>CAXIVR010000003.1:177539588-177854588 GCA_964035755.1 Teleogryllus oceanicus
CAGTGATTTTCGACATTTCAAGTGTAAAACTGCAATCGAAATAAAAAATATACTCTTGTAATATACACAATGTATTTTCTATCTATATTCTAATAAACGACGCTGCTAAGTAATGTCTATTACACAAGTAGACATGCGTTTAAAAAACTTACGTAACTATGCTTGTGGGATCTAAGACACCCGGAAACGTTCAAATCGACTATAACTCATCATTGTACTAAAGTAACAAGTTGGTGGATCTTTAGATAGCAAACCCCACGATTTGAAAGAAGCTGAGAAATTATTTTTGAAAATATTTAAATTATGTAAAAAAATATTTTGATGTGGGTTTTACAGACCCCACTAGCACACTTAAAGGTTAAGGGGTTTCTGAGGTCGTTGAATTCGAACATTATAATAAAATTTCCAAATTCAAAATGGTGGCTACAAAATAGCGAAGTTACTCGTAAAACGAAGCTTTTCGCACATACGATAACGATTGACATAACTTTCTGGAGCTGAAGTATTGTGCTCAAGTGTCTACTGAACAAGATTTGTTACTTCAAACTTCCGAACGCGCACATTGAATTTTGCCATTATGGCCAGGTTTTGGGCCAATTTGAACCAGTACGCGTCGCGTGGTTTTAAATACTCGGAGAGCTACCATGCACTTATTACCCGTCAGTCTGCAACCTGAATACCGGGTGAACTAATGAGTGACCTGCGTGTTACCGCCTGCTACTCACGGTTAGCCTCTTACGGTCCATCATACAATTTGATTGATTCATTGATTGTTTCGTGTTTCTGAGCGCGTCAACTGCTTTGGTCATTAGTCCCGTAAGTGAACTGCATGTTTTACTAGGGAGATAGCGGTGATCTTCCCCCGCTGGATGGCGAGATCCGGCGCCGACCTATCGTCGGCTAGTGGGGTTTCCCCCTCACCAGGACTCTCCCACCAGCAGGAGCACCGCCCCGGCCGGGACAAGCTCTAAACTCCCGACCGGTCTCCGTAATATGTGGTAGTGTAGTGCATGTTAGTGTGTGTGTGTGTGTGTGTGTGTGTAAAGGGAGAGGATAAGACAAGGAAGAGGAAGGATAGATCGCATGCGGTCCGTGGCCCCTTTGGTAGGGTACTGCTCCGGCATTCGCTTGGTATTGATCGGAGAAACTACGAAAACTACCGATCAGAGCAGCCGACCGCTAGAATGCTCCTCCAGACAGCGACTGAATTCGACCCAACTGAAAAGCTAGTGTCGTAAATCCTGCCGCCGTGGGGAGTGAGAACCTAGGACCTCCGGTCAGAGGCTCTGCGGTGACATCAGTAGATACACTGAGCTACCGCTCTCGGTCATATCACACGATTGTACGCGTCTTGGTCTACGTGTAGGGAACTGATCGCTTTTTGGATCTTTCCAGAAGATTCCTTCTCAGAGAATTCATGTGAAGCGTGTCTTCGAGAGTTTCAAGAATATAAGTGATGTAGAGAGAGTAGTCAAGGAATATGTAGATTTGTTAAATAGCTCATTATCTTGTGCCGAAACAAATCCATTGGTAGTATTTTTAGCCTGGAAAATTCTAGAAAATAACGCCTCTTGGGAGGGAGGTTCTACATATGTGTGACGAAACTTCGTGAGTTACTGTACTTGAAGTTACATGAATCGTTAAGATTTGATTCATTAGTATGAAATTATTCATTAGAATGAAACTATGAAATATTTCAATATTTCTTATTTAGCAAAAGTATTTATTTTATTCATAGTAATATTTATTAAAATTGTGGCATGGATTAGATTTCATCAGTGAAACAATGTACTAGGTTCAGTAGTGGTACAGTATCAAAATTAAATCATCTTATTGCCGTAAACAAGAAGTGTAAATACAAAATTTTGGGATTCGGATGAACTTTCCTTTTCGAAAAAAGAAACTAAAAGAACAACGCAATTCCCATGATGTCATTACATGACTTCATGTCTTAGGTTGGGCTCTGACACACTCTCGTCGGCAGATGTACGATTGCTTGCGTGCCAACACAGTTTGAACATCCGTGATGTATATCTATAAATTGGACATGTAAAATATAGACATTATAAAGCATAGAAGAAAAATACAAAATAAACGAGAGCGGCATTGGAAACGATTTAAAACTAAACCTGAAGAAAAAAAGGAATTTTCAATTTTTTTGGCTAGATATAAAGAAGATTGTCACTATAATAGAAAATATTGTGTTATAAGTGTTGTTCAGTCAGACGATACTGATTCCTGGTAATTTGGTTTGTGGGGTTCGCCACCGAAGTGATCTGAGTAAACAGCAGTGCCGTAAAATGGTACAGCTATGTGCCAGGGTAGACAATTACGAACCAAACAGGTTTGAGGTACATTGATGATCTCCATAATGTCATTAATACAACACTTCTATCTTCCTATCGCAAATATCTCGTTGAACCCATTAAGTTTCTCGTGGTGAGATTATAATTCACTAAACCTGCTCGTCCTTTGTAGTATGCCCTGAGACGGTAGCTGCCGATTGTGCCGAGCGCAAGCTGAAGTGCAGAGTTGAGTCGTGGGCGAGGAGGGGCGTGGTGAGGCGCTGGCAGCGGCGCGGCCGCTCGAGATCCGGTGACATTTCGCCAGCAGCCACTTCGCCCCATCGCGGCGCTGGCGCGGCGCCGGGAGCCCTGGCATCGCTCACATTCTCGCCAAGTCACACTCACTCGCGCAGCGCGGCTTCCGCTTCACGCGGCTTCCGCTTCACGCCAGGTTCTAGGTGCGAGTCCTGACGGCGGCAGGATTTTCGACACTAGCTTTGCAGCTAGGTCGAATTCAGTCGCTGCCTGGAGGAGAATTCTAGCGGCCGGCTGCTCTGATCGGTAGTTTTCCGTGGTTTCTCCGATCAACACCAGGCGAATGCCGGAGCAGTACCCTACCAAACGGGCCACGGACCGCGCGCGATCTGTCCTTCCCCTTCCTTGTCCTATCCTCTCCTTTTACACACACACATGCACTACACTACCACATATTCCGGGAGCCCGGTCGGGAGCTTAGAGCTTGTCCCGGATGAGGCGGTGCTCCGCTGGTGGGACAGTCCTGGTTAGGGGGAAACCCCATTAGCCGACGGTAGGTCGGTCCGGATCTCGCCATCCATCGGGGGATGATCACCGCCATCTCCCGAGAAAAAAACATGCACTACACTAGCGGGACTAATGACCAAAGCAGTTGACGCGCCCGGAAACACAAAAAAAAAACCATTCGAAGGGAAGCGTGCCGTCGTGATCCGGCTTTCAACCTTACGGGCGCCCTCTGTCGGGGGTGCGGCCAATAGCCGAGAAGGCCAAGGTTCCCACCTCGGTGCTTGATCCTTGAAAGGGCAGAAAACGCAAGCGGGCGATCGCGAGCGGCAGAGATCGATCTCGGATGGGTCTCGTGACGTCACTCTTGCACTTTCGATCGATGCATGAACCTCTTAGTGGTGGAACTCCATTTCTTGTTTACAAAAAAATAGATTGACCAATCTAATTTGGTAAGTAACAAAGCTAATGTACTTGTAAGTTACTTAGCAATAGTGAAGGTAGGAACACAAGTTAATGTAGTCTGTGGAGCTATCTGTCTGTTGGCTGCCAAAGATACCTCTTTGGCACTCAATAGACGGATCGCTCCACAGTTGGGAGTCGCACCATTTTACCCTGTACCTAGTTTTGTTTTCACGGTAAACTGTGGTATTGAATTGCCACCAAAATATTGAACAATTTACAATTCTTTTTTAAAGAATTTTTTTAAAATTTTCCTTTCCATTTCGTAAGTTGCGCTTCAAGTCGGGATATAAAAAAGGACTCGGTTTCTTTTGCTAACATATTTCAGAGAAAGCTGTACAAAGGCCCGTTTCAAAAGATAAAAATGAAGACATGAAAAACATTTTGCTCTTTTATCCTACTGTACATTACCACAACTTTGTGTCGTGTTACTCCTGATAATGCAGACTCCGAGTCACAAATGGAAATCACAAAATTGATGTGAATGACTGATGAGTACAAAAATTGTGTAATTTAGGGAAAAAAATAGGATTTTATTTTTTATTTCTTTGGGATTGGATTTTTTTATGATGTTCCCGAAACTTACATTTTAAACTTTTTAAATTAGTTTTATTGTTTTGTTGAAATTACAATGTTCAGTTTCCAAGCAAAACTTTGCCATTGTGTCATGACTTAATCTAATTAACTTAATCAAGATCTTTGGTTAGTAATGTTGCTAGATATTTCGAAATTTTATTTTCGCATTTATTCTTTCCTTTTATTTTGTGATACATGTAAATGAATACATATTTTCGAGCCGGGTACAAGCTGTCGTATTTCTTTCTTGACCTTTTTAACTGAATCCCAAACACGAATGTATTCTTGCACTTGGCTTTCAACGAGACAGCTTTTTTTTTCAAACAAGTGTGCCCGAAAATGGAAAACTAGCCTTTCAAGTTCCGAGTACTGCCTTAAAAGAGAAAAGAACGTTTCAAAGGAGATGAAAACAGCTGCAGCGTGATTCATTAGCATTCGCCACTGGCAGCGACCATTAACTCAGCCGAAAAAGGAAACGCATCCCCTTAAAGGGAGTGCAAACTTTCTTTTACCCCACAAAAAGCAATGTAGTTGGACAAATGGGTTGCACGAAGACAGAAAATGCATCTTAGTTCGCGTTAATAGTCTTTTGTTAGACTTTAAAAGCGGTTTGTGAATGCAGGGAAAGGCACAAAAATCATTGATGTGGGTTAGTTTGTTATGAGAATAACAGGATATTTTAATTATCATAGAATACACTTTAAGAGACTTGCTTCGTTTCATTTTGAATTCATTAGAATGGATGGCAGTTTTTAGAAGCGCATTCAGAAATTTTTGAGTGGGAGGGGCTGCAGATGATGCTGCTTTATAAAGAATTGATAATTTATACTGAATACAAAATGTATTTTGCATTTGTTGATTTGTTTTTATTATTTATTACGTAAACAATTAATAATTTCAATGACTTTCTTTAGTACAGAAAAGAAGTGAAAGCTATATTTTTTAATATTTGTAATTGACTTGGGCTGGGAGGCTGAAGCGCCAAGACCCTTTCCCCCTTGAGTTCACCAATGGTATTTCTAAAAAGTATTGAGATCGATCCCCTCAACGACCATTTAAAACTTCTTCGCCTTATGATTCCATCCATTATTGTCAAGTGCTTGCTATGTTTCATTCAAGACGTCACTGCTTTTACATAGAATAAAGTACATTTTACCCAAAAACAAACAAACACACACGCACAAATTGGAAAAAAATTGAAATAAAATTTTCTTGTGTAAGCTTTAACCAAAATGTCTGTGCTGAAATGATTCTCAACTCATTGGGTATTATTAGCTTTGAATTTTTTAAATTATTCAATTGGCAATTCAATGTTACGAACAATGCAGTTGAATTGGACACACCTATGAAATAGTGTGTAAAATCGCAGTGGGCTCTTGGTCCATTGAACCTCCCGGGCTACGAAGATGCAGATGAATTGGTGTTTCAACTGAGCTGTAAAGGCCGCCGGAGATGTGAACATTTTTCTAGAAAGTGTTTATTGCCCAATTAGTTCATAGCAAGATTTGTTCGTTTGACGATCGTCATCCGGGTACAAACGTACGGTTGTGTTCAATAGAAAACAGAAAATGCAATTTCCTTGCCTAATGTTAGAAGAGCGAGTCCCAGCTATACAGAGGTTATCACTCTTTCAACTCGAGCTCCTGGTTTCGAACCTGACAGGGGGTAATCGATTTTTAAAGAACAGAAAATCCTCAATGATCCTAGTTAATCATAAAGCACGCAAATGTTTAAGAACCTTGACGAAATGCCCGGCGAAATTGAACTCTTCTACATTGCCTGTCCTAATCGTACATTTCCTTATTCGCTCACCTTCAGAATGACGCAAATAACAGATAAAACGATGGAGGCAGTTTCCGAATAGGGAAAGCAAAAAATAGGAACGTTGAGGAGAAATGTGATATTAAATTACAAAATGTCCAGCATTTTTATGCATATCAGTGATGAGCTAATGAACACGTTTAAAGAACGTTGGAATTATACATGTATTGCAATTGTATGTACTGCAACTGCATGTATTGCAATTTCATGTACTGCAAGAACATGTATTGCAATTTCATGTACTGCAAGAACATGTATTGCAATTTCATGTACTGCAAGAACATGTATTGCAATTTCATGTATTGGAACAACATGTATGGCAATTTCGATGTATTGGTATCATGAAAGTGACTCATGTTATTTCTTTTGCCTAAACCCTTTCCGCAAGCCTCAATTAGTCATAGCTGAGGCTGTTAAAAGAAAAAGTATATCACAGAGATGTCGCATTGCACTTTATACCCGCAAATATGGCGTATTTGTCGGAAACCCACTTCTAAATCGGACGGGCTAAAATGCAATCAACGGTTCACTTAATGGCATATTTCCTGACGTATCAAGTGAGCGTAACTCGAAAACAGAGAGTTATTCACTAGGTCTGGCTTTCGAGCCTCGTTACGTTCCCTCGCGCCGTACTCTACAAAACGAGTCTTATTGTGCCTTTGCTACTGGAGCGCTCCCAGTATTCCGAGGTCCAAATCTAGCCCAAACCCTACAACACAACCAGGGCTAGGGTTGCCAACAATGTTCAGGTAAAAGGGAGGACTCGACAGGCAAAAAAATGATCAACACATTTCTTTCTATAAATATTTAATTTAGACTAAAATCAGCTCTATTTATTTCTTCTTTCCATTTGCGATTCAAGTGAAAAAATCGTTTACAAAATGCAGATGAAAAAGGTCTGAACGTCTCTTTTTTTATTTTAGACGCTAGACAGAGAGCATTCGTGTGTCAGCGTTCAGAAAAAGGGTATTCATGTTTTCTATTCTAAACTAAACAATAAATCATACAACGTAGCCGATGTTAGCCATGCGATGAAATAAATGGCAACAAATGTTAAAAGTTTACTAAAAGGAGGACATTTAAAATTCAAAGCAGGACAGGAGGATAATTGACGTCAATGACGGACTGTCCACCCAAATGGAAAACGGTTGGCAGCCTTACCCTAGGCTCTAAACCGTGATACTTGCAGTATCTCCAATTTCATTTTAACACTTCAATGTTACAGCCGTAAACTGATCAAAGTTAGTTTTCAAATATTTAAAAGAAGTGAGTTGGTATGGTGCATAGAATAATGCATTTTATATTGAAACATACCCCTAACTGCTACAATTATTGGGCGATTCGTCGTAACCCGTTTCCAAATTTCTAATGACATGGGCGCCAGGAAAAAGGTTACGATAATATTTTAACTATTATTACTCTGATAAAAAACTGAATATTATCCCGCTAGCTGGGTCGATGGGTCACGTCAGAAATAATCGCTATTATCTATTAATAGCCGATTACCCGATCTGCCATCTATACAGAATGGCGAGGAATCTGAAAACAGAGATTATTTGATCTAGCTACTTATTAGCTTGAATTGGCCAATAAAAATCAATTATCTTTCTTTCAAGAGAAACTTAATATTTATTTTCAATCAAATGCATGAAATTAAAATAAAAAAAATTTATATTGAGGAACTTTCTTAGTCATGACCTGGTTCGAACCTTATACGGCGATTCTGGTCTTCGCCTGCTCTTGATTGGTGCTACCTCGAAGAAACGCCTTCCCTTCTTTTATTTGAAGCTCCGAAGTCCCGAAGTCCAATTACCACGAATTCGCTTCTCTTCCTTGAAAACGAACACCGCCGATTCACCGCTTCGCACCCCTCAAATATTTGTTCCAGCTCCCCTATATTATGTCTGATGCCCGTTCTCACCGTATAAATATCCAGTGCTTTTATGATTACACAGCAAAACAAATCTCTCAGTTCTATCTTCCATTTATAGCAAGAAAATATGCAAAGTTCGTTATCGTTTGTGAACCGCATACATTTATAAGTTCAAGAATGATTAGAGTTCACTCGCGAAAAAAACTCCGTCTTATTTTGATGCACAGCGGAACCGACACGTTCCCAAACTTAAAGTATCACAAGTTCCAAAATATTCAGAGTCCGAATATGTCCCTCAATCCGATTTTGTTACCACACGAAAATATTTCAAAGTCCCAACACGTATTGTAGACCCCCGAAATTTTTATAAGTCCTAACATGCACAAATTAATCTATTCGCGAGCGAACTGCTCACCGTCACGACATGCGACCGAATCAATGTTATCCTCCCTTTTAAAACCCACAATGCCTCGCCTTTCTTTTATTTCGACAAAATGCCCAAACTTCCGTTTTAATAATCAGTCGACGCTTCTTCAACCAATCCCCAAATCTCTTATATTTCCTCCTACTCATGCCGTCACCTCCACGGTCAGATGAATGTTTGTTTATCCTGACAACAACCACGACGTCGTTACTAAGGCGCCATATTGCCTATTATTTGCCCTAACCATTTCGCCCATTTACGACAAATATTCTGTAATAAACCCATGTCCCCATATTGGTAAGTCACAATATGTTCTTTGTTTGCGCTGTCTTGGTTGTTAGGAATGTTGATTGAAGAGTTTGAGATTACAAATCGTAACGTTTGTTCTGCGGTTTTAATGATAGTTGTGAGAACCAAATAAACATAAATTTTATGTTGGCTCGTGATTCATCTCAAATTGAGCAATAACAACGAACAACAACTGGAGCTACATAATACGTAAAACGTTTCAAAGCCTTCAAAGTTATGACTCTCTCGCCATACGTCACTTGAAACAGAGATCATTTTCAACAGTTCACTGAATCTTGACGAGATGTGATACAAATAACCACGAAAAGTGATGTATGTTTGATTTTGCATGGAATAAATTATGATTGTTATATCCAATAATGCATTGCCTTTAATTTCTGACAAACTAATTATTGAAAGAAGAAAATTTTGGTAGATCTTCAGGTAAGAAGCTCCGATTTGTCTCGGACTCTAGTATTTATGATGCACCAAAAGATAAAATTCGACCGACATGCCTAGTAACTTCCCTTTACGCGGATGTGGAAGCGAAAGGGGATGGTCGGGTATCATATTCGAGTTCCCGCACCCACATATGAGGGAACCAATATGCACACATGAGAATGTTTAACAAATTTGTGTACTCACACTAGAAGATGCATCACAAACTTACCTACCCAGTGGAGAGGGTGTTACCAAAGTAGCGTTCCCACCTGTGAGGGTGTTACCAAAGTGCGTTCTCACCTGTGAGGGTGTTACAAAGTAGCGTTCCCACCTGTGAGGATGTTAACAAGTAGCGTTCCCACGTGTGAGGGTGTTATCAAAGTAGCGTTCCCACGTGTGAGGGTGTTGTCAAAGTAGCGTTCCCCACGTGTGAGGTGTTACCAAGTAGCGTTCCCACGTGTGAGGGTGTTACCAAAGTAGCGTTCCCACCTGTGAGGGTGTTACCAAAGTAGCGTTCCTACGTGTGAGGGTGTTATCAAAGTAGCGTTCCCACGTGTGAGGGTGTTATCAAAGTAGCGTTCCACAGTGTGAGGTGTTACAATTTAGCGTTCCCACGTGTGAGGGTGTTATCGAGTAGCGTTCCCGTGTGAAGTGTTACCAATTTAGCGTTCCACGTGTGAGGGTGTTATCAAAGTAGCGTTCCACGTGTGACGGTGTTATCAAGTAGCGTTCCACGTGTGAGGTGTTATCAAAGTAGCGTTCCCACGTGTGAGGGTGTTATCAAGTAGCGTTCCCGCGTGTGAGGTGTTACCAAGTAGCGTTCCCACCTGTGAGGGTGTTACCAAAGTAGCGTTCCCACCTGTGAGGGTGTTAACAAAGTAGCGTCCTACGTGTGAGGGTGTTAACAAAGTAGCGTTCCCACGTGTGAGGGTGTTACCAAAGTAGCGTTCCCACGTGTGAGGGTGGTTACCAAAGTAGCGTTCCCACGTGTGAGGGTGTTATCAAAGTAGCGTTCCCACGTGTGAGGGTGTTATCAAAGTAGCGTTCCACGTGTGACGGTGTTATCAAGTAGCGTTCCACGTGTGAGGTGTTACCAATGTAGCGTTCTCACGTGTGAGGGTGTTACCAAAGTAGCGTTCCCACCTGTGAGGGTGTTACCAAAGTAGCGTTCCCACCTGTGAGGATGTTATCAAAGTAGCGTTCCTACGTGTGAGGGTGTTACCAAAGTAGCGTTCCCACCTGTGTGGGTGTTACCAAAGTAGCGTTCCCACCTGTGTGGGTGTTACCAAAGTAGCGTTCCCACCTGTGAGGGCGTTACCAAAGTAGCGTTCCCACCTGTGAGGTGTTACCAAAGTAGCGTTCCCACCTGTGAGGGTGTTATCAAAGTAGCGTTCCCACGTGTGAGGGTGTTATCAAAGTAGCGTTCCCACGTGTGAGGTGTTACAAAAGTAGCGTCCAACGTGTAGGGTGTTATCAAAGTAGCGTTCCCACGTGTGAGGTGTTATCAAAGTAGCGTTCCCACCTGTAAGGGTGTTACCAAAGTAGCGTTCCCACGTGTGAGGTGTTATCAAAGTAGCGTTCCACGTGTGAGGTGTTACCAAAGTAGCTTCCCACCTGTAAGGGTGTTACCAAAGTAGCGTTCCACGTGTGAGGGTGTTATCAAAGTAGCGTTCCCACGTGGAGGTGTTACCAAAGTAGCTTCCCACGTGTGAGGGTGTTACCAAAGTAGCGTTCCCACGTGTGAGGGTGTTATCAAAGTAGCGTTCCCACGTGTGAGGTGTTACCAAAGTAGCGTCCCACGTGTGAGGGTGTTATCAAAGTAGCGTTCCCACGTGTGAGGTGTTACCAATGTAGCTTCCCACCTGTAAGGGTGTTACCAAAGTAGCGTTCCCACGTGTGAGGGTGTTATCAAAGTAGCGTTCCCACGTGTGAGGGTGTTACCAAAGTAGCGTTCCCACGTGTGAGGTGTTATCAAAGTAGCGTTCCCACGTGTGAGGGTGTTATCAACGTAGCGTTCCTACGTGTGAGGGTGTTACCAAAGTAGCGTTCCCACCTGGTGAGGGTGTTATCAAAGTAGCGTTCCCACGTGTGAGGGTGTTACCAAAGTAGCGTTCCCACGTGTGAGAGTGTTACCAAAGTAGCGTTCCCACGTGTGAGGGTGTTACAAAGTAGCGTACCGACATCTGAGGGTACGCAAGTTTGTTAAAAAACTGGCGCTGTGCGGGTTGGAGGCGGCGGCGAGGCGAGCACCGATCGGAGCGTCGTGGCGGCCTTGCCGGCCTTGGCGGCGCTCGCGACGGCGGCGGCGCTCGCGACCGGTTCCGGGCCGCTGAGGCGGCGGCGCCTCGGGTCAACGGCCGCCGCCGCCGCCGCCGTCGTCCTCCGCAGCCGGGCGGACGCTGCCGACGTCGCCGCGAACGGGTGGTGACGCTGTGGAAGCGCTCTGCGCGGCCACTTTCTCCATCGGGGGCGTCTTGCGGTCGCCTCGCCTCGCAGGCGCGCAGGGCGCTGGGGACACAATGGACACGCTGCGTGCCCCGCGGGGGGAATCGAACTGGAGATCTTTCTTGGCCAATGCGCAGATACGCCTGTGCACTCACCACCTTGGCCTTTCAGGTCGACTCTCCAAATCGGATATGATTAGGCTGTGTGCTCGCAGTTTCTGGCTACGATTCGGATCCCGACGGTGGCGTATTTTCCACACTAGCTACGCAGACCCTGATCTTTCTTCACAGACGCGTAGACAGATGGTCAGTTGACGGCATGGACAGGGAGCGGTAGCTCACTGCATCAAGTGATGCCACTGCAGCGCCTCTGACCGGGAGGTCCTCGGTTCGAGTCCTGAGGGCGGCAGGACTAGCTCTTCAGATAGGTCGAATTCAGTCGCTGTCTGGAGGAGAATTCTATCGGCCGGCTGCTCTGATCGGTAGTTTTCCGTGGTTTCTCCGATCAACACCAGGCGAATGCCGGAGCAGTACCCTACCAAACGGGCCACGGACCGCGCGCGATCTATCCTTCCTCTTCCTTGTCCTATCCTCTCCTCTTACACACGTACATTTACACTAACATGCACTACTCTACCACATATTCCGGAAGACCGGTCGGGAGCTTAGAGCTTGTCCCGGCTGGGGCGGTGCCCCGCTGGTGGGAGAGTCCTGGTTAGGGGGAAACCCCACTAGCCGACGGTATGTCGGCGCCGGATCTTGCCATCCAGCTGGGGATGTCCACCGTCATCTCCAGAGAAACAAACATGCACTACACTAACTAACGCTGGATGGCGACGTCCGTTGCCGACCTACCGTCGGCTAGCGAGGTTTCTGACAGTCAGGTATCTCACCCCAGCGGGGCACCGCCCCAGCCGGGACAAACTCTAAGCTCCCGACCGGTCTCCCGGAATATGTGGTAGTGTAGTGCATGTTAGTGTAAGTGTAAAGTAAGTGAGGGGTGAGGATAGGTCAAGGAAGATGTAGGAAAGATCGCGCGCCTTTCGTAGTCCGTTTGTTAGGGGCACTGCCCTGGCATTCTCCTGGTATTGACCGGAGAACCCACGGAAAACTATCGATCAGGGCAGCCGGCCGCTAGGATTCTTCTCCGGACAGCGACTGAATTCGACCTTGCCGACAAACTAGTGTAATAAATCGTGCCAGCGTCGGGATTCAAAACTAGGACCTTCCGGTCAGAGAGACTGCAGTGACATCAGATGATGCCCTGAGCCATCTCATCCGGATGGCACGTCAAAAGGAAACATTCAGGGAAGTAACATGCACTACCCTTACTGTACTAATCTTCAAAGCAACTGACCCTCCCGGAACCACAAAATAATAAATCAAATCGGTCAATGACCACACTTAAGAAAGGAAGTGAAAACAGTGTAGGGAAGGAAGGATCGCTGTCCTTGGCTCGTTGTTTAGAATCTGTAGGGTAACATACTGCAACTAATGTACGAAACAACAAATGATTCTGCAATGGGACAACACAAAGCTGATTTTTTCAAAAACACAAATGTTCCATGATGACGTCTTTTACCAAACTTTTTATGTTTTTTCAACGTAATTGTAACACTTATTATTGATATATTACCAAACACAACTGCCGGACTGTCGCACAAGAATTACAATCATTGGAGACGATAAAAATTGTTTTTGCAGGTGAATTTATAAGTTGAGTTGGAAAGTGTTTGCAACAGCATGCGTTATGTTTTTAATGTGTAGACTGATACCTAAAACTTACGTGCCGGCATTATTACTTGCATTGGACGCCTGTGCAGTATTGGGGTGTGGCGCGATGCAGGTCTTCGATGCATCAATGACTGGGCAATGCCAGATAAATCAGCTGAGATGGTACGTTATTGTACCACAGCCGGCTCGCGAACCACATGCGTATCTTATAGCATTATTGTGGGGTTCTTACATAGTTATATGACGGAACTGAAAATTATATGATTTTGGTGACACCAAAACTAAGTCAGAACTAGGTTTTGGGACAGTGTTGCCACTCATCCATAGGTACAACAGAACGCAAAAACATTTAAAATCTTGTTTAATTGAATCTGTCAACCGCGACTTACCATCTACAAGATACCAAGCAGGTAGCAGTCAATATCGACAATTACGCATTAATCAATTATTCATTGATTTTAAGTATTTAGTTAATAGCGTGTGATTGTGTACGATTAATAAATATATTTGTAAATAAATATTCAGTTTTACTACTCAGTTTTTTTGTTGTTAAATATATTATTTGCTTCAAAATTAAAATTCTTCATCTTTGAACAGTAGGTGCGGCTCTTTCCGAACACTTCCTTCAAAATCGTAGCTTCTAATGCTCTGGTAGCTGGCCACCTCTGCTATTGTGAACACTATTGAAGCAAGGACTGTGCAAGAATAAATGTAACTTCATTAACTGTGCACGTCTTCTAGAATTCATTGGAAAATATAGTTATTCAAATTATTGTTTCCATGTTGCGGCAGGAAGTTTTCCTTGACGAAGGACATCATGGATAAGAGCCCAAAATTTATTGATTATTTATCCTTGAAAATAGATTTTATTACATGAGAGCTTTTTTTCTAAATTCATGTAGTATATGACTTAGTGTAAGGATCACAGGATTTTGAAAATGTGCACAGAATTCACTTCTCCCCATAGCACGTCATACGCAGTTTCAACTGTTTTTTTTACGTTAAATAAATTAATAAAAAAAGGAATGGAAAATTCTTCGTATGCCGTTCTTCAATTGCATCACGTTAAAAAGCCCTTGAATATCTCGTGGATACGCTCAGTAAGATCACCGTGGCCGTAGATCACAGAAATTGCACTTGTGCTGCTAACTATGAGCGAAGAACGCAATGAAGTTTGTGCATCAACCATCACAAACTCAGAATAGAAACATGAAATCAGCCTCCGGGATTGGCGTCATACATTGAAAATACCGACCAGCGATGTCACTACCAGATATTGTCCCCGGATTCGAAAGATTTCTTGTTATTGTTGTTGTTGTTGTTGTTGTTGTTGTTGTTATTATTATTATCATTGTTGTTGTTGTTGTTGTTGTTTTGTTATTATCAGCAAGAAGGAAAAGGAGGAGTAGAGGCACTCCCTCGGTGTGGTCTTGTAACTTTGAAGCCCGCCGCCGCTTGTGGCATGTACGAGTATATTCTTCGATTAGAGATTCCCCCCCTCCGAATTCAGTTCCCCAACAAGTGCTCGCGTGTGGGGACGGACGTCCGTGCTACATCTTCGCCCGCGGCGCGGGAGGGCGTGGAGGCGGCGGGAGAGGCGAGGAGGGGAGTGGGGTGGACGGCGGGCCTCCCGCGCTGGTTCTCATTAGCCAGGAATCCGGGCGCGCGCTGCCCCGCGTCAGTGGCTGCACACGCCGCTCCCGGCGTCGCCCTTCAACTCCGCTCCGTCGCCGGTTGCCCTAAAAGGCGATATTGCAGCGGCCACAATGTAGTGGGATTGCCAACAGTCCGTTTGGGACGACCGTCCTCCTTTAACTTAAATTGTCATCCCGTCCTCATTTGTATTTTAAATGTCCCCCTTTTAGTCATTTTTCAACATTTGTTGGCGTTTATTTTATCCCTAACATTTGATGCGTTGTATCGTTTATTGTTTAATTCAGAATAGCAAACATGAATATCCTTTTTCTGAACGCTGCAACTCTTATGCATGATAGTGAGTCTTTCTAGTGACCAAAATAAAAAGAGACGCTCAGATCATCTTTATCTGCATTTCGTAAATGAATATTTTACTGGAAACTGAAATGAAGAAAAGAACGAAACAGAGCTGATGTTAGTATAAATTAAATATTTATAAAAACAAATATGTTGATGCAGTTGTATTTTTGTTTCTTTTTTTTCCCCTTATCGAAAGTCCTTCCTTTCACCTGAACATTGTTGGCAACCGTAGCAGAATGTACTCTTGCCGAGAGCAATGGGCGATGGAAGATCGGTAGCCGGGGATAGTTTCAAGAACCCATTGGTGTGCAAACTAGTTGTACTATCGACCTTTTTATTGAATCATTCTTATTCGGATGGCAAGCGATTTGCGAATGGCGACCAACTCTATCGTCGGGTGATGTTTGTTCTTGAGTTGATTTTCCATGCTTTCGGGGTTTCAAAAGCATGTCGGAATATGAAGTATTTCGTATTGTAATGTCCAATTTTTCTGCGTAATCAAAGGTGTTTTGAAATGTTTATGTTGAGGGTACAAAGAAGAATGTAAACATGAGGTATGAGATAGAAGATATTAGAGAGTTAAAAATGTATACTATTTTGATAGTAAACGTTCCCTGAAATGAAGATATTTACAGCAATAGAGAAAATATACCTTTGTTGCCACAGTTCACCAACTAGTTCTTGTTCCTCCGCGACCTTTCTTCCACATTCCTTTCCGAAACTTCCCAAATCAAAAAATATGAAACTTAAGTACCAAGAAAGTTGCATGTTAAAGGTGGCGACCAGACGTCCCGTATTAGTCAGGACAGTCTCTTTATTTTGAGTTCCCGTCCCTTTTTTGAGGTCATTTTTTGATGTCATCACAAAAAGTCACTCTCTCATTTTTTGTGATAATGACTTGTCAGCATGAAATGCTGTCAACAACATTAAATTTATCATAATTTATCCCCCTTACTTCCATTAAAAAATCAAGTGCGTTAACATATTGTGATCTTGTGCCACGGAACAGTGTTCAAAGAGTTGATTGTAATTTCTAGGTAAAGAAAATGCAGCTATGGCGTCATTTTAACTTGTATTATGCTTTATCGCTAAGGATAACGTTATTAAAAAAATTTAACAATTGATCCTTTGATTCTGAGTGTTTCTGTGCAACTTAGTATGCAATGTTAAATCATAAATTCTGGTAATACTTCCAGTAAACCCGTACTTGTTGATATTAATACATTCGTACATTCATAGGTTTAGGGAAAAAACATATTTTTAATATGTAATATCTATTATCAAAATTAGTGAATTCTAATAGAAAATAAATTGTATAACATATAATTAATCATTTATACAATATTTTTATTATATATATATTTCTCTATTACAGATTTTTAAATCAATTCCGTAACACTCTGGTGGACTTATTTTGAACTACTGTCAACTAGAACATTCCGACTTTAAAGAAGAGAACCAACTTCAGAGATTCAGACTTTGAAAAACATTAGGAGTATAATCGGGCTTTTACGTTAAGCGTTTCAGAAGGTGCACTTTCTCACAATGCTCATAACCGCAGCGCCGTGAAGGTGTGAGTAGGCAACCCACACAGCAGCAGTGTCCGGCAAATCATCGATGATTCTTTTAATACGGCGCACCGCGTGCATATGTATTAACAGTGCCGTTTAGTGCTAGACACATTTTCATTTAACACCTGAAAATGTCTTTCTGGTGGAATTTTTGTTTGGACCATGGTTTTGGGAAAGAATTGGGTAATGTAAATATGTGTAAACGTACGAATGTTATGTACAAAAAGGAGTTAAGAATCATGGTTAAGGCGAAGAATGATGTAACTGCAGTTCTATTAAATTATCATTCATAGGTAATTTTAGTTCTTTTACATTGAAATATGACGTAAATATACCTGGGCGTTGAGCTGCGGAATAAAGTGAATATGACGACGTGCACGAAATGTTCCAATGCAAGGATATGGGCAAAATTAGATTTTAATGATTTTTTTTGGAAATATTCGTTTTAACGACAATTATTATTAAAAAAGGAATTAAAAAAAAACGTATAACACAATATGACTGTTTCACATTTTATAATTCTCTCTAATAATTGTAACCCCAACTACAATTGTACGTCTCCTTTTAATCACAAACAGTCTCACTGTTTATTGACTATTAACATTTACAGATTGAATGAAAATTTTGTTCCTAAATTAAAAATTTTGTTCCTAAATTAAAGATCATATTCTGTTGTGTTCTATTCTATTGCTCTCTCTTCAATATTTCCTTAAATTCATTTATGAAACTCGCTCGCCCTTCTTAATTTTGCTCGTATTCGGTTGCCTGGCACGTATAATGATTCCGCAAATTGAATATATTGCAATTTTTCGAACACGCCAAAGTCATCGCCATTGCTCCAGTATCCACAAACGGAAAAATTTTCTTTCCAAACAAAAAAGAAACTAAGGGGAGTAGATGGTATTGGAGTCACGTAGTTTAGAGCAATTGTAGTACCAATGTCATATTGCGAATGCTTTCTTTAACTGGAAGTTCGGGTGGTCGATCCCTCCACTTTTTTCTCGGACTCCTGCCAGTCCGTTTTCATAGATGTCTTGACATCAATCGTACTTCAGCTGCCAATCGCTGTACGAAGTAAATGATCACCTTCGCGTGATCCTACTAAAAGATTTGGGAGTGAAAATGTAGATGTTATCGCAAGTGCGAGCGAATAAGCCCGGAAGCGTTGTTTCTGATTCCACAACTCGAGAGACAGGGCCACAAACGTGTAACATTTAAAAACTTTAAGATGAATTACTACAACAGAAGAAGGGGTGTGTTTCTCGCGTTGTCAGCGAGACAGAAGGCGATAAAACTCCAAAATTACATAAAATAGCATTAATTTAACTGATTTAAAAACGACTGAATCTTTGTGTACGACTGTAAAGTGTAGTAATAAAATATTTCCTAAAAACGTTTTACACTTCTAACAGGACGTCTCTGATGAGGGGGACATAAGGGTATATATTTGTACTAGCTTCTGCAGCGGTAATTGCCAAAAAGAGTGGTAAACTATTTTTTCTCCAAATGGATACATTTCACTTTCATTTTCCGTTGGTCAATTCGCATCTACTTTTCTTGTCGCATCATTCCCCAGTCACGTGAAAAAAAAAAACATGTGATTTTTCAACGAACGTAACTGATTTGATTAATAAACAATTTCACAAATGAAATTGTCTATTAATGAGTAAATTGAAAACGACTAATAAAATATTGATTTCAATATTAAAAATACTTCCTTCAAATGTGTCTTCCTACTATGTCCTTGGTTGAGCTCTTGCAACCTCCCAAGTGGCCACAGACGCCCTGCGGCCCGCCAGCGCTTAGCGTGGCCAGCTGCTCAACGCCCGCCCTCCGTCACTCGTGGGCAGCAGCAGCGCGGGGCGGGCGAGCGAGCAAGGGTTGCGCGGGGAGGTGCCCGAAATAGCAGCCTGCTCGGCCGGCCGGCGCCGTTTATGACGGACGGGGCGCCGCGGCGTTCGCTATTTTGGCCGCGGGGGGCGGGGCAGAGGGCGGGAGAAGCGGAGAGGCATTGAGGGCATGCTGGGAGGAGCGGCGTCCGGGGATGGGTCGCGGGAGAAGCGGAGAGGCATTGAGGGCTCCGGGGCGGCGGTGGGCGAGTCAGTTGCTTCGGTCATTAGTCCCGTTACTGTAGTGCATGTTTTTCTCGGGAGATGGCGGTGATCTTCCCCCGCTGAATGGCGAGATCCGGCGCCGACCTACCGTCGGCTAACGGGGATTCCCCAAACCAGGACTCTCCCACCAGCAGGCACCGCCCCAGCCGGGACAAGCTCTAAGCTCCCGACCGGTCTCTCGGGATATGTGGTAGTGTAGTGCATGTTAGTGTAAGTGTGTGTGTGTGTGGTGTAAGGGAGGATAGGACAAGGAAGAGGAAGGACAGATCTCGCGCGTTCCGTGGCCCGTTTGGTAGGGTACTGCTCCGGCATTCGCCTGGTGTTGATTGGAGAAACCACGGAAAACTACCGATCAGAGCAGCCGGCCGCTAGAATTCTTCTCCTCACAACGACTGAATTCGATCTTGCTGAAAAGCTAGTGTCGAAGATCCTGCCGCCGTGGGAGTGGAATCTAGGACCTCCCGGTCAGAGGCGCTGCAGTGACATCGGTTGATGCATTGAGCTACCGCTACCGGTAGGTGCGGAGACACGGATCGCGGGGCAGGAGAGGTGGGTCGCGGGTGGTTGGGACGGGTAGCGGGTACGGGTCGCAGGGGAGATGGGTCCGTGGGGCGGTTTGCAGGGAAGTGGGTCGGGGGACCTTTCGTGGTGGCGGTTGGCGGGGGAGGTGAGTTGGGAGCGGGTCGTAGTGGTGACGCAGGGTGAGGCGGGTGGAGTTTTCAAAGGCGGGGCGTTGACCAAGGGGTCGATCACCGCAACTGCCGTGGCGCCACCTTAACATCCGGTTTGTTTTCGCGGTTTCCTGTGTACCCCGTTCAATCACGTGATGTTATTTTGACGCTAATTGTAGCCAAACTGAATTTTGGGGGTACAATTGTTGACAAACACGAGGAAACTGTTCTTAGTTTTCACAAACGTTGAATAAATTCTGTTGGGGCTACGGTACCCCCTAATATCTTTTGTCATTCAGTCAACTGGAGGATAAATTTATTTATTTTATTTATTTAAGTCAAAAAGTTAAAAACTGTGTGACATGCAACGGGGAGAAGTGAATTTTCTGAACGTTTTCATTATCCTATGATCCCTTCACTAAGCCATATACTAGTTGAATTTTGAATATAGGAAGAAATGTAAGTTTTTTGTGACGATTGTTAACAAAAGATTCGCTCTGATATAATAAAATCTATCTTCAAGGGAAAATCAGCTATAGATTTGGTCTCTTATATCTTATGTCCTTTTTGCAGGAATAATACTTTCTGCCGCGACATGAACTATAATTTGAATAACAATATTTCTCACTGAATTCTAAAAGACGTGCACACATAATGAAGTTACATTTATGCCCAGAAGCAAAACAAGGGGCCATCTCGGCATTTGCTCAATGATCTGGGAAAACTGGATGAAAAACCAGATTGAGATGGGAATTATTGACCCAGAAACTGATGTACAATATTTGACACAGGTTGATTAGAATTGTACAGTCCAGATGGTAAATAATACATGAAATATCACTGTTGAAATTAATATTACTTTCCTTTTTGATGCTCGGTACAATATCCAATTCTATAGAAACGTGTTATATATGCGCAAAAATATGTTACTTGGGGCTTAAACTTTTGTATCGAATTTAATCGTTTAATGAGATCTAACAAAGTACTGTAAAATAATGTACATGCATTGTAGAATTGTTTTGTAGTGACCTGTTGATACTGTCACCTGATAAATACGATTACTATGTCAGTGCTATAGTAATAGACACCTGAGTTTGCTGAAAATATATTCCCGCCCTTAAATGACAAAAACCGCTGATTCGTAAATCAAGGGATTTGGTAAAAGTAAAATACATAGATTAATAAAGAGAGGTTTACAAGAAGCACGTGGGTGGGATATGCGTATTATTCGTACAGTTCTTTTTTGTAATTTAAACGTCTGGGAGCTTCAAGATGTATTTCCCCATAATATTATGCCATATCTCAGGCGAGAATGAATATTCGCGAAATATACACAACGAGTTGAATGAAGGCTGACTGAATTTGATAGAATCCTGAAAACGTAGCACAATGAAGTTAATTTTGTGTTCAATTCTTTTAAACAGACGTCCATTTGAGGTTTGACTGAATTGTGAGACCTAAAAATTTTGTTACCTTAACATTAGTCAATTATACACAGTTCATTTTTAATGGAGTACAGCATTGTTTATTTGAAATGGAAAACTACATTGAAACCCCCTTCTTCTCATTTACTATTAATTTATTTCGGAACCAAATTGAAACATTTGATGTTGTACTCATTACGGTTTCTTTATTGTAAAGAAAATTTTATCATCCGCAAAAGGAACAGTCCTTTCGTTTCGAATCGTCGAGGTCATATCGTTTACGTAGGAAGAGAATAAGGCTTAAAATCGATCCCTGCGGGACTCCACATGCAATTTGCAAAGAATCGGAAAGGTGTGTACATAATGTTTCTCATTCCAGTAAGGTATTTATACTCTCTGAAATCGTTTGTTATGAATACAACCAGTTTAGAGCAATACCACGGATTCCGTACGAAGGTAATTTTGAAAGTAAAACAATATGAAAAAAGACGTCAAAATCTTTTGAAATATTTGAAAATATTCTAATATGTGCTTCGTTTTGATCTACGGATGAAGCGACATCTTTAAGAAAAGAATATATGTCTGCCTTAGATTTTCGAAATCCATGTTGGCAATTTGAAAACGTGTCATGTTTACTGAGAAAAATTTTCATTCGTACGTAAAAATGTGACTAATTTTTTGAAAAAGAATCTGACAAAAGAGTAATTGACCGATACTTTTAAATTTCATTTTTTGCCTTTTTGAAGAGGGTTCGCAAGAAGAATGAATTTATACAGCTAGAATGCTGACGAAAAAACACATCAAAACGTCTTTTTTAATAAATATTATTTACATGCATAGTTATTTGATTAAAATGTAGTATTCTGCGAGTGACTCTATTCTCTTCAATGTTGAAGGTGTGCAAGTTGAACAATATGATGTGTGGAATATAAATCGCATGTTATGGTGAATGGTATTTGCTGTGTGCGCAGTACACGTTCCTGCTGCTGCTGATCTTCCTGCTGGAGGCGCTGGTGCTTTGCGTGTTACCAGGCCGTGGCGGTCACAGATCTAAACCCGGACTTCGGGAGAACTACGGGGACGAGGCGCGCACCGCCGCCATCGACAGCGTGCACAAGACGTACGTTGCCTGCCTCGGCGCCCTCCGTGTCGACCACCCCACCGCCGCCTCCTCCAGTTCCCCGTCGGTTTCTCTGTCCGCCCCTGTCGGTTCCCTCCTCCTGTCGTTCCCCCATCCCACCGGTTTCCCCCCATCCTGTCCGTTTCCGCTCCCCATCCTGTCCGGTTTCCCCATCCTGTCCGGTTTCCCCCCCCATCCTGTCCGGTTTCCCCATCCTGTCCGGTTTCCCCATCCTGTCCGGTTTCCCCATCCTGTCCGGTTTCCCCCATCCTGTCCGGTTTCCCCATCCTGTCCGGTTTCCCCATCCTGTGGTTTTCCCCATCCTGTCCGGTTTCCCCCATCCTGTCCGGTTTCCCCCATCCTGCCCGGTTTCCCCCCATCCTGTCCGGTTTCCCCCCATCCTGTCCGGTTTCCCCCTCCCCTGTCCGGTTTCCCCCCATCCTGTCCGGTTTCCCCCCATCCTGTCCGGTTTCCCCCATCCTGTCGGTTTCCCCCATCCTGTCGGTTTCCCCCATCCTGTCGGTTTCCCCCATCCTGTCAGGTTTCCCCATCCTGTCAGGTTTCCCTCATCCTGTCGGTTTCCCCATCCTGTCGGTTTCCCCATCCTGTCGGTTTTTCCCCATCCTGTCAGGTTTCCCCATCCTGTCAGGTTTCCCCATCCTGTCAGGTTTCCCCATCCTGTCGGGTTTCCCCATCCTGTCGGTTTCCCCATCCTGTCAGGTTTCCCCATCCTGTCGGGTTTCCCCATCCTGTCAGGTTTCCCCATCCTGTCAGGTTTCCCCATCCTGTCAGGTTTCCCCATCCTGTCGGTTTCCCCATCCTGTCAGGTTTCCCCATCCTGTCGGGTTTCCCCATCCTGTCAGGTTTCCCCATCCTGTCGGGTTTCCCCATCCT
This sequence comes from Teleogryllus oceanicus, assembly GCA_964035755.1. NCBI lineage: Eukaryota > Metazoa > Arthropoda > Insecta > Orthoptera > Gryllidae > Teleogryllus > Teleogryllus oceanicus. The sequence continues at coordinate 177,562,485 of CAXIVR010000003.1, forward strand.
GTCAGGTTTCCCCATCCTGTCAGGTTTCCCCCATCCTGTCGGTTTCCCCATCCTGTCAGGTTTCCCCATCCTGTCGGGTTTCCCCGTCCTGTCGGGTTTCCCCGTCCTGTCGGTTTCCCCGTCCTGTCCGGTTTCCCCTTCCTGTCCGGTTTCCCCCTTCCTGTCCGGTTTCCCCTTCCTGTCCGGTTTCCCCCTTCCTGTCCGGTTTCCCCCTTCCTGTCCGGTTTCCCTCCCCTTCCTCGTCCGGTTTCCCCTCCTGTCCGGTTCCCCCTCCTGTCCGGTTTCCCCTCCTGTCCAGTTTCCCCCTCCTGTCCAGTTTCCCCCTCCTGTCCGGTTTCCCCCTCCTGTCCAGTTTCCCCCATCCTGTCCGGTTTCCCCATCCTGTCGGTTTCCCCATCCTGTCAGGTTTCCCCATCCTGTCGGTTTCCCCATCCTGTCGGGTTTCCCCATCCTGTCCGGTTTCCCCATCCTGTCCAGGTTTCCCCCTCCTTTCAGGTTTCCCCCTCCTTTTCGGTTTCCCCCTCCTTTCAGGTTTCCCCTCTTTCAGGTTTCCCCTCTTTTCAGGTTTCCCCTCCTTTTCAGGTTTCCCCTCTCCTTTAGGGTTTCCCCTCCTGTCCGTTACCCCACATCCTGTCCGGTTTACCCACATCCTGTCCGTTTCCCTCCGCCTGTCCGGTTTACTCCCCACCTCCTGTCCGGTTTACCCCACCTCCTGTCCGGTTTATCCCCTGTCCGGTTTCCCCTCTCCCCGTCCATCATCCGAGCCTCGCACCTGCCCGCCCGCCCCCTCTCCATGCTTATGCCATGGTTCTGCTGCCCCTCCCGTCGCTCCTAATCCTCTCTGATCACGTTTTGTTTCGTTCTCTCCCTATCCACCTACTCGACTATTTTCCGTAGTGTCACTCGCCCACTGTTCTTCCTCTGCCCCCTACCCACTCATATCTGTACCTTCGTCTCTCTCCCCATCCCCCCTCTTATTTTTTGTTACTTTCATTTTTATTCGTGTCTTGCCCATTCTTCTTTCTTTCACTTTCCTTTTTTTCTCTCTCCATTTCAATGAATTATAATAAATTTATGTATTACTTTTCATGAACTAGCGTGAATTTACTTGCTGGAACTAGCGTGACAATTTTTCAAAGCACTCCCACGCCACCGCATATCGTGGCACGCAAGCTCTTATGTGCATCAGATACCAAAAGAATAATCATGATTGTCTACAGCCTACTCTGCCGAACTCGCGTGCTGGGAGTGATACTAATTTAACCAATCATTTTCTCAATGTTACGTGCTTGATATATTTGCAGAGGAAACAAGTTTTTCCTTTATGATATTTTTTCCGGATGTCTCCTGTTTTACGTTTTGAATTTGTTTCTTTAAAAACTGTCATTGTTAACGAGTGATTAGTCTCATTTTTCATATACCACTTCACTAATCTCTGACGTTATGAAAATAAATCAAAATTATCCTAGTCCCTACATCCTTGATAAATTATTATCAAATTACCTTGTGTAAATTTACAACCAGCCTTACAATATACAATAGAGAGTATAGAAATTTCCATTTAAAAAATATATCTCAAATTTCGATGATGTTCCTATTCCACTTTTAAAACTATTTTCTCTTCACGTTTACATAAACTCTACAGTTATTCAGGGACATAAACAAACATCCTCTGTAACTACTTCAAAATCCCTTTCACTCAGGATTCACTCGTTTTACTTAAAAAAAATTATCGTAGTGTGTATATGAGAATTTCAGAAGAAATGTGTAAATGTCAGACTTTAGATAAAAATTAATTCTTCAGGTAAAATTAAAGCACGTTAATTGCGGGGCAACATGACATTAAGTAGGAATACATATGTAGTTATTGAGTAATATCAGGGATAAGGGATTTATTGTCTTGAATTCTTTACATCATACGACTTGTGAGAGAATGTGAAATGATGAAACACACACAAGGCTTTATAGAGGTAAAAAAAAAAAAAATCAAAAGATGATTTATAAATATTTTGTATGAAATGTTATTATAGTCGTTGCAATGAAAAATAATTTTGTTTCTACGATAGTCCTGAAGACGATAGTTTGGAGATGAAATTCTGAAACATAAAGTCATAGGCTTTCGATTGATTGATTTTTTCGTGTTTCCGGGCGCGTCAACTGCTTCGGTCATTAGTCCCATTAGTGAAGTGCATGATTTTCTTGGGAGATGGCGGTGATTTTCCCCGCTGGAAGGCGAGATCCGGCGCCGACCTACCGTCGGCTAGTGGGGTTTCCCCCTAACCAGGACTCTCCCACCAGCGGGGCACCGCCCCAGCCGGAACAAGCTCTAAGCTCCCGACCGGTCTCCCGGAATATGTGGTAGTGTAGTCATGTTAGTGTAAGTGTGTGTAGGAGAGAGGACAAGGAAGGGGAAGGACAGATCGCGCGCGGTCCGTGGCCCGTTTGGTAGGGTACTGCTCCGGCATTCGCCTGGTGTTGACCGGAGAAACCACGGAAAACTACCGATCAGAGCAGCCGGCCGCTAGAATTCTCTCCAGACAGCGACTGAATTCGACCTAGCTAAAAGCTAGTGTCGAAAATTCTGCCGCCGTCAGGACTCGAACCTAGGACCTCCTGCAGTGGCATCAGTTGATGCACTGAGCTACCGCTCCCGGTCGTAGGCTTTCGAGTTGTTTTGCGAGGGTAGTGGCACTTGAAGCACTAAAGTCGTTTAAACGTTTAAACTTGTAGTTAGAACTTGTAAACTAGAAGTGGTGTCCGTAATGAATGGACATTTCTATCGCGTAATTGTTGGTGTGATTGTAGATCTTGAAAGGTTTACAATGTGCAAATTTCATACGTAAACTAACAAAATATATCTTTTATTATATCCCGTGTCTCCAAAAAGGGCAACGTTAAATGCACCGATTAATTTCTAATAATTGCCGCTTGCTGTAGCTTCGTGCGGTTGTAGGCGCAGTTCGAATTCCATCGTGAGTGAGTTGTAGTTCCCATTGAGCAGTTATTCTGTGAATAAAATGTTCGTGTGCGCATCGTAATGTTTAGTTTTGTTCGCAGTTCGAACTGACTATTGAATTGGCACTTACAGTTTGTAGATTGTTAGCGTTGTATTTGCACTTGAAAGTGTGCACACACTGAAGAGGGTATATCAAAATTAATTTAATGCACAATTTGAACTCCTACTCGAGTGAATTTGCGCTTGGAAGGGGTTTATGCTCTTGTGGTTGTAGATGCAGATGAATTCCATTACATTGTCGCTTATACCCGGTTAACGGGAGTGTGGTAGTTCGTGCATTTGGAATTTTTTCCTGAGGGAATTGGTGCTTGCAGTGGCTCTATGTGTAGCTGTACAGACCGGGAGCGGTAGCTCAGTGTATCAACTGATGTCTCTGCAGCGCGTCTGACCGGGAGGTCCTAGGTTCCCACTCCCCACGGCGGCAGGATTTTCGACACTAGCTTTTCAGCTAAGTCGAATTCAGTCGTCGTCTGGAGGAGAATCCTAGCGGCTGGCTTGCTCTGATCGGTAGTTTTCCGTGGTTTCTCCGATCAACACCAGGCGAATGCCGGGGCAGTACCCTACCAAACGGGCCACGGACTGCGCGCGATCTTTCCTCCCTCTTCCTTGTCCTATCCTCTCCCCTTACACACACACTTACATGCACTACACTACCACATACTCCGGGAGACCGGTCGGGAGCTTAGAGCTTGTCCCGGCTGGGGCGGTGCCCCGCTGGTGGGAGAGTCCTGGTTAGGGAAACCCCATAGCCGACGGTAGGTCGGCGCCGGATCTCACCATCTAGCGGGGAAGATCACCGCCATCTCCCGAGAAAAAACGTGCACTATACTAACGGGACTAATGACCAAAGCTGTTGACGCACCCGGAAACCCGAAAAAATCAATCAATGTAGGTGTACAGACGCACTTCCATAGTAAGCATGGAGATGGAACTCTTTTTTTGGCGGCTGAGTGAGCGCGTGTGTGTGCGTGGTGGTGCTTGCAGTTCAAGTGTTGCGGGGCCATCCGCTTCGAGGACTGGGAGGTGAGCCGCTGGCACAAGGGGCCGCCGGCGCTGCAGCCCCACCGAGTGCCCGACTCCTGCTGTCGCTCCATGAGCCCCGACTGCGGCCTCAGCCACCACCCCAGCAACATCTTCTACACCGTGAGTTGGCGGCCATTTTGCGCAGCGTGCGTTCGCTCCCCAAGCATTTCAATGGCCCACCAATCTACTTTTGACTCTGAAACGAAAGTATATTTAATTAATGTATGCACAATCTTCATTGCGTGTTTCCCATAAAAGTAATTTTAATCGGTTTGTATAATTAACAAGATATTTATTAAGTACGAAAGATTAATCTAATTCTTACACATTACACTTTAGTTGTTTCTTATATTATGCTTGGTCTCTTTGTTTTTAAACAGACCTTGAGCAGCTAATGGGGATGAATTATTTAACACTTTACATTATAAATCTCTTGCGACATCCTCGAAACTGTCGGAAGAGAATAATAATGTAAAGTGTTAAATAATTCATCTTCATTAGCCATCTCCATTTTGTTAAAAAAACAAAGGGACCAAGCATAATATAATAATATAGAAGAACAGACACATAAACATTTAAAATAATTTTTTTCTACTACAAGCCTCTCAAAGCGATTCAATCACACAAAGGTGGTCCAAAACTGGTAAATCATGGGTTTCAAAGAGTTCCAGTGCAAAACGAATCTCTTTAATTTATTTTGACACGCCCACTCTGCATTGCACACTTTCTCTAGGAGAGATTTTTACCCGATTTACATGCTTCCAATGAATCCGGATTTTAGCGCGCATGCACAGCGTCGTTCCTGCGGTTCCAGATGCCAAATTTCGCGTGTTTGCGTTCCCTACATCTCCGGAATTGTTCGTCAAAATGAAGTGTGTAAATTGGATTGGAGTTCGAGTAATTAATACCAATACATATGAATAATTAATACCAATACATGCACACAAAGTAAATCTAATTTCTTTTACACTACACTTTTAACTTTTTCTTCTAAGCGTCTCGCCAAACTCTTCAATAACACAAAAGGTCATGCAAAACTGGTGAATGTTGGTTAAAAAGCACACGTGTAACATTAATATCTTTAATTAAATCTATGCACAATCTGCAATGCACGCTAAAAAATTTTGGAAAAATTAACTACTAAAAATGCAAAATTGTTAATCTTAATTTCTTAAACATTACACCTTAATTTCGTTTCTACGAATGATATAGAGTGAGGGAGAGTCTGAGGGAGTAAACTTTCTCTGCCCAGGCGCAAACCTTTTTTAATGATTGTGCATCCTCTCTTGTTTGCAGCCGGTTTAATTTCTCTTTTCGCACGATGAGGTGAAAACCTGAACCCGAATCGTAAGTCAAATTTTGAAAATTAAAAATACAAAAAAAAAAAAAAAGTTTCTTTCCCGTTGAAATTACACTTACACTTTCTTGAGTTTCGAAAATGAATGCTAGATTTAAATCGCTTACTGGATATTTATCAGTTAGTGTATCATCGAATCGCAATTTTATAACTATAATTTGACCCAAACTCAAGAATCTTAGAAGTACAAAACTGTACTTAATTTGACATAAAAGTTCCTTGTGATGTAGATTAGAAATCACGAGTTCTGTAGGACAAGGGCGGCTGTCTAGAGGGGTGAGGTCAACGGCAGTCAGTATTGACAGAGCAGAGTTTTGCCCTTCATCCACTGAAAAAGGGGGATGTAAATATTAGCAAAAATATTTAAATACTTAACCGAATGCAATATCTCGTCACCGACTTCGTTGCATCGTAGCCTAAGTGGCATCGTTGACTGAAGTCCTAGAGTAAGGGTTCCGATGCGAATTTTCGTCACAGTTAGATCGTGTTTAGCCACTCTCAGGAGGTTAATTCTAGGGGACGGCTTCTCTGATCGGTAATTTTCACCACGGGGCCAAGCCATATCTCTTTTTCCTCACCATTGTCCCCTCCTCTCCCTTTACATTTAGGCACTGACATGCAACACATTAACACACATCTCGGGAGATCATTCGAGACCTTGGAGCTTAACCCTGTTGGAGAAGATACCTGTATACTTAGATCATTAGCATGCCTTAAAATTATTTTGTAGGAATAGTAATCAGGTCGTTTATAATGAGCATTTATTTCAGTTAAGATTTGTACCCTTTGCCTTGATAAAATCTTCAGTTACAAAATCTTATTAAATTATAAAATCAGTGTTAAAATTAACAAATGGAATTTTTAATTAAATTATTTAAAATTGTATAATTTTTAATTACAATTTTCAGTTGGTTTTATCTCTCTCACTGAGGGCAGACTGCCAAATGCCCTCTCCGGTATTAGTGTGCTACCGAGATAGATTCTGTGTGAACACCAAGAGATGGAATGCAGACCTTTAGTTAGTGTGTCCATTTTTGGATGACATTCTTCGAATCCTTTTCATCAGGAGAGGTCATGAAAACCTGACCTTAGATCTGGGTGATTCATCATCGTATGTGCCCTTCTGTCTGTGTGATGTTCTTCTTCGTCTTTGTGTTGTTCATTGTGTTAACGGTGGCATCATAATAGAGACTTGAATGTCACCATCAGTGAATTGATTAAACTGAAAGGATATAACTCTCTTGTTGAAGGTGATACAAACCTTTCTAGTACCATTAAAATCTCTTAAGACCGTGGTTTCCAAAAATCATCTTTATTGAACAATTTGTCAGCATTTGCAAATAGATATACTAACAAAACAACATAAAGAACGTAATTTGAATTTTTTAAACTCCAATTGAAACAGCATGTCTGAATAATAAGCTTTTTTCTTTCATGCATTTAATTTATTTAATGTTCTTAATTTACTTCGTTGATTTAATTTATTCAATTATTTATATAGTTTCTGGAAAATTAATAATTTTGATAGTAAATTCAATGTTTTAAACTGCTTATCTACACCTGGAAGTCTTGAACAACATATTTGTTTCATTGATTCATAAATCTGAGATAATTGTCAAAAATAATTCATTTGTCATAAATAATTCAATTGTCAAAAATAGTTTTATTCTTTTTGAAATGAAGAAAATAGACTTGTAACTTTTAATAGGTTACTCAAAAAAATTGCTATCTCCAAGACCAGGTTCCATGTTTTATTGTAGAGTTCTATAGCAGACTCAAGGGAGAATGGTTCATGGGGTCATGCCCCCTCCTTCCTCATCCCAAAAAGTGTTAAAACATTCTCATGGAACAAGAAGAATAAAGGCAAAATATGCTGGAAATTGAGAATTATACACATGTCCCAGAATTAACGATTGACTTCAATAAATGTATTGGACAACAATGCCTTACTAATGAAATTACCTACTAAATTACCTTAATAAATGGAAAATATGGTACATTGCACCACAACAAGACCACACAACACCCCACCTTACACATGTGCACCTAAAAAAAAATTGATTTTTAAGTTGTCTGTATGTATTTTACTATGTTAAAATGAAGTGTAATGTTGATGTTTGCTTTCCAGGGATGTGTCTACAGAATTAAACAAGAAATTCAAGCCCATCTTGTAATCCTTGGAGCAGTGGGATTGGGAATTTGTGTTCTTCAGATATTTGGAATGGTGCTGAGCTGTTGTCTCTACATAAAATTAAAGGACATAATAGACTAGCAGTACATCTCTATCTAATGGCAAAATGTACTTGAAATTCTAAGAATTTCTTAAATTTTATAAAGAGAAAAGTGAAAAGAAACAAACAAACCAACGTTAAATCCAAAGGAAAATGGTTAAACCCAAAGAAATAGGTAAACGTATTGTCTCGAACATAAAGTGAATAAATTCCCTACATGAAGTATTACAGCAGGTTTTGCTGCTCCATTATCACATCTTTATTGTTTGCCAAAGTATAAACATATTTTAAGAAAGTGAATGTATAACAAAAATAGTTCTAGATATAATCATTACTATATGCAATCAAATTTCTATAGTATGATGTAAGTTCTGTATAATTTAGGCAGAACTGCATATATGAATAGAATGTTTTTGTCAGTAATAGGTAAGCTTTTGTTCTGATATTATTATATTTATTACTTTTTTGCTTTACATTCCAATTCAAAGTTTTAGTTCATTACACATGCAATTGCTTCACCAAAAAATATACCAGAACTGTTCACTATGGTATTCTTAGGTGATAAGTGTTTTTAATTGGAACAAAGAGGCTGCTTAACATTGTTAAAAATAGATAAATGACTCCCAACATTTTGAAATGGAACGAATTCAGTGAGAACAAGTGTTTGTTACTCTTGATATAATGTATAGGTATGTGCTTCTCTATACCAAAACCTAATGAACTATACTGATATATTTTTAATTCTGAAAGTGATTTAGGAAGCTAAGAGATTGTTAAAAGTTCCTCTTGGAGTCTGGTTGAAGGTGTCAAAAAAAGTCATCAGTCTGGTCGAAGAAGTCAGTAATAAGGAGAACAGAAGCAAAAAGAAACTAACAAAATAGCAGAAAAATGCAATTAATAAAATGATGCCCATGGAACAATAATTAACATCGTAAAGAACAACTAGATGTAACCATCTTCATATAATGGATGGAGATAATGTGTGTGTGTGTGTGTGTGTGTGCATCTCAATAAAATTTTGAAATGAAAGTTATGCATATACTATTATCTTCATGTTTAAAATGTGTTTAGGAATAAATTTCAAACTAACAATAGGAGGCACTGAGAAGGCAACTATTTATCACAGGTACATTTCTGAACTTTTCACATATATATATTAAAAATATATTATTTATTATTCTCTTTTGCTGTGAGAAGGGATAAATGTTCCTGAGAATTACAACCTTCAATATTGCTTGTACTTATTCCTTGATTCACATTGATTGATGTTATTAATTTGTGGTATTATTGCTCTTTGATATAACGTATTAAATAATATAGTATTTGGTCCCTAATACACTGCATATGACACATTGTTGGCGATTTCTAATATTTCAACTGTAGAAATTCAACTGCTTAGTTCTAAGTTAAATAATATTATAACTGATTATAATATTATCACTTGTACAATAATGCAGTAAAGATTTGAAGACTTACTAATGGTGCATTGCCAAGATAAAAACATTTTCTCTTTTGTTATATGTATTTTAATTAGTTACATAGAATAAGTAATTCAAAAAGGAGATATAAATTGAATGTACAATGACAAAATACTTCTGTTATACTTTTTTCTTCTTAATAAATAGGTATTCAAAACAAAAATGTGAAGTTAGCTTCTCAAACTCCAAACAAATTATTTTCTCTAAGATTTCAGTAACCATATTAACTTGCTTTTTTGTCGTGGACCAATCATGGGTTGAAAGTTGAAAATTTAGTAGTAGGCCCTATGTGTATCTTCAGAATTGTAACACGTTTTTAATATTTTACTAATTTATTGCTGTTGTTTTATTTAAACTTTCTTGAGGTTTCTCGGTTGTCCATATTTATTCTCATTTAATATATATACTATTATATCTATGGTTGCTATCTAATTTATGGATATGTATGCTAAATCAACCTAAGGACTAAATTCTATAGCTGTTTTTCATTAATTACGTGAAACACAATTAATGAAGAAAAGATTTCTTTCACTTTCTTAATAATCTTTTTTAAGATGTTTTCTTTACAATAACCTTGAAAGTGCTGAAATGCTACTTTTCTTCAATAATAAGATATTTTCCAATATTAAATATATTTCATCAACTTATGTTTTCAATAAATTCTGTAATGATGGAAAACAGCAGAATCACAAAGAGAATCAGTGCTGAGGGTTTGAGTTGCCACAAGTACTACATTTTAATGAGGTTACACAAAAGGATACATTTTTTGAATTTCACAAGTAAATAATTTTTGTTAGTTGTTACAAACTTTAAAATGAAGATTAAAAATTAAATGATGCAATGGATGCATAATTTGTAATAATTATATTATATATTACTATTATATACACTATAGTTTCAATTTTATAGTTAGTGGCCTGAATGATGATAATTCGATTGGCATGATGATTGATTGATTGATTGATTATAATGATGTTCATTCTTGAACTCTTTTTGTACTGTTATATTTACAAAAAGGTGTTATAAACTTCTTTGAAAAAGAGGTGTGTGTGAAACTGTATCTTAAATTAAAAGTACTTGGTAAAGATGCTAGGGAGTAGATAAGAAGTCAAGAAAACATCTTCAACTTTATCCTTTTCCTTTTGTGGTAATCAAGATTTACTTAATAAAATATCAATAGTTGTACTAAGAAGTGCAACTCTTATACAAAACTAAAGTTCCATAAATGACGTCCAAAATTGGTTGTGGACAAAATAGTTGCAAATTTATGTTAAGCTTATGCATGACAGTTAAATATTTGTGCCACAAAACCCGGAATTATTTAGCCCATCACCCTCAGCTTCGACTTCAAAAGGTAGAATGTATCTGATTATCCAGTTGTTGGTTTAACTGTATTGAGGCAAATATGTGAAAAATATTTGGTAAGTGAATTCATTTTTGGAAGCATTAAGAAATTTTTTTTAGAAATTTCATGTGTGTCCTCTCAGTTCTTTAGTGAAAGGCTGAATGAATGAATGAATGAAATGAATTATTGACTGCTAATTTCCTAAAGCTTGTAAGCAAATAAGGATGCTGACTGTACTAGCTAAGTCCTTGCTTGTTTTATACGCAAAGGCAGAATGATAATAGTGAGTGAACACAATGCATTAAGGTGCTTTAAGTTTTGCTGAAAAATAAAATATATGGAATCCAGTTTTTTAAGAACAAAAATTTAGACTATATCAATTTGCCAGAAAGGTACTTTTGGAAAAGCCTGGTTAAGTAGATGTCATTAAATATTTTTATGATGAGTAAAATATGTTAAAATGATTACGAAACAAGACTTCTGGATTTATAGAAATTTGGTTCATTTAATTGCCACATGAAAGATCTTAGATTTAGAATATTTCATTTCTCATCCTGTTTAACTAAAACTTTTCTCAAGTAAACTCTGCATTCACGCAGAAGCATTTATGTCTATTGATGTAACAATAAGTAATAGTAACAACTTGCCAAAAGCAAGTGTGCAATTCTGTATTTTTCTTTTCTTTCATGAAGAAAGAAGATATCAATGTGTGTACCTAAATATTTACTTTTTTAAACTTTTGTATTTAACATCAGCACTTTTATTTTTTTAACTTTGTAAGGGACATTTCAGTTAATAATGTTTGGTTTTATTTAATATAATATTGTTTTGTTTTTCTGTAACAAATGTGGAATAACAGAGATAGACTCAACACTGTGAAACTGTATTTATGGATCCATATATCTGCCATCTTTTCCATTTTGATTTAGCAAGTCTTTTTGTATAGCCTAATTATGAATGTGTTTTGAAATGATGAACATTTCACTTCCATTTTGTCTATAATGCTTTTAATTTTTGGGGTAGTTGACTAGACATGAAAAAAAAATTCATGTGTAGTATTTGAATTTCAATGAGTGTTCAAATCATACTTCATTTAATCTTTAATTTTTTTTATGTGGGGAAGGGGGAGATTAATGTAGAATTTTAAATATTGATGGTCAACTACTCTCTGGCGAGTTATTGCATTAGTACATAGCGTAATTTTCGTTAATTTTTTTGCAATTTAGTGTTCATTCCATTGGAATGGTTTTTAGAACCTTTTCAACTGTCATATAAATTATTGGATTGAATTCTACTGTTTTGTGGAATTGGCGAGACCGTAATAAAGAGATTAAGTATAACAGGTAGGTTGGGAATAAAAACAGTTTTTTCTTTTACTTTCTCGCCCCCCCCCCTTGCTTCATAAAAAGAGAATGTGTGTAATCATGAACCCGCAAATCGGTGATTTTGCGACAGAAAAACTCTTATTGCGGGGCTCTGGTAGTGAAACTAGCGGTTCCATTACAACGCGTTCTTCCTCGCCACAGTGACCGTTTCGAACAACTAAAATACCGCTATGTCTGTACATATTAACACAACTCAGCCATCACTCGTAAAACTTTACCAATCATCCATCACTCTGCGCGCGTGCGTGCGTGTGCGTGTCTGCTTGTCATTAGTCTGTGTGTCTGTCTGCCTGTCTGCTTGTCTGCCTGTCTGCTTGTCTGCCTGTCTGCTTGTCTGCCTGTCTGCTTGTCTGTCTGTCTGTCTGTCTGCTTGTCAGTCAGCCTCTCTGTCTGTCTGTCTGCGTGTCAGTCAGTCTGTCTGCTTGTCAGGCTGTCTGCTTGTCTGCTTGTCAGGCTGTCTGCTTGTCAGGCTGTCTGCTTGTCAGGCTGTCTGCTTGTCAGGCTGTCTGCTTGTCAGGCTGTCTGCTTGTCAGGCTGTCTGAGCCTGCTTGTCTATCTGACTGTCCGTCTGCCAGCCTGCTTGTCTATCTGACTGTCCGTCTGCCAGGCTGCTTGTCTCTCTGGCTGTCCGTCTGCCAGGCTGCTTGTCTATCTGACTGCCGTCTGCCAGCCTGCTTGTCTATCTGACTGTCCGTCTGCCAGCCTGCTTGTCTATCTGACTGTCCGTCTGCCAGCCTGCTTGTCTATCTGACTGTCCGTCTGCCAGCCTGCTTGTCTGTCTGATAGCCTGTCTGTCTGATAGCCTGTCTGTCTGATAGCCTGTCTGTCTGATAGCCTGTCTGTCTGATAGCCTGTCTGTCTGATAGCCTGTCTGTCTGATAGCCTGTCTGTCTGATAGCCTGTCTGTCTGATAGCCTGTCTGTCTGATAGCCTGTCTGTCTGATAGCCTGTCTGTCTGATAGCCTGCCTGCCTGTTTGCTTGTTTAAGATTGGTGTTTCTTCTATTTTCGGCAAACACACTACATTGTCGAAAATTACAAAAACTTGACATTACAAAAGCAGAGTATTGAAGGCAAAGTATTTTTGCCTTAAATGGAATCTTTTCTAAAAAATAATAGCTCTTCAAGAATTTCAATTGAATTTTAAAAAATGAGTAATTTTCATGTAATTTCTGCTTGAAATTAATGCAATTTATAAGAATATTTTCCTCCAAACCGGTTGACATTTTTTCTTTATGTTCTCCACCGATAGAGCAAAGAACTCTTAAAAATGGCGCAGGTCTAATTTTTATTGAACTTTTAGAATTTTTCGAAAATTATGTGTTAGAAATAATGGGAGTGACCGCTAATGTTCTAGGCATCTCTAAAAGTAAGCAAGTACGAGCGACTGGTAAGTGTAACGTAAAGGGAATAACGAGGTAACTCCATAGGCCTGCGTTCGAGTGTCGGCGCAGGGACTTTTTTTGCTGGTTGGAAACATGTTGGCAGGTTTATGTAATAATATTATATTACGCAGCGGTTACAAACAATGCGAGAATGCATGTGCTACTGCAGCTCCACTAATTTAAAATCAACTTTCAGTTCAAAAAGGAAAAATTATAAAATGTACTTAACATCATTTTGGATTTTTTACAAATTTCCCACTCTAAATATGTGTATTATTTGTAAATGTAATATTAGAAAATGAATCTTCAATTTTTAACCGCCGGTGAATACGTAGCTGAAATCACCTATATTGCTTGTGTCTTCTTCTGCTTCGAAGATATTGAGGCATTTGGTTCTAATGGCCCCAATTTGATATTCCCATAAAGATCGAAACCATGATACGTGTATGTAATCATCAAGGCATGAAGGTCGATGCTGCTTCTCCGGTGTCGTATCGCTCACGATCTCGATAGGTCGTTTTACGCTTCCTGTTTTTTCTGTGTGATAATGGGAGCCATTTTTCATCGTCAGCTTATCACGCTGAAGTCTGGTGCTAACAAAGTTTTGGAGAAACACAGTCCTGCGTCATTTTCTCTCAAATGGTGTTTGTCAAGCAACATCATGCGGTAAGAGTAATTTTAAGAAAATAACTATTTTCTGTAAAAAAAATATATTTTTTGAGAAAAAACGATCATACGTAATATCTCTGAAGACTTTTTAGTTTCTTCAAGACCTGTCAAAGAAAAACTAAATCTTCACGATATCGGTAAGATGAAGAACTAACTTTGGTCGTTCAGAAAGAATAGAAGAGAAGAATTATTGAATAATTGAACTTGAGCATCAACTTGTGTTGGAGTGCAAATTTTATGTATCGAGCAAGTAATGTACAGTGCGCCAGAAAAGTGTGTCTGCACCAAAACAAACCAGGACTTCTATTAAAAATTGCATTTAAAATGGTAAAACCCAGATCACTGTGAAACAAATGAAGGGAACAGCAGCTATTATGACTGTGATGAGTACGCAATTTGTTTTCCTTTATTGCAACCTGCAGGTGGTGCTATCATAATTTCTGTTGCATTCTCACCAGCAAGGTGCCACTGCAGAGACATTCCCGGCGCACTATAGAAGTCACTTAAATTATCACTAATCTTTAGGAGGCCGATTTTAATGAAATGCCACTTTTTTCCTTTCTCTTCAGAAAAATGCCGTTTAATATAGAAATTTATTTTGTTACCACAAAAGGAAATGACTTATTTTTATACGTCTTTTTTTGCATTTTTCGACAATTTCGAATAATAAGTCATTTTTGTACCTTTTCCCGTAATTCTAATGCATTTTTCACTGATTTAGTCGATTTTAATATCATTTTAATGGCACTTGATTCAAATAATATTTACCAGATGTAACAAATGTTCTCCAAAGAATTCCTGAATACCTATACCCGGTAGCCTGTTCAATTTCTTCGCTCAGAAGTCATGTCAGACATTGTATGTAATCCAGGTTCCTGTGACGCCTGTCAGCGCCAGTGACGGTTCAGCCGATTTCGAGATTCTTTAGAAAGACAGACTTTCTGGTGAAGAACAGTGCAAACCAACATTTTGAAAGCTGAAGTTCACTTCAACGAATAGAAGTAGCCTCGATTACATCCCAGTTACGTATCCTACATCTTCAGTTGATCAACCGAATTGGATTTGATTATATTTTACGGCGTTTTTATTTGCTTATAGGGCATTTTAAAATCATTTTATTGATCATTTTTGGTGATATTTTAGGTGATCAAAATCCGCCCCCACTAATCATACTTTAATTATATTAAAAATACCCACGGACTTTTTTTGTAGAAATGAAAGTTGCGAAAGCCTATAGCTGATTGTTTTTGGGAATAGTTTTTATTACATGAGAACGATTATTTTCTTATTCTTTGCCAAAAGTGCTCTTGGCATAATTCAAATGATTTAGATTAGATTAGATTAGATTTTATTATTAATTCTGCAATTAAGTGTAGTGACGTGGTGGCAGAATATAACATGTAATTTGTATAATTAATATAATTTGTATATGAGTTAGTGTAGTAATTCGAAAGATAACTAGTAGTGTTACAGAATGGCACAGATGTTCTCGAAGTAAAGTTTCCTAATTTCCTTGGTATGGACTGGCTTTACGGTCCTGTGCTAACCTCCCAGCTGCCATCTATCGCCACCAAAAGTACAGTTTTTTTACATTTTCTCAATTTTTCGGCTTCCTAATAGGGACACCAAAATATTACTTAAGAATATTAAAGAAGAGTAAAATCTCGTCATAAATGGAATTTTTCATAGAAAAAATTGGAGCTGTTTTTAAGAGAAGGGCGTTTAAGCGTTACTGTAAATGCGAAATTTGAAGCTCTTCCTTACAAGAATTTAATGAGTTGCCGAAAAACTTCATTTAAATTCATTTGCAGCACTTCCACTCACAAATGCAATCATGTATACAAATTCATGGAAATGTGCTTATTAATAGCGTCAGAGATATTTAAAAAAATACATTTGTGTAATTTGTCAAAAAACAAGGGAATACGCCAAAATGAACTTTACATCTTTATCATATTAAACAGTGCAATTAGCACTATTCATTCGAAAAAAATTGAAGAAAAAATGTCGAGCTATTTTTGAGAAAACGGCGTTTGAGCGTTTCTGAGAATGCGGAATTTTGAGCTCATTTTAACAGAAAACGATTGAGTTTTCGAGAAACTTTATATGACATTATTTAAAGCGTTCCTTCCGTTTAAATTACATGTCCTCATAAACATAATAATGTGAAGAAATCGCCTCTAATGTAAATATTAACGATGTGAGAGACAATGCTAAAAAATTACATTCTTGTATTTTTTGAAAAAACAAAAGAATAGAGCAATATTACTTTTATGTCAACGTATAGGGTACATTTGGCGCTACCCCTATCAACATTTCATGGAAAAAAATTTAGGTCGTTTTTGAGAAAATCTTGTTTTGTTATTATTTAAAAATTGCAAATATTGCACGCACTATTCCACGAAAACTGCTAATTTTTTAAAAATATCTACATGACCTTAATGAAAGAACTATTTATGGACAACAAATTTCATTTGAAGGAAAAATCGCAGACATCAATGTTGTATTTCTAGGAAGACGTCGAACAAAAATCAAACTTTTTCCATTTTCGAAAATTCAGAGCTAACCGTGAAAATTGTACCTCTGTCACCTGTATAAGCGTATTTTACTCTATTCTTACAAGATATTTAAAGAAATAAATCGGAGTAGTTTTTGAGAAAATTTTGAAAATGTCCGGGGAGCTTCATGAATAGTACCCCCCAATTTTAAAGAATGTTTTTCAAAAATTTGAAGCGAAACTAGAGCCAGAAGGACAGGGGTTTTCAATTAACGGAAAAGGATTATTTAAATTTTTTGCCCCATAATAATTTTGAAACTTTACCGTTGGGTACATTAAACTTAAGTCGTGAGTGAGGGAAACAACTCTTTAAAACCTTGAACCTCTGTACGCCATGCAGGACGTTGACTTCAGAGGCTGGAGTCAGTGTATAATACTTCGCTATTCGGAAGATGCCGAATCACAAAAATGTTTGCCAAAGTTTCGGCCGTAACTCTACGACCTTCTACATCATACGTCAAACTATGACCTTGTACCTTAAGTGCCACTCGCTATTTAGAAGCTCCCAGTACGGCGCTCTAAAAGTTACAGATTTTTCTTTTAGTCCTAATTTTTCAGGAATAATTATTTTTTAGCAATTTTGTAAAAACTAGTAAACAGGTTCTTGGTTGTCAGAAGAAGTGTCACAGAGAGAAATGTATCAGGCCCTGAAGGAGGTCACAGTATTAGAAACACAACAATGATGTCATTACCACAACCACGGCATCTCTAACAAGCGAAATGTTCTATATCAGATAATTCTCAATAATTTCTAAAAACATATTTCGAGACAAAATTGACCGGAAGCGGTAGCTCAGTGCATCAACTGATGTCACGGCGGCGCCTCTGACCGGGAGGTCCTAGGTTCGAGTCCCGACGGAAGCAAGATTTTCGACACAAGCTTGTCAGCTAGGTTGAATTAAGTCGCTGTCTGAAGGAGAATTCTACCGGCCAGCTGCTTTAGTTGGTAGTTTTCCGAGGTTCCTCCGATGAACACCAGGCGAATGCCGGAGCAGAACCCTAACAAACGGGCCACGGACCGCGCGAGATCTTTCCTTCCTCTTCCTTGTCCTTTTCTCTCCTTACACAATTAGACCAACATGCACTACACTACCACATATTCCGGGAAACCGGTCGGGAGCTTAGAGTCTTGTCCCGGCTGGGGCGGTGCCCCGCTGGTGGGAGAGTCCTGGTTAGGGGGACTCCCCGTTAGCCGGCGGTAGGTCGGCGCCGGAACTCGCCATACAGCGGCGGAAGATCACCGCCATATCACGAGGAGAAACATGCACTACACTTACAGGACTAATGACGTTAGCTATTGTCACGCCCGGAATCACTAAACAACAAACGAACCAATCGACACAAAATTGACATAAGCAACAATCCTAAAAGTATGGTTTGAATCTTTACCGCTTTTTCTCCGTGGCGCGGGTAGATGTACCTGAAAGAGCTGAGCCGCTCAGTGCCCGGGCGCGCGCCTCGCTTCGCTGTGTCGCGCACGCGCAAGCCATGGCCGCAGGCGCAGGCGGCGCCCGCGCGCCCCAAGTGCTGGCGCGCCGCTTGGGACTTCCTCTGGCTGTACATGGAGACCTCCTCCATCCACGGCTTCAGCCACTGCACGGCGCGCAGGCGCACCTCCTGCGAATAGTGAGTTCTCTTTCTTGCTCCATCCACGGCTTCAGCCACCTCACGGCGCGCAGGCGCACCTCCTGCGAATAGTGCGTTCTCTTCTTGCTCCATCCACGGCTTCAGCCACTCTCACGGCGCGCAGGCGCACCTCCTGCGAATAGTGAGTTCTCTTCTTGCTCCATCCACGGCTTCAGCCACCTCACAGGCGCAGGCGCACCTCCTGCGAATAGTGAGTTCTCTTTCTTGCTCCATCCACGGCTTCAGCCACCTCACGGCGCGCAGGCGCACCTCCTGCGAATAGTGAGTTCTCTTTCTTGCTCCATCCACGGCTTCAGCCACCTCACGGCGCGCAGGCGCACCTCCTGCGAATAGTGAGTTCTCTTTCTTGCTCCATCCACGGCTTCAGCCACCTCACGGCGCGCAGGCGCACTTCTCTCTTCTCCATCCACGGCTTCAGCCACCTCACGGTGCGCAGGCGCACCTCCTGCGAATAGTGAGTTCTCCTTCTTGCTCCATCCACGGCTTCAGCCACTCACGGCGCGCAGGCGCACCTCCTGCGAATAGTGAGTTCTCTTCTTGCTCCATCCACGGCTTCAGCCACCTCACGGTGCGCAGGCGCACCTCCTGCGAATAGTGAGTTCTCTTCTTGCTCCATCCACGGCTTCAGCCACCTCACTGCGCGCAGGCGCACCTCTTGCGAATAGTGAGTTCTTTCTTGCTCCATCCACGGCTTCAGCCACCTCACAGTGCGCAGGCGCACCTCCTGCGAATAGTGCGTTCTCTTTCTTGCTCCATCCACGGCTTCAGCCACCTCACGGCGCGCAGGCGCACCTCCTGCGAATAGTGAGTTCTCTTCTTGCTCCATCCACGGCTTCAGCCACTCACAGTGCGCAGGCGCACCTCCTGCGAATAGTGAGTTCTCCTTCTTGCTCCATCCACGGCTTCAGCCACTCACGGCGCGCAGGCGCACCTCCTGCGAATAGTGAGTTCTCTCTTGCTCCATCCACGGCTTCAGCCACCTCACGGCGCGCAGGCGCACCTCCTGCGAATAGTGGTTCTCTTCTTGCTCCATCCACGGCTTCAGCCACCTCACGGCGCGCAGGCGCACCTCTTGCGAATAGTGAGTTCTCTTCTTGCTCCATCCACGGCTTCAGCCACTAACGGTGCGCAGGCGCACCTCCTGCGAATAGTGAGTTCTCCTTCTTGCTCCATCCACGGCTTCAGCCACCTCACGGCGCGCAGGCGCACCTCCTGCGAATAGTGAGTTCTCTTTCTTGCTCCATCCACGGCTTCAGCCACCTCACGGTGCGCAGGCGCACCTCCTGCGAATAGTGAGTTCTCTTTCTTGCTCCATCCACGGCTTCAGCCACCTCACGGCGCGCAGGCGCACCTCCTGCGAATAGTGAGTTCTCTTTCTTGCTCCATCCACGGCTTCAGCCACTCACGGCGCGCAGGCGCACCTCTTGCGAATAGTGAGTTCTCTTCTTGCTCCATCCACGGCTTCAGCCACCTCACGGCGCGCAGGCGCACCTCCTGCGAATAGTGAGTTCTCTTCTTGCTCCATCCACGGCTTCAGTCACCTCACTGCGCGCAGGCGCACCTCATACAAATAGTGAGATCTTTTTAGTCCTGCATTCACGGCTTCGTCGTCCATCCACGGTTTCTGTCAACTCACAGCACGTAGACGTACCTCTTGTGAATAGGGAGTTCTACTTCGTCGTCCATTCACGACTTCAATCAGTTCAAGGCACGCAGGCACACCTCATTCGGATAGTGAGTTGTATTTCTTTCTCCATCAAGGTTTCATCCATCTCACGGCGTGGTGATTCACTGGCAGTGATTTCTACAATTCCTGCATCCACGGCTTCAGATAATCAACGGCGAGCACCGCTTGTGGATTCTGAGTTGTACAGCGCGCCAGGGAAATCTCTCCGTACCATTTTGAATGAGCGCTTGCCGCCGCTGCGTCCACCCTCAGCATCGCTGCCGGGCGCGGTGCTGGTGACGCATGCGTGCCGTCACCTCGCCCTTCCCTTCCCGGTTCTTCTGAAACCCTTTATCAGCACTGTCTGGTTCTCGTGATACCAACATAATTTATGATGCTAGCACTCTCACCAGAGTGGTCACACTGCTGAGAGACTTTCCTGACGCACTGTACGTCTTTTTATATTCACGGCTTCAGACTCATTAGCGTGTCAACGCGTCTTCCGAGTAGAGACAGTTCTACTTCTTTCTCCTTTTATGGCTTCAGAGCACTTTGACGCCTTTCCTAAGAACAGTTCTACTTGTTTCTCCTGTCACGGCTTTAGATACCTCTCACCGCGGCGCGGCTTCTCTTTTTACAGATTGCGAGTTATAATTCTTCCTGCAAAATCGGTTTCAGACGAAAACAGCGAGCCATCAACTTTCTGCGAATAGTTTTCTTCATCCACGCATTCAGAATGCCAACGGGTTCGACTATCGCTCTCCTGGAGTTATCGTTCTTCCTCCATTTACCGTTTCAGACACCTCTTATCCCCTCATGGCATGCATGTCCTCAAAATTGTGAGTTCTATTTCATTCTCCATTCACAGCTTCAGACATTCAGTGGTGCAGCTCGTTAGAACATTTAGTTGTAGTTCTTTACTCAATAACGGATGAGATGTAGTTTTTCTGCGTCATCGAGTTCAGATACCCATCGGCGAAATCCATTTCTTGAGATTTGTGAGTTATATTTCTTCCATTTACCACTTCAGTGACCCTTGAGTACACCAGAGAATCTCCTGCGAATAGTGAGTTTCTAGTTTATTCTCCATCTAAGGATTCAGACTATAAAAGAAAAGAAAAAATTCCAAGCATTCAGACTCCCACAGGCGCGCCAACACACTTTGTATCAATTAGTTCGAGTTCATTTTCCATCCGTGGCTTCATGTAGGCGTGCCGACACATCTCCTACTGAGTTCTAGTGTTTCCTACATCGACTTCAGACACCTAATGTTGCGCCGACCCATATCCTAGTAATTGTGATTTACATTTCTTCCCCCATTTACCGCCTCAGACACCTCAGCACGTTTGAGCACCTCCTACGAAGTTCGTTCTCTATCCTCGGCTTCAGACTGTCATCGGCGTGTCGACGCACTTGCTGCAAAGGGCGAGACTGAATTAAGAGCGGATCGAGAAGGACGGACTCCCAACGTAATTTTGAAATACAATTTAAAAAAAAAAATGTTAGCTGAAATAAGAAAAATTAACTGTAATATTCATATTGAGAATAGTGCTTTGGATGGTATGCATGTATTTGAAGAGATTGATGGCATGTATAATTCTTAATTGTTAATAATTTGAGTAAAATTACTACAACAAACATTTTCTGGGGGAAAATGACCTCTGTGCCTCACAACTCTTGAATTCTGACTTATTCTACTTCTTTCTGCACATACGCCTTCAGCTACCTCACGACGCACCGACGCACACAATTTATTTATTCATTACTATTTCCATTGAATTTCGCTTGTACAAGACATGTCCCCCAGACTAGTTGCTTTGTAGATGAAAAAATTGGGCTTGCTTCAATTTTCTTTATAAAATATGTATCATTTTATACTCCACTACTGGTGGGACCTGGCCACAACTCAACACGTCGCAGCGACAACGCGATTCTTTGTGAGTATATATTTTGGTAATGGTTTAATTAACGTTTCTAGTGATAGTGTTTTGGTGCCAAAATCACTGCTGATTCATTCAATAATCATAAATTACTCTTCAATACTATGAAACACTACAACTAGGAACATATACGAATATTTCGAATTTCTTCAAAATAAATCAGTATTGTTACTAATTGAAGTGGAATCTGATGGTGCCTTCACTATTGAGGATCTGATGGTTGAGATGCGCATCGCCACTTCGGTGTTTGTGTGTGTCCCTCTGCCTTTGCAGATTTCCAGTTTCGAAGCGTACCAATATCCAGGCATGCGCGCGGGACAGACTTCTTGCACAAGAGGGCGTTCCCGCCCTCCTCACTCGAACTGCGAAACTGAATTGCGTGTCACGAAAATTACCACATTTTATCGTCAGATGTCCTTCCAATAACTGACGTTTTATGGCGACCTGGTCGGTTTTTATTTTTTTTATTGCTTACACGGGGACGATCTGTCTGAAAAATCTTTTTTGGCAGCATATTCGTAAACCAAAAGTAATAATTAGGGCCCGAATTTTAATGACAAATCATATATTTTTTCTGAACCATCGGGTGAATTTTAAAACAGTTTATGCAACCCTTTTAAAAAAATTTTTATTGTGCATATAAAGTCATATTTACACCCTTTTTAATAAAAAGTCATATTTTGGCAAACTTTTGCCCAAAATCCAAACATATGTCATATTTTTAAGGACGCAATAATAACAAGCTTGAAAATATGTCTCGCATGACAATGTATCAAGTGAGATTGTCGTAAATAAACTCAACAATTATACTACAATGGATTATTTGAAACGTAAGTGAATTTGTACGGAGTGAGTTGGGTCGAGCTCGTAGTCATGTGGCTGAAGAAGGGTACAACAAATACATTTGTATAATATCATATTTTATTTTTTAAGGTCATATTTATGTAGGTTTTAGGTCATAAATGCTTGCATATTTCGCTGAGTTTTAGATCATTAAAATCCGGGCCCTAGTAATAATATGCAAAAGACCAAAGTTTCTATCTTTCTTTATTTGCTCAAACTTTGTTTTTTTTATGACAGTATGTTATAAATTCGGAAAATGAAAGTTTATATGTAGGTGACGGCGTGCGAAGCGGATCATGGATCGATTCTCAGGGATGGCGCCATTTTGTTGTTCCTAGTTACATTCAGTGCAATGCTCTGAACCTCTTCACTTTTCCAATTGTGTTTTTGGCCCCGAACACTTGCGGAGTCTGGTGATTAAAGGTAAAAGACATTCAGTGCACTGTAACTACATGTCGGCTTCGTTGCAGCATCATGTGGATTGTGGTGATGATTCTGGGCCTTGTGGGCGCCATCTCCATCGGCATGTCAACTTGGAATCGATACCAAGACAATCCCACTGTGATTTCCATGGAGAGAGATTCTCGCCTGTTTAACACCTCCTTTCCAGCGGCAACTATCTGTCCCACGATGAAATATGACGACACCAAATTCAAGGAATTGTAAGCAAACGTAGCATCTACTACCTGAAAGTTTTTCGTATATATTTTGTAGCGTTTTTGGAAAATACAGCGTGGTAAACTTGTTTGTGCTTGACTTTCGAGAGTCTTGGTTACATTGCCAATGTAATTAGAGAAATCACTAATAGTATCAGCAAATTGATCAAATGAAGAGCAAACATTCAAGAGGTGGCAAGTCCATTTGGGAAAACTTAAGTTCTTCTGTTTTTTTATCTAGAATTTTATTTCCAGAAAAAACGTGACATGTCTTACAATTCTTTAAGTAGTACTCTATTCGTTGAGTCAAACATTGGGTTGAAAAGTGCAATGTGTATACTTCCTATTCGTTGAGTCAAACATTGGGTTGAAAAGTGCAATGTGTATACTTCATGTTTGCTCCTCAAATATACTGTTGTTTCCAGGAAAGAAAGAAAAGAGATACTGGGGTATTCTTATCGATCTCCTGGGCGATTGAACACTGTTAACATTGGTGGTGCCCATTGCTAGCGTTGTTTCCCAGTCAGAACAAAGGCGGAAGAAGCTTTCTTTCTTTCTTTGTGACTCTACTCACATCTCTCTAATATGCGATTTCCCTCTGAGAATTCAAACAAACCCAAAATACGTCGGTATTTCTTTGATCCCGGTGAATAAGCTGATAAGTCTTAAACAATTAATTTTACAGGAGAGCAAAATCAATGTTTAAATGAATTAAATCAGGGATTAATGGTATTAAAACGAAGGTGATATTCAAACAAAATTATATTTGTGTAGGTTTTGTTTGAATATCATTAATTACTTATTTATGGCACTTGTTTAAGGTTGTTTTTGCTCCCCTGTAAAATTAAGTGTTTGTGGCTTATCAGCTTATTCACTGGGATCAAAGATTTACATTTCACATTTATATACCAAAGACAGAGATAAGCTGCAGACTTGATTGGGACTAAAAATCGTATTAACACTTTTGTTGGGAGCATCTGGGTTTGGCGTTTTTGAATTGCGGGTGCTTACAATGATGGCGGGACAAATGTCGGAAAGCGCGACGTACGTTTTCCAGCGGAGGCTCTGTAGTCAACCATGAACAAGTGAAGGGTTGAATTCTTGGCTGTCCGGAATTAGCTGCGTCATGGTCGATGGAGCTGACGTTTCGGCCATCTTGTTGTGGACTTCAGTGTTGTACTGCATCTGAAGAGAGAGTCTCTTCCCCAAGTTCATGTATCATTTACCCAAACTATCAGGTTGAAATAGAGGAAAAATAAGGAATTGTTCATATTCACGGAAATTATGTTTTATTACGTAGAACTATGAGGTCCCCGTCGAAATCTTCAGGGGCACGGCGCCCTGCTATTTACTAATTGGAAAGTGCTATTTGGCAAAATAGACTTTTCCGTAGGCTATCTTACAGCAAAGAAGTCATGGCCATATAAAACAAAAGGCAAAGTAAACAAACACTGGGTCACCATTTATTAACATGGCTTTCAATGGACAACATTCAATATATTTAAATGATTTCTTTGCTTTAAAATTGTTCAAAACTTGTACATCACATGTTTTAGTTATATGCATAAGGAAATTAATATATATAAACATTTGCTTTTTGGTTAGATTTATCAGAACGATTCTGCATTACGAATGGTAAGGCGGCGTAGTATTTCTTGATTGCTGCACGGATCACTGCAGTCATTGACCAACACGTCACGGCATTTAACACGGAGTTGCGCTCTTGTATAAATACGTACACTGTGAAATAAGCAGTCTGTGATGTAAGTCTTCGGCGTATTCACTTCAAACTGCCGAAATCGGGTTTCCTCATCACCGAGGCTGTCAACCTCCGTATACCAAAGACTCGCTTGCTTACGTAAATATTTTCAGGAAGAGAAAATATTAAAATTCAGCCTCACTGTTCAAGATAGCAGTCAATGGCATTGGGATACCGTTTGACGTAGGAGAAACGTTAGTTTTTGTACAACATTTGACAGCAGGATGAAGATGCGTCTTATTGATATGCAAAACTAGGAATAGGGAGATATAACACTTTGGAAATAAGCTCTTCAATTACCGGCTGCCATATGACGTGGACTCCACACGCCAATAAGTAAATGAATGAATGGTCCGGTTGAAGATTCGGACAAGCTAGTGTATATATGAAAAATAAATTAGATTTTAGTAAAGTTATCTTCTGTTATGTAATTATTGTTTCTTTCCTACATAATGAACGTTTCACAATTTAATTCTTCTTTCAGGATACAACGTTCTAATGGAAATAAGGAAGAGGTTCAAGAGTTTCTCGAAGTACTTTTTAATAGTTCGTATGAGAATTTCAAAGATTTCTCCAATTATTCTAAAGCATCGATGGAATTTTTTCTTCGAACTTTCCCGCCCAAGGACTATCTGGATTTGCTATTTGATGTAAGTTTATGGTTTTGATCAACATTAGGATTAAAAGTGAAAATGAAAACCTGGGTTACTATACCCCTGCAGGTTTGTCTGGTGATGGGGTTACCATCTTGAAGCCTTCAACCTTGCTTTCCTATGAACTAGCCCCGTAGGAAAGGTTGTCTCTCCCGCCTTAATGTCTTTGAGATCTTTACCCTGTTACCCTAGGCATAGGTATTCTTCCTTTCAATCCCTGATGATAGAGGATTGGGATATGTAGAAAAAATGTGAGAAGGAAATATTTGTGATAAGTACTGGGAACTTCCAAGCTACTCCATCCACCTGTTAGCTCTCAGATGTGGAAGGATAGATAGGTGTGAAAAGAAAGGAATTACTTTTAAGGGAAAGGAATGAGTCGCCTTTTACGACAGAAAGAAGTTGCCATGGCGGTAGTCTATTAAAATCGCCAGACACCATATGTAATGTTAATGGTCTTCTGAAAAGAAATTTTGAAAGGAAATTAATTTCAGATAACCTCCTGAAATGTTATAGAACAGTTTGTTCCCATTCTGTTGTACGATGTTGGAACTAGGTATTGCGCACAATTAGATAAAAGAAGACTAGAAACAAGCGAAATGAAATTTCTAAGGTGGATGACAAAGAAAAGTAGTTGAGAAGAACTTAACATGTATGCCATCAACGAAAAGATAACAATATACAGAGATGCGTATAAAGAGAATGAACGCGTCAAGTGTTCCACGAGCAATGTACAATTATACTACGCAAGAACAGATGTTGGTCGACCACCAAAGACATGGAAAGATCAGTCGGTGCAACAGGCAATATTACCTAAGTATGAAGAAGAAGGTGTAAGCTTATGAGTGAAATCTTTCCAATATTTTATTAACAAAGAAGGATGAAAGAATGTGCATAATAAAATTTCAAAATAATGCTGGATGGTTCATTTAAGTTGAGACATCGAACTCTCTAAAGAAATACACATGGTGGGGAAAAGTGTTCCAAATGAAAAAAAGTTCAATGCGGCTATACCCCTGTGCACACTTTCGTCTGCGAAAATAAGCAGATAAGAAAATATTTGAAATATTAATTTTGTTTTTTTTTATTATAAATTCAGACGTCACGGTAAAACATTGTTTTTCTTTTGCCTGAAACATTTTTTCACTTCATAACTGGTAACACTGTAATAAACCAAAAAATGAGTCTCCTGAATTTTCCCTATTTGTATATACGCTTCGTCTCAGGTGCGAAGTATTGACAGACTGTGATAATGTCATTCACTACTACGCGTGGTCACGTATTACAGGCAATCACCAACAAATTCATGTCGCGAGTATAAGTTGGCGGACAAGTTGAAGTAATGACGTGAGGATTGCAGTCTCGTTTACTCGAAGTCAAGATTTCGTCTGATCTGCTCAAGGTCACAATTTCGTCTGTTCTCATCGACGCCAAGTTTGTTCTACTCGAGCGCCGAACATCGCCTATTCTCTTGGCAGCCATTTTTTCGTCTCTCCTCCTTAAAGTTAACTACTCGTCTGTCGTTCTCAGCGACGAGGTTCTACCTCGTAAGCCTAGCCTCGAGCGCAAAGTCACGCTCACACTTCATTTTAGCCTTTCATCCAACTGAATTTTAGGAATTCCGCAACGCGGGGCTTTCTTGCCGATGTGTCACATGGACTAACTTCTAGAAATTTCCTCAGTTTTCTTACGAACGATTGGCTATTCGTCGTGTTCTTTCTTCATCTCCCGTAGCACGCCCGTCTTAGGTCAAGATTTTATGCGACGAGATCTCCACGTTGTTAATATAACTCCATAAGCCCTGGTCAGTCCCTCATCTACTGGTGACGAGTGAAAGGGTGGCACGGAGGGTGCTTCGGGGAGGGTAATTGGCGACCTTTCTTCCGTAATTTGTATAGAGTGCGACGCGTCTAACTCCGAACGTGCTTGATCGCTGTCTGGAGGAGAATTCTAGAGGAAGGCTGCTCTGATCGGTAGTTTTCCGTGGTTTCTCCGATCAACACCAGGCGAATGCCGGAGCAGTACCCTACCAAACGGGCCACGATCTGTCCTTCCTCTTCCTTGTCCTATTCTTTCCCTTACACACACATTCACATGCACTACACTACCACATATTCTGGGAGACCGGTCAGGAGCTTAGAGCTTGTCCCGGCTGAGGCGGTGCCCCGCTGGTGGGAGAGTCCTGGTTAGGAAAACCCAACTAGCCGACGGTAGGTCGGCCCCGGACCTCGCCATCCAGCGGGGGAAGATCATCTCCCGCGGAAAAAGCATGCACTACACTAACGGGACTAATGACCAAAGCTGTTGACGCGCCCGGAAACACGAAAAAATCAATCAATCAATCAATCCGAACGTGCTTGAAAAACTTTATGGCAATCAGCGTCACTCTGATGCGCGACACAAGCGGATTCGGTGGTATAACGGTCAGCGTACCGGACTGTTGTACCTGAGTTTGTGGGTTTAAACCCGATCGATGCCGTGGATTTTTAAAGGAGAAAAATCCCTCGTACGCCTTCCTTCGGAGGAAATAAAGCCGGCTGTCCCATGTAGTAGATTTACTGCATGTAAAAGATCCTCAAGCCTAAATACCTCCTTTCTCCGCTAGGTGGTGCAAGGAGCGTATCGAAATTTGCCTGGTTAGATGGAAGAGCGGGCCTGATGGCTCGAGTCTCGCCACGTAAAATAAGGCATTAACTAAACTAAACTAAACTAAACTTGTTCGCAGGGTGGACTTGGTGGGTCCGGTTGGTTGACAGACGAAGGGCGCTCTAGAGGAGTCAGATAATGTACGGATTTTTTTCTAGGACTTTTATCCAGCCAACAGCCGGTTACCCTTTACGTCCCCATGGGACGCATATACACTAGACCAACACACTTGCGGGCTCCTCTGATCTGGGGTCAGCATAACGCGAGGCCCTCCGCGACAACACATACATACAAAGACAAGGGACAAACAACTATGCCCAAGGCGGGACTCGAACACGCGACCCTTCGGACCGAAGCGCTGAGTCGGTACTCGCTCTTAGCCATCTTGGCCATCCAGGTCGGCTAATGTACGGATTTACGCGTACAAAAATAAATTTTCTTCCGGGCGACGCATGGACGCGGAAATTAAGTTTCCAGTGTCAGAAATCAAGTTTTTAAGAAGTGTTTTATTACAATAAGACGTACAGCAGTTTGTATGCTCGTTGCGATATGAACTAAAATTACTCTGACATAGAGGAGCGCGAGTAGCGTCTGAAGGAACAGTGCTGGTGAGAGCTACTGGGCTCTCACTTAAATACAATTTTACAGGTTATTCACTAGAAGTTCACCAACAAAATTTCTCTTCATATCGTTTCTAGTAAACATTCTGGTATCCATTTGATTACTATTAAGCAAGAGGATGTAACTCGCGCGGGTGTGGCGAGTTCTAGAACGCGTCTGGGTCGTCAGCGAGCTGACAGCTGCCCTTAAATTGGTACATACATTTAAGTTACAAATAAAATGTTTTCTTCTGCATAACTGTTTCTGTACAATTAGAGACTATACTGATCGTCAAAAAGAAAATGTTTATTTTAACAAAACAATGATATAGTATAATGAATTAGTTTACATTTGTATTGTATAATTTTAAAAAAAAGACTTAATATGCGTGTAACAAGTAATGTACTGGAGATTCCGGGTCAATGACCCATGGTCTCGATCGGGTTTTGTCCAGTTTCCCTGATCCATTGAGCAAATGCTGAGATGGCCCCTCGATTTGCTTCTAGATATAAATGTAGCTTCACTATGCGCACGTTTTGTTGAGCTCTCTTTTTGCTTGTAGAGCTTATGGTGAGTTGCTATTTAGTTAGCAATACAGAATGGGAAGGGATTCTGAATCTCAAGAAAGCGTGCGCAGATGAGTTTCTCCCCTATACGTCACATAGTTTTTTTACTGCTTTTCACTAAATAAATGTAAAATAAATAGATTGCAAATTTATGTTTTTCTAAGGAGCTGTTTCAGGAAGTGCAAAAGATACGATTTAAAAAAAGTGCGTACAAAAAATACGATTTAAAAAAAGTGCCCCGAGATGAGGTCGCGGGCGACGCAAGGGCATTGCCCGTCGCAGTACTGAGTACGCAATTTATGCTTTCTTTCGTTTCAAGCTGCAGCTCGTTCTATCCATATAATTTCTCTTGCTACCACTCTCACCATCAAGCTACTACTGCGGAGAGATTTTCTTGGTGCACTGAATGGACTCTCTATTGATAATTAGTTTCAAATTTCGGGACACATTTTGATGACCCGAAACGTGGAGTTTTGGCGGAGGTTTTGTAGCGTCGTGGATACAAACGCATTTCAACGAGCGGCCGCGTGACGTAGGCGAAACGTTAGGCGTCCACGTGCTAGCCTTTGTTATAGAGAGAGCGGCTGTGTCGTTGGGGGAAAAGCCAGGAGGCGGCGTGGAAGGGGTGCGGGCTACCTGCGCCTGGCGCGACGACGCTTCGATCTCTTTCGCTTCGAGTCTTCGAGGAGTGCGCATCTGGCCGGGAGCCGGACGGCGAATGTCTGGTTGGGTGCGGGCCGCGAGCTTGGCGGATAGGACCGGCAATGTGGTTGCCGTAAGGACAGGGAGACTCAAGGACGAGTTCGTAAGTAGGATGCGGCGCTTCACGCCATTGGAGTGAGTGATATTCGAGCGTAGTGGTGTGGTAGCCGCAGCGACAGATTACTCTGAGTAATGGGATATTTTTAAGTTAATTTAATTGTGTAAATATGGTTGTTTCGGTGGTGGAACTTAGTAAATAAACCAGCAATTATTCAACCCACTCTCGTCTGTGTATCATTGCAACCGCATGACGCCACAGTTTGCAAACTAAGGCCCTTGAGCTGGATCCGGCGATATTTCAGTCAGTCCGCGATACTTCAGGACAAGGTTCTACTGAAACGGACGGTGTAAGCATTGAGAGGCTGCGTTGCTGAAGATGTTGGTTCAATAGAAGAAAATGGCTGAGGGTTGAGAGAACCGCTGTTGCCACTAGACGTAAAATGGGGTAGGCAGCGTTGATAATTAAAGAGGAAACGGAATTTAGTGTAAGTCGGTAATGAGTACCACCTTCCATCATCTGGACTACTTTCTGAGACGTCTCGAAAACCATCCGTGCGTGAAAGCTCAGTTTCAATCATTACCCAATGATCAAACGTATTGGAAACCGCTCGCTACGGAAGGCATGTTAAGTAAGTTCCCAATGAATCGAGCGGTACTAAAAGCAACTAGAATTTTTTTAATGTACATTTCAAATTTGTCGAATTTTGTTCTTTTATTAATAAATGTGTACTCCTAATGGTGTACATCCACAAATAAACATAATGTGTTATATTTTTACTTACCTTCATTTTCATAATATTATTATTATATGTTCAGTGCCCGCACCTAAAGGTAACACCGAATACATCAACTAATGACGAACCAAGATTATGTTTACATTGGCCATACAAAACGAAAATTACTAAAAACTGATATTGACCCTGCTTGTACCAAGCCACTGATGTACTTTAACGTGAATGTAAAAGCTTAATCATAACGCAAAAACTACTATTTTCCTCCATGAAGAAGTTATCATATTCCTTATCCAGCACTGAACGTGTTGAGGTGCATCTGGGAACTTTTGTTGTCGGAGGTGCGATTCGCGCTAATTTCTACTTGCCATGGTGCACTTGTGGGCGGACTCAATCTTATGCTCAGCTCACTGCATTTTCGTTGAAAACCACAGAATGCAACACGGAAACTGCATATTCATACGCCGTATTACTACGTGCAACCTTACTACATATTCATACGCCCGTTGGTGTCATTCAAGCTTTGAATCGAGTGTCTGTTCGTAACGGTTAGTTATGTGGTATCAACCGAGTGAGAGTGAGGTATTTCATGTTTCCTTGAATGTTCTGCTGTAGAGGTAATTCAATGGGATAGCGTTCCCTCACTAAGGTGAGTGTCCATTTGGTATTGTATTGATTTTGTTTTGTTGTGTTGTTCTTTCGTTGTTTTGTATAAAAATTATAAGTTTAAAGGATCTCTTTTGTAGTAGATATGTTTTGATTTTGAGATAATTTTACTCAATAGACTTATACTTTTGAGACAGTTGTAGTGCTTGTGAACTATTCTAGTAATTACACTGATTGATATGTAGAATAATAGTTTCTGTGTCCCATTAGTTTACCACCTGATGATGTAACAAAACGAGTTACGAAACGTTGTGCAATTGCTGAAATAAATGATTGTCATAAAGAACTTTGGATACTTTTATTTGTAAACATATATTGACAATCAAGAAGAAATATTGATTTACTAAACCACAGAGTGGTCGCCTCAGACGGACTCCATTTTCGCGACCTTTGCAGAAGGCAAAGGCTCATCGCTCCAACATCCGCCGGTGTTCGCGACCGGTAGTACGGATGACCACACAAGAAAAGACAAACATCTGCTCGCGGAATCGACGACCGCTTATAATTTCAAAACGCATCAAAATTTTCAAACGCAAGAAAGCCTACTGGGCGACGGATGTCTGCGCCTTCGAAAATGTATTTACGCTAGTTTGCGTCGAAACTTTGAAAATGCAAAAATGCAA
Source organism: Teleogryllus oceanicus (assembly GCA_964035755.1). Lineage (NCBI taxonomy): Eukaryota > Metazoa > Arthropoda > Insecta > Orthoptera > Gryllidae > Teleogryllus > Teleogryllus oceanicus. The sequence goes on from CAXIVR010000003.1 coordinate 177,594,688, forward strand.
AAATTATGTAACGCCTAGCGTGTCGAATTTTAAAATACTTGCTGACATCATTGTGGTAGTTATAACAACTCGTGGTTTCAATTTGGTGCAAATAAGTTTGGACATTCTGTATTACTCAACCGCTCCGGCATGCCGCAATTATCACGATTAGTAATAAGACCTTTTCTTTGAAAAGTTTGGAAAGCCCTAACGTACGGTATATTTAAATATTATTAAAAATAGTCTTCTTTCAAATCAACAGAAAAATGTTTATTCTTATTAGGGACGTCTCTATAGGAAGAGTCAATGAGGTCAGGGCTCAGTGCGTGCATGACATCTTCATTACATTCATTTATCTTGAAACATTAAACTATTTATTAACAAAAGTTTAAGGTTTTTGTCAGCATTGTGAAGTTGTTAATTAGATCCTTGATCGTTTATACAACTCCGTAATTTAAAAGATTGTAGTTTTTATAACTATTAATATAAACATGTAAAATCAGCTGTTGTCAAACTTTTGTAGAATTAAAAAAGTATTTTCTAAATTCTATAAAATCTCCCCCCTTTTTAATATTTACATGAGCCGTCCTTGACTTATATCGAAAGTGTTGCAATCTAGTACTTGTAACTAAAGGGTCTTATAGTGCATTCCTCTGTAATATAATTGTGTGATAGTAATTTTACAGCTGGAGTGGGTTGGTTGGTTTACGAGATCTAAATCAAAGCCCTTTAATAACTTATGTCAGTGTAATTGCGCTCTTCAAAGTGAATATTAATTTTCTGTTCTCTCCAGAACCGCTTCAACTTTTCGTATTCCGCCGTCAACAGTGCTGAAGGAAGTTTACCTGAAGTGTGGATTCACATGAGTGAAATGGGCATTTGCTACACTTACAACTCTGAAGTGGCCATGTACAACGACCCTGAGTATGTGAACCTAAGTAGAAATAACAACAAAATGTAGTTTTCTTTTTCAAATAACATTATTTTTCATTTCTTATATCTGTAAATAAATACCGAAATGTTCTTTCGATGTTTTGACACATATCGAAAAATTTACTGGTTTGTAACTTATTTTACAACAAAATGTAGTTTTCTTTTTCAAATAACATTATTTTTCATTTCTTATTTCTGTACATTATTGGCTAAATTGTATGTTTTAATTCATTGATCGCGTTCACTACACTTCACTGCACTACACTACACTACACTACACTACCCTACTCTACCCTACCCTACACTACCCTACGCTACCCTACGCTACGCTACGCTACACTACACTGTTTTTGCTTTGAATTACACTCACCAGCACTTCACAGCACTTACTCATTTAATATATATTACTCTCATCTTGTTCTAACTTATTTCTAAAACTTCGGACACTTAGAGGAAAAGCTTTGAAAATTGCTGCGGGTAAACTGTTCCAATCTTTAATTGTTCTGTTACAAAAGGAAAATTTCCCAAGATCTGAATTTAGTTTGTTTGTTCGAATTTTGTGAATTAGCCCCATTCCCTCATGCACTTCCGTGAAATCTGTATTGCAATAACTTCAACCGTTCAAAAATTGCAGGAAGTGCTAAAGTTTATATACCATGTATATTGTACCATGTGTATATACCATTACATACGAGTACGATTACGTAAGAGTTATGTTATAGAATTGGTATGCTTGAATTTAGAAATCGTGGTTAAACTCAAATACACATGACAATGCAGTGTGCAATTCCTTTCCTACAATTTTTAATTAAAGTAAAATAGAAATAATGACGATCCGTATGTTGTCACAAACTGCTACTTGACTATATCTTCACCTAACGAAATTTTGATTGTAACGCGACCAAAATCGAGATCCATGGCAACTCGATTGAGCTCGCTCCGCCCACCTGTTAAGGTAATGTGCTGTAAGATAAGTGCTGTAATATTATCGTATTATTATGAAGGTTATCGCAGGCCTAACGTCACATTTTATTCAATTTCGTGATGTTGCGTAAACATGTTTTCTTGTAAACTGGAAACGTGTCTGACAATAACTATGTTTCATTTCAGCTATTGGTCAGGTGACAAAACTCCACAGGAACCCTTCCTAATACTCACTGGAAACGAAATGGATGGCGATTTGTTTTCTCAAATGATGGATATGAACTCTCCGTCAATAGTAAGTCAACTTTTATTGCGTGCTGGATATGCTATTTCGTAGAATTACTATTCGTTTAATTTGAAGCGAAGAGAAGAGCCGGAAACTGTCGAAAACTGCAGTTGATGTTTGGTAGACGAAGATAACACAGGTCTACAAAAGAAAACTTTCCGAAATGTGACTTGATAATTTTACATGATCTTTATGTTTTTTGGTGTGCGGAAACTGAAACTGAAGTCAGTTTTCCTCTATCACGTACAGATTTATTTCAATCTTGAAATATAGTTTTTATTTCATTACAAGTTATTAACAATACCAAATACATTAATCTGTACAAATATAAGCTTGCCAGAGTAAACACTGATGCATTTTTAATTGTTATTTTTGTGAAAACGTTTTTTTTCTCTTGGAAACTTCTTCGTGTGCACTTCCGGGTATATGACGCTTCAGGTAACTCACTCTGTAGCATCCAACAATAGTTCGCCCTCATGTTGACATTCCACATACATTGATACCTACGTTCCATGCCCTTGATGTCCTAATGGGACCTTTCCCCTCTCCTTTTCATCCATGGTCTGAGCAAAATTTGAATTTGAGTCAAAGTTTTCTGATGTCTGGACCTACAATGATTCCTTCTTTTATCTTATAGCTTTTTCCATTCGCCGCCCTGGTGCGCACCCTGGGCAGCTTTCGTGTTCCATTCGACCGCTAGGGCGTAGCAGTGCAAAGAAGCGCATGTTCCATTCGCACAATGACACGGAACTAGGGCGCACTCTGGGAGCCCTAAACTACACTGACGATCTAGACAGTGCAGTCCAATTCACTGGGCTATTTTGAGGTTAGGTACGGAAGTTATGCAAGCTAATTTGGATTCGTGGTAAAATTGTGAAGGCAATTGAGGATCTTCTGTCACGCAGGAATACTTCGAATGAGGATTATTATTATTATTATTATTATTATTATTATTATTATTATTATTAATACGCATAATTCTCAGCATTGTAATTTCATTGTTCATGATTTTTTTTACTATACATGTGTTTTCAGTCTGTCAGTGGAAGAGACAATTGATAAAACAGCATTGTGACGTTAAATGCAACAAAACATGTTTACACATACAGTTTCCTCATACAAGTTTCCGAAGTATAAATAAGTGTTGCGACTCACACGCCCATTCCAACGTGAGAATTTCACTGTATATATTGGAAAACGTGTCTAAGTTTGGAGGGTATAAATGTAATTGAGCATTAGCTGTTGTCACTGCAGTGCCTCTGACCGGGAGGTCCTGGGGTTCGAGTCCTGACGTTGCGGTGGCAGAATTTTCGACACCAGCGATGTAGCGAACATCGAGTTCTGTCGCTGTCAGGAGGGGCGTTCTAGCGGCTGGCTGCTGTGATAAGTAGTTTTCCGTGGTTCCTCCGATCAATCAAACGCTGGAGCAGTAACCTAACAAACGTGCCACGGACTGCGTGCGATGTTTCCTTCCTATTCATTCCCCCATCCTACCTCCCTCACACACACTTACACTTACATGCACTACACTGCTCTACCAAACTTGCGGGAGACCGGTCAGGGTCTTAGAGCATGTCTAGGACGGGGCGGTGCCCCGCTGGTGGGAGATACGTGGTTGGATTTTATTGATTGATTTTTTTTTCGTGTTTCCTGGCACATCAAATGCTTTGGTCATTATTGCCGTTAGTGTAATGCATGTTTTTTCTCCGGAGATGGCAGTGATCTCCCCCGCTGGATGGCGAGATCCGGCGCCGATCTACCGTCGGCTAGCGGGTTTCCTCTAACCAGGACTCTCCCACCAGTGGGCACTGCCCCAGCCGGGACAAGCTCTAAGCTCCCGACCGGCCTCCCGGAATATGTGGCAGTGTAGTGCATGTTAGTGTAAGTGTGTGTGTGTAAGGGGAGAGGATAGGACAAGGAAGAGGAAGGACAGATCGCGCGCGGTCCGTGGCCCGTTTGGTACGGTACTGCTCCGGCATTCGCGTGGTGTTGATCGGGGAAACCACGGAAAACTACTCGATCATAGCAGCTGGCTGCTGAATTCGACCTAACTGCAAAGCTAATATCGAAAATCCTGCCGCTTGGGGAGTGGGAACCTAGGACCTCCCGGTGAGAGGCGCTGCGGTGACAACAGTTGAAGCAGTGAGCTACCGCTCCGGTACGTGGTTGGGAAAACCCGCTAGCAGATGGTAGGTCGGTGCCAAGGAGAAACTCGATATATTAGTGGCTAAAGACCACCTTTAAGAAAGCGTAAATAACTATGTAGAATGGACTCAAAATTGAGAGTTTGAATTAATCCACATCTGTGTATTAATCTGCAAAATCTATACTCTCCGCCATCCCAAAAATCCTCCAGAAATCATAATCCGAGGAACAAAATCCCATGGTCATCCTCCCTTTTAAAAACCTCGGGTACTCTGATAAAGACTCACCTGTTAACCACATGTTAATGCAGAAATTGACAAAACAAAATTAAAATATTCAGTTTATCACCTATTTGCCGTTCTCCTCTGAGGTTAGAATGCAGACTATTAATCATTAAGTCGGTTATATTACCAACAAAGACTTACGCATGCTCAGTATGGGAGGTGCTGCATCAAAGACCAGCAAAGACTTCGTGTTCTCCGAAATAAATATCTGAGAATAAGTGTACGGTGAGATATTTTCAAAGAATGATGTTTCAACAACTAGAATTTGTTCCATGTATTTGGCGTCATTGGGTTGTTAGCCCGATTTCGCCGGCTAGGTGCCGATACCCCCCATGCCAGGGCCTTGTTAAATTCCCATGCTTGGGGCTAAGAGCGACATGAGGCAAACATAAAGTATTCTCTTCACCGTAACTAGCAAGAACCCGCCTGCTTGAGCTTTTCTTCGTCACAAAGCTACAAAACTGGGACGATTTTAAAGGAAAGCTACAACTCTAGTTTTGCTTCGACCGGGAATCGAACCCGGGACCACAGCACGCAAAGCTAGAACGCTTCCCCTCAGCGATTCTAGAGGCACGAATTTATTTATTAAGAAGATTTATTTATTTAAAAATGTTATTTCATCAGTATTACTATTATTTAGCATCGTAGGCTTTCACGGGAGTCAATGTTAGTAAAGTTTCCGGCTACCAGCCCGGAAACTTCTACTAACATTACTATGATTATCGTCATTGTATTATATTACGTATTATATATGCGTAAAGTATTACTCTATTCCTTTATCCTCGTTCCGTTTCCATCGCATCCCTGCTTGATGGCGCCCTCTTCAGTGCCGTTCCCCCTCTATTCTTGCCCCAAGCGAAAGTTGGAGATTCCATTTGTAATTTGAAAGTTCCTATTTCTATTACATCTCCCTCAAATTATTCATCAAGATATTATTATTATTATTATATTACTAATTAATATTACTACGAATATTACCGGGAGCGGTAGCTCAGTGCGTCAACTGATGCCACTGCAGCGCCTCTGACCGGGAGGTTCTAGGTTACACTCCTTACGGCGGCAGGATTTGCGACACTAGCTTTTCAGCTAGGTCGAATTCAGTCGCTGTCTGGAGGAGAATTCTAGCGGCCGGCTGCTCTGATCGGTAGTTTTCCGTGGTTTCTTCGATCAACACCAGGCGAATGCCGGAGCAGTACCATACCAAACGGACCGCGCGCGATCTTTCCTTCCTCTTCTTTGTCCTCTCGTCTCCAGTTACACTAACATGGACTACACTCACGGGACTAATGACCAAAGCAGTTGACGCGCCCGGAAACACGAAAAACCAAACCACACTACGAATATTATGATGGTGATTGGCCGTGCGCAGGTGTACATCCACGGGCCGGAGGAGATCCCCGACTGCGCGACGCGCAGCCTGGTGCTGCCCGACCTGACGTACAAGACGCTGGCGAAGCGCGCTGGCGCTGTACACGACGGAGGAGGCGCGCGGGCTGTCGGTGCGCCAGCGCCGCTGCCGCCTGCGCCACGAGTCCGACCTGCACCTCAGCCCCGTCTACTCCTACAACCTGTGCCGCATGGAGTGCCGCCTCAAGCAGTCGCTCAGCCTCTGCGGATGCGTGCCCTTCTTCTACCGCAACCCCGGTGAGCGCTCTCCGGCCAGCCCCTCCTCCAACCCTCCTCCGGCCGCCCTCTCCGGCCACCCTCTCCGGCCACCCTCCGGCCACCCTGCTCGGCCACCCCTCTCCGGCCACCCTCTCCGGCCACCCTCTCCGGCCACCCCTCTCGGCCACCCTCTCCGGCCACCCTCTCCGGCCACCCCTCTCGCCACCCTCTCCGGCCACCCCTCTCGGCCACCCCTCCGGCCACCTCTCCGGCCACCCCTCCGGCCACCCTCTCCGGCCATCCTCTCCGGCCACCCCTCCAGCCCCTCCTCCAACCCCTCCTCTCCGGCCGCCCCTCTCCGGCCCCTCCTCTCCGGCCATCCCGCTCCGGCCACCCCTCTCCGGCCACCCCTCTCCGGCCACCCCTCTCCGGCCACCCCCATCCGGCCCCCGCACCGCTTCTTTTTTGTTCAGTTTCTTATCTCTTTTTGATTCAGCAGAAAAAGTAATACTTAAAACATTCAGCACTTATTAATGATTAAATTACTTATGAAAGCAATTGTAGTTTGAAACAATACACATTCAGTGCTTCCGGGATCTTTGTCTGAACCCCTGGTAACGTTTTCCAGCCTTTTAACTATGTTGAGGAAACCCTAATGCATTCTCTATGAGTGTGCATATTTAACAAATTCAATGAGTTATCTCTTAAACTTTAGTCGATCCATTTCTGCGCATTTACTTTCTCGTTTACAGAGGAATATATGTAGTATAGAGAAAGTTATTAAATGCTGCGGAAAATCGATTTCGAGATTTCAACGGAAATACAGAAAAAGTATGTTCTTTTCAACACGTCTGCCTGTGTCTGTGTTTGTCTGTCGGTTTGTAAACACTATTCGCGTCTAAACCATCCGTACGATATTTTCCAAATTATAGAATCTCTGTCGATCTTGCTCTAGTTGAAGCTTTGTAATTTTGAAAACCATTCATTAAAATTTGGGGGTACTTTAGAGTAATTTAGAATATAATAAAATAATTTTTGAAAATTGCAAAAGTTTGAATCTTTTTCGACGTCGTACTAAAACTACAAAATTGATGACAAATATTTGTCCTTCAAATGAAATTTGTCCATAAATAGTTCTTTTATGAAGGTCATGTAGATTTTTTGAAAATGTTAGTAGCCTTCCTGCAATAGTGCCTGCAATATTTCCAATTTTACAAAAACACGAAAACAAGATTTTCTCAAAGAGACTCTAATTTTTTTCTTTAAACTTTTGGATTTAGGGATAGTGCCAAATGAACCATATACGAAGACATGAACACTATATTGTTCTATTCTTCTGTTTTTTTTTTTCAAAAATTCCAAAAATGTAATTTGTCTTGTCTCTCACATCAGTAATATTAGAGACGATTTCGTCATATTATTATATTTATGATTACATGTGCTTTAAACAAAGTCAAATAAAGTTTCTCAAAACAACAATTTTCTGTGAAAATGAGTTCAAAATTTTGCATTTTCAGCAACGTTCAAACGCCATTTTCTAATAGCTCAAAATTTTTCTTCAATTTTTTCCAATGGATAGTGGTAATGGCACTGTTTAATATAACGTGAAGTTTTTTATTTTTTTTTTTTCACAAATTACACAAATGTGTTTTTTTGAAATATCTCTCACTCCATTAATATGCACATTTCCATCGATTAGTATACATTATTACGTTTGTGAGTGGAAGTACTTCAAATGACTACAAATTAAGTTTTGGAAAACTCAATAGATTCCTGTGAAAAATAGCTTCAAATTTCGCATTTACACTAATGCTTAATTGCCATTTTCTTAAAAAGACTTCGAAATTTTTAATGAGATTTTTATTTAGGAAGAGGTTTTACTCTTCAGTAATGTTCTTGAAATAATATTTCAGTTGTATTATTAGGAAATCAAAAAGTTGAGAAAATGTAAAAAAAAAAAAATGCAGTGTGGGTTAGATGACGACTTGGCCAGAGAATGGAGCAAGATCTTAAAGCCAGACTACACCAAGGAAGTAAATTTGCTACGAGAAAGTCTCTGCCATTCTGTAACACATCTAGTTTGTATTCCATTATAGTTTCGAAAGAATGGAAGCTCGTTCAATTGTTATGTACACAAGAATACTCGGGAGTGGACTAGAACTTTCATCCGCTGCTTAGAATTTAAGCACGAAAAATATATTTTAGCCAGATATATTTTATTTGCTGTTTGTTCCTTTCTTGAATTTCTTTACATCAACAAGTTCGAAATATTATTCATGTTGCATTATTTTCTTTCTAGGAAAATATCCCATATGTGACCTGGATGGAATGAAGTGCCTGGCAGGTTTTGACTGTAGGTCACTGAAATACGTATTTTTTAGTACTATTTGAGTTTTATTATGAGTATTATTTGAGTTTTTATACACATTAAGCACTAATTGTCCTCTTTACGCAGATTCGTTAATCCGATTGACCGACACGTTCATGGGAGGAAAAGTGAATTGTAAATGTCTCCCTACATGCGATACAATTAATTTTGTCATAGAAATGCAAAGTGACATGCCCTGGTAAGTAATTTTCTTTAATATCGAAACACTTTAAATATATGAAATCGACGTTTAAGCCAATTGCACTTAGCCTTCCTAAAACAACTTCATATGACTTCTCTATTACTGCATTTTTATCTATGTGTGGTTCTAACTAATTGAATAACTTGCTTCAAGATTGGGTAATTGTATTACTTTAACGGGAGAAGTAAGTACTCCAAATATTTGTAGAATTTCCTTTCAACAGGTTTCTCGGGACTAATTTGAAATGGAGTGTTTCACGATATCCCCAGATGAGGCTGAAGAGAGACGTGCTTTTTGGATTCACTGACGTTCTGGGTAATTATCTTTGTCTAAATCATTACTTACCAATCAAAAAGTGAACGAGTTGTTAGTGAATCACTGCTCTGGTTGAGCGAACAAGTCGGTGAAGTTGACGACTTCAAACGCAAAAATACTAATATAAATTGCGGGTGTGCTGAATTTATAGATAACAGAATGTCTATGATTCTCGATATTGCTTTCTTTTTATGCTGGTATATTTGCTGCCGTGTTGGCACCATTCGAAGATAGTACCCACAATATTACATTATGATCATCCCAACACAAGAACGGTTTTTGCTCCTGCCATGCGGCGGGCTACACTCGATTTGCTGTGGCGTCAAATGGAAAAACGGACGATCTAACCTAGTTTCATAGAGATTGGATTGTTACGGCACAGTGCATTAGTACCGCATAAAACGCCTCGCCTCCGCCTCCGCCTCCGCCTCCGCCTCCGCCTCCGCCTCCTCCTCCGCCTCCGCCTCCTCCTCCGCCTCCGCCTCCGCCTCCGCCTCCGCCTCCGCCTCCGCCTCCGCCTCCGCCACCGCCTCCGCATCCGCCTGCCTCCGCCTTCGCCTTCGCTCCGCCTCCGCCTCGCCTCCGCCTCCGCCTCCGCCTCCGCCTTCGCCTCACCTCCGCCTCCGCCTCCGCCTCGCCACCGCCTCCGCCTCCGCTCCGTCCGCTTCGCCTTCGCTCGCCTTCGCCTCCGCCCCGCCTCCGCCTCCGCCTCCGCCTCCGCCTCCGCCTCGCCTTCGCCTCGCCTCGCCTCCGCCTCCGCCTCGCCTTCGCCACCGCCTCCGCCTCCGCCTCCGCGTCCGCTTCGCCTTCGTTCGCTTCGCCTTCGCCTCGCCGCTCCGCCTCCGCCTTCGCTCGTCTCGCCTCCGCCTCCGCCTCCGCTCCGCCTCGCCTCCGCCTCCGCCTCCGCCTCCGCTGTCGCTCCGCTCGCCTCGCCTCGCTGCCTTCGCTTCCGCTCGTCCGCCTTCGCCTCGCCTTCGCCTTCGCCTCGCCTCATCGCTCTCCTTCGTCGCCTTCGCTCGCTCGCCTCGCCTTCGCCTCCGCCTCGCCTCGCTCCGCCTTCGCTCCTTCGCCTCGCCTCGCCTCCGCCTCCGCCTCCGCCTCCGCCTCGCCTCCGCCTCGCCTGCGCCTCGCCTCCGCCTCCGCCTCGCGCATCCGCCTCCGCTCCGCCTTCGCCTTCGCCTCGCCTCGCCTCGCCTCGCCTCCGCCCCTCCGCTCTCCGCTCGCCTTCGCCTTCGCCTCGCCTCTCGCCTCCGCCTCCGCCTCGCCTCGCCTCCGCCTTCGCCTCGCCTCCGCCTCCGCCTCGCCTCCGCCTCCTCCTCCGCCTCCGCCTTCGCTCACTGCTCCGCATCCGCCTCCGCCTCGCCTTCGCCTTCGCCTTCGCCACCGCATCCATCGCCTCGCCTTCGCCTTCGCCTTCGCCTCCGCCTCCGCATCCGCCTTCGCCTTCGCCTTCGCCTTCGCCTCCGCCTCCGCCTCCGCCTTCGCCTCGCTTCGCTTCGCCTCCGCCTCCGCCTCCGCCTCGCCTCCGCCTCCCCCTCCGCCTCGCCTCCGCCTCCGCCTCCGCCCTCCGCCTCCTCCGCCTCCCTCCGCCTCCGCCTCCGCCTCCCTGCCTCCGCACTCGCCTCCGCTCCGCCTCCGCCTCCTCCGCCTTCCCTCGCCTCCGCCTCCGCCTCTCGCCTCCGCCTCCGCCTCCGCCTCCCTGCCTCCGCCTCCGCCACGGCCTCCGCATCCGCCTCCGCCTCCGCCTCCGCCTCCGCCTTCGCCACCGCATCCGCCTCCGCCTCCGCGTCCGCCTTCGCCTTCGCCTTCGCCTCCGCCTCCGCCTCCGCCTCCGCCTCCGCGTCCGCATCCGCATCCGCATCCGCCTTCGCCTTCGCCTTCGCCTTCGCCTTCGCCTCCGCCTCCGCCTCCGCCTCCGCCTCCGCCTCCGCCTCCGCGTCCGCGTCCGCCTCCGCCTCCGCCTCCGCCACGGCCTCCGCATCCGCCTCCGCCTCCGCCTCCGCCTCCGCCTCCGCCTCCGCCTCCGCCTCCGCCTCCGCCTCCGCCTCCGCCTTCGCCTTCGCCTCCGCCTCCGCCTCCGCCTCCGCCTCCGCCACCGCCTCCGCCTCCGCCTCCGCCTCCGCCTTCGCCTCCGCCTCCGCCTCCGCCTTGCCTCGTCGTTGAGTGCTCTCACGTCGCTATTGTAACTATCAAAAGGAACGATGAGGAAAAAAGGGACGCTTTGGAGTATTTCAAGTTTATGGGCGCGTCAAATGCTATAGTCATTAGTCCGGCAAGTTTTGGACATATTCCTCCTCATTGCTCTATGAGATCCGGTGTTGTTATAAATGTCGATTTGAGAGGTTACCTCAAGTATCTCCACTAGCTGGGCACCCAACTCGTCTCCCGATGAACGTGGTACTGAAGTGCATGAAAGTGTGTTTATGTGTGTGTGGGGGGGGGAGACGGCGATGCGTCGCAATTCGTGCCTGTTTGTTAGGGTTTTACTTCGGCATATATCTGGTGTAGATTCTGTTGGCCCAAAGCTCAGTAAATCACTTCAACATACTTACTCGTAGTTGATCTGAGGTATTTCGCAGCACACTTTTCATTGAATGCTGTGAATGTGGAGTCAAAGATCCGCTCGCACCCATTCACACTGCGAGCCTCGGTCAGTCTCGTATGATTGATTATATTATATTATTATTATTATTATTATTAAGTCATGCAATTTTACTACTTTAACGGTAGAAACTTCAATATCACAAAATGTACAAATTTGCATAAAGCAGAAACCTCCCTAAACCGGATTTTTTTGTGTCCTGATCGATTCTGCCTTGGACAGATTTTACTGCAAAACAAAGACGATATCGTCTTTATCGTCTTGATCTTGACTCTCACAGAACAAAGACGATAACGACTTTATCGTCTTGATCTTGATTCTCACAGTCGACTGGCGAAACCCCAAATGTCGATGTCAGTCGTCCGTGGAAAGAGCTCCCTTTCGCGCGATATCCGGATACATTAGAATTCGGCCATCCATTACAGGCAACCGTAAAGAATCTTAGAACGTAAAGGTGATTTCCTAATATTTAATAAGGGAATACCGTATAAACAGTGTCAACAATGTTTTGAAACTTGAATATTACAATAATTAATTGTATTCGGATTATTCATGCATGTGTTCAACCTTGTCGTCAGGACAAGCGACGCGTGGAGAATTCCGCGCTTTGACAAGAAGCACGTAATGAAACGTCTGAATTCTAATTGTCGGAAAAACACTATTTGTAATGGTTCATATCACATTTAAATTTATTTTTATGGATTTTGAAAGGTGTTAAACATGCTGGTAACATTTCATGTCAATCTGAGTATCAGCATGGTGAGTGTTGCGCATAAACGCTGTGTGAGAAGTGGCAACGCTGTCCTGCATAAACGCTGTTCTGCAATCAAATGCTTGAACGCTCTATACGTCCGGACATCAATATGGCGCAATCTGTTGTCCTCTGAGCTTCGCGGATTCCTCACCAGGTGCATTGCTCTGGACGAAATTTGCGAGTGCTGATTAGTTGATGTGTAAAAATAAATTGATGAAAATAGGACACGTTCTACTTTATAAAATCTCTTTTAAACAACCACTTGTAAAAGAGGTTCCTTCAGGGCATGCATTGTTTGATAAATGTTCAAATGTTTAGCACTAGTACTAAAAGCGAGACGATACTCAAGTGCTCAGATAAATTGCAAAGAAGAAAACAAAAACTTTCATCTGCCCGCAACAGCTACTACTAACCTTAATATATCGTGACATGGTTTGTATACTTAAATTAATATAAAATGAAAGTCAGTAAGGCTGACAAAAAAGTGTAGGACATATGTGGTAAAAGTGATATTTTATTTTCCGAGTAGGACAGGTTGTGTCCCGAGGCTGATAGTGTGAGTGACGCAATCCTACGAGCAATATATAATGAATGGTATCATCAATAAGTATTATAAAACTCCGAATTTTACCGCGTGAAAGCTATATTTTATAAAATTTACAATTTATGAAACTTTTTTTTTTGCGTCTTCAATTTGACGCAACGCGTCTTCAAGTCCCTCGGGGGCCGTTGAGCGCTTTGCGCTGGGGAGTAATCCTCAATTAACCTGTGAGCACAGGAGCAATCCTTCATTAACGTTATCTGTCATACGTCACGGCACGTCGCAGTCAGTTGTCAAGAGGACTGCCTGGTAGCATCTCCACGTACGCGCCGCCTACTACGCGCTACTGCGTCACTACACAGCAACCAGAATTTGGAAGGAATAAGGATAGGAGTAGGGTTTAAGATATTACACAGGGGTTGAACTAGCCCTTGTGAAACAGACAAACTCGTTTTGTTGGAACAAATTTTACATGAGATTGACGAGAATCGAACCCGGATCTCCTTGGTGAAAGCCGAGCGACTTTGCTCTGTGCTACGAGATGACATTTGTTTCATAAAACAATTTTACAGAAAATATCACTGTGTACAACACGCATTACGCTTGTGGTAACAGGTATTCCATCAGGCCATAAGCAACTCGTTGAATCGATGGCTCGCCAAGTGTCCGCGATTCTAAGAACTGAAGGTGGTCCTACATCGTATTAGGTGGGAGATCATAATGTAACGGGTGTACGATTTAGTAGTGGATTACATATTCTGGTTATCCTTGCAATCAATCTCATGCGGAGAAAGGAAAAATGACTTGTTGGTCAACAGATGTTGAGGTAAGAATTCCACAATCTGTGTGGAATGAAAATGCTGCTCCTTCCAGCCCTTGAGGTAGGCATCTGAACGAGAATCTTATTAAAAACAGTTACACACCAATTGGGGAGGGAGGCAGGCGATGGGTACCAGCACAGTTTGTTTGCTCTGTGTTCGTTTCGGTAAGGACTTTCATTATTAGAACCAATCTTATCGGCGAGTGATGATTTCGTCTTTTCTATGAGATGGGTTACAAAATGATTCGAAACCATTGCCATGCGTATCACAGGTTTCATATTCAGGTTCTGATTCTATTCTGTAAGTAAAATCTAAAATTTTTGTAGCAGTGATGCGGTGTTAACGACAATATAGTAATCAGAAATGGAAATATCTGGCATAGTTTCGTCATAGTATTGAATTATTATTTATTATTAAAATATTATTTTGAATAAAGCTTTTTTCGCCACATTACGGCCACCTTCAGAGCAATTTTGTGACAAAACAGCTGCTATTTCCATTTCTATAATTTTCGCTCATATTATATAAAATTCGAATTTTATACAATTTTTCGTGTTAATTGCTGTAATAACGGTTACTAGGGCAGATTTATGTAGCATATTGTAAACAAACGTACATATACTATCACTCACTAATTATTTGTTCTTTTGTTTACAGTCTCCATCGGTGGAACCGCAGGTTTATTCTTAGGGTGTAGCATCCTTAGTTTCATCGAAATAATTTACTTCTTTACGCTGCGACTTATCTGGTACATTGTTGAACTGAAACGGGGCAAGTCCTAATATGTGTATGTGCATTATGACACCGAGAACATTTAATATTGTAAGCAGAAACTGCTTCCTTATAAGCAAAGATTTTTCTAATTTTAAACACGGAATTCATTATTTGGAATTTATTGTATTCGGAATTTATTGTACATTGTACATTTATTGTACATTTATTGTTGAATTTATTTATTATTCGTTCGGAATTTATTGTACATTTAATAATGTATTGTCTACACTCGAAACGAATTAATTTGAGTGAATATTCACTATTACTTACATAAAATAATATTGTAGTGATAACGATAACAACTTTCTCGATACAGAAGTTAAAATAAATATTTCAAATACTTTATTGACTTCGTCTGTTTCAAAGAAGACTGGATTTACAGATTTCCACTTTATTACGAATTATTGAACCGCTTCATTCCATGTAGCATACACATGATGGAAAGTAACTGAATTTTAATGCTTTTAACGATTATTTATGAAAAATGAATCATATGTTGCATAGAAAGAAATAACGAACACATTCTAACTTTATCTGTAAATGTAATTTACATACAATGGGAGATGTTAACAAAATATAATTTATACCTCTTTTAGTATGACTGTGGTTTTCTAGCAGCATTCTTTTCAGTCTGATTTACTTCAATATTCTTTGCTACATACTTCATTTGCTAAGATGAATGTTTCACAATAAAACAAATAAAAATCGGATCCCATCCATGTAATGCCCGCAGTGTGTTTTTGAGTTAAGAAACACATTTTCTTGCCCCCTTATTTACGAATTAGTGGATATTTTCAAAACGGACCTACTTAAGAGGGGAACATTTTCATGCAGTAGAGACATATTGTATATATACGATGCAGGAATTCCGTTCATCAGGTTCTGTGCCAACAGCTCCCAAAAACCAATCGCATAGTTTTACGTTATTTTATCCCACATTATTATAAATGTATAGCAGAACTGTTCTTGAGAAGTTAGGTGATTTTTGTAAAAATTCTGTCCGACTCAAATACAGAAAAGAAGCATACAGTCGACTCCGATTAAGTGAACCCTCGATAATAGTGAACCTAAGTCACTAGTCCCGTTTCACTTACATCACAAATAAGCATAAGAATCGGTTATAGTGAACCTGAACTCGGATATAGTACGGAAATTCAACGGCCGACCTGGATGGCCGAGGTGGCTAAGAGCGAGTACCGACTCAACGCTTCGGTCCGAAGGGTCGCGGGTTCAGTCCCGCCGACTCCGATTATAGTGAACCCTCGATAATAGTGAACCTAAGTCACTAGTCCCGTTATTTGCGGGTTCGAGTCGCGCCTTAGGCATGGTTATTTGTCCCTTGTCTTTGTATGTATGTGTTGTCACGGAGGGCCTCTCGTTCTGCTGACCTCAGATTAGAGGAGCCACGAAAGTGTGTTGGTCTAGTGTATGGTCTAATATGCGTCCCATAGGGACGTAAAGGGTAACCGGCTGTTAGCTGGATAAAAGCCCTAGAAAAAAAAGGAAATTCAACGTCCTGGAAATTAATTCCCTATATCGCGTCAGTGCCACAAATTCCAACACTAGGCAGCTTGGAAAAGATATCGTCGGCCAAAGGTCATAATCGAAGTCGCTCCTAAGGTGAAGGTAGCGGACCGGGAATGGACACCTTACTGATGACCGGAGAGTGGGTGTTCCAACAGCGCAAGTCGCATTGAAGGGTGTCTGCATTACGATACTACTGCATTACGAGGCACAGACGGCAATGTAGAATGAAGTGTAGAGAGAGAACGAACTTTGGAGAAGGATAGAGAGAAATAACTAATGAAAAAGTACTAAGCAGACATTTGAAAATAATTGTTTTTTAAGGATAAATAAAGATATTGAAATTTTCAGTTCGTGCTGTTAACGTATTTTGCTGTATATATTAATAAAATCAATCGTTACGGAGAAATTCTATTTAATTTCAACATCATCGGATATAGTGAACCAACAACGTTAGTCTCCAGACGTTTTCTATAACCGGAGTCGACTGTATATGCAAATTTTAGGGCCCCATAGGTCTCTAGGTACCAAAATATGCGAAGCGAAGTTGATAATGCAGAAAATGAGGACTGAGAGCATTGAATGGGACACAACTTCTTGACGCGATTGATGGACTTACTCATTTGAAACCATTAAATATTTCGCGATGTAGTAGTAAGATAGAATCTATTGTTAATAGAGAAATGCATTGCTTTGAAGATGCTTCTACTCAAACGTATGGTGCTTGTAGCTACATATTCACTCATTACGCCAACGGCTCGATTACTCATTTGATGATCGCCAAATATAGGGTTGTCCCATTGAATATTCCAAACTCTCGATTACTTCCCTAATTAGAATTTTGTGCGTTATCCTTGTCAGTTAAACTAGGGTATTTTGTATCCTCAGCATTAGGTTAATTCAAAATTGACACACATTATTGATCACTCCCAAAACTTTTTAGCCTGGTTAGCCCATCCGTATAACATACTCCTTACCTTCCTGATTTCGTTGAACAATTTTGCAATATATAAGTTGTGATGGGAAGGCCTACCATGGCTAACCCTAACAACCATGACTTAATAAAAAAACAGTTCAATCTAAATTAATTTTCAAAATTCAGCAACCTACTGTTGCTCTAGTAAATGTTCCAGTGACTAGTTTTCAAAAAAATATATTTGAAAGATTTTCATGCTTCAACAAGCTACTAAAAGTTATTTGTTGCTACAAAAGATGTATTCACTGAATCGTGTCTGCAACTCCACGTCGCCACTCGCGTTCTCCTCAAGAATATCGCAAAGCTCGCAATTGGATATTTAAGCAAGTTTGAAAGCAAGATTTTGCTAAAGAACTAAATTTGCTTGCCTCGAAGACAATTAGTTCCATATTGAAAATGCCTTTCGGTCTGCATAGCCGTGGCCTATCGGACATTTGTCCACTAGACCACGGCCATGCAGCCCGAAAGGTATTTTTAATAGTATATCCAGCCGTGAAAGCCTACATTGTTTTATTAAGTAGTTCCATAATCCAGCCCTCCCAACAACATAGTTACATTTCTTGATGAAGGAGGAATCATAAGAGTTGGAGATCTTAAACACGCATCACAACTTAATTTTGCCCAAAAACATCCCATCTTTCTTCCAATAAATCACTTGATTAGATGGCTCATAGAATATGAGTGATATTTTCATACAGACTCTCAAATGTTAATTACAATTCTAAGTCAATGTTTACATTCTAAAAATCAGGGAAGTTGTAAATTCTGTGATAACTAAATGCGTACTATATTTTAGAACCAATCCCACCAAGGTTCACAACTAAACTTACCGACAGAGTAACAGTAAATCATTCACTCTCTTAATAAAGTACGGTTTTAGGAAAAACATCAGTCTGAGCAAGAGATGTCTGTGTTTGTTTTGGCGCAAGAATTTGTTGAAGAATTAGAATTTACAAGTTGTTGAAGATCTCTTCAAACAAACTTTTATTGAAGCTTGAAGACGGTGCATTGCTCGTCGAGGATGTTCATCAAATGCAGCAAATCGATTCAACGATCACATTTTACAGTTTCCTAATTTGTCAATCCCGCGGGTCATATTGATAATTGTCTCAATTCGAGATCACTCATTCCATTCTCACATGATCCCAGCGATCTGCAAACCTTGGCTCCTGCGCATTTTCTCGTCCATAGACCATTGCTTGCTTCGCAATTTCCGTCAGTTTCAGAATCGTAACCTTGTACTGACTATTGTTGGGATAGCGTTTCTGCAATTTATTAATGGTTTTGGAGAATTGGTTCGATTCAGTACTTTCACTCTTTGCAGACAAGATCAAAATGAATCTGACCTAAGCCAAATATCCGGGTCGAAGATTCTTTTCTTTATTTATTTATTTATTTATTTATTTATTTATTTATTTATTTATTTATTTATTTATTTATTTATTTATTTATTTATTTATTTATTTATTTATTTATTTATTTTTTTCTTTATTTATTTATTTATTTATTTATTTATTTATTTATTTATTTATTTATTTATTTATTTATTTATTTATTTATTTATTTATTTATTTATTTATTTATTTATTTATTTATTTATTTATTTATTTATTTATTTATTTATTTATTTATTTATTTATTTTACGTCAAAAACAGTTAAAACTGCGTATGACGTACTATGGGGAAAAGTGAATTGTGTGCACATTTTCAAAATTCTGTGATCCCTACACTAAGTCATATACTACTTAAAGTTTTTAAAAAAGCTCTCATGTAATAAAATCTATTTTCAAGGATAAAAAAAGCATTCAAGATAAAAGCAATAAATTTTGTTGTTATCCATGTTGTCCTTCGGAATAATACTTCCTGCCGCGACAACATGGAAACGATAATTTTAATAATTGTATTTAAATATTAATATAAATAATTGTATTTGAATATTTGTATTTGAATAATTGTAGTTGATAGAGCAATGCTCCTTTCATATGGAAACTAGGATGAACAACCAGCACTTTCCCTGTTCATCGGGGGATAAGTCGTGTTGTGGATGTTTCCTCTTCAAAAGGTATATTTTTGAGATCCATTCATCAGTTGGCATTGTTGCCAAATAATCAATTAGGAACTGCGTTATGGGGGACCGGAATATTTAATTTTTCAACTGAAATACTACAGTTTGAAGTCTCTTTCTCAGCAAAAATATTGTTGCTCTTTGCCACTCCATTTGATGGCTTCCGCATCGCTTCGATCTAACGACCTTCACTTTCTCCCATTACTCCCTCACTACCACTACTTTCTCCCATTCCTTGTGCGCTAGACGAGAGGGCAGCCCCTTTTCGGTTTTGAGAGTCTAGTTCAGCCGCAGCTCGCCCTCAGTTGGCACCGGTTCTTTGTTCAGGGAGGGACTCCTGTGCACTACTTACAAAACGTACGTCATTACAAGTTCGATAATAAGTTGTTTGGTTATCGATATAAGTGTTTAGTGACTTCGGATATACCACTCAAAAGAATTTCAGTCTGTAAATCAATATTTCTTCTTTATTGTCAATATATGTTTGCAAATAAAAGTATCCAAAGTTTTTTTATGACAATCATTTATTTCAGCAATTGCACAACGTTTCGTAACTAGTTTTGTTACATCATCAGGTGCTTAGTGAGGGAACTACAATCCCATTGAATTACCTCTGCAGTAGAACAATCGAGGAAACATTACGAAATTAACCCACATATACATTCGCTGTTGCTTTATTTTGTTTCTCTGAGTTCATATGATACAGACACGGAAGATTGTACCTACTATATATTCCTCTGAAAAATCGCAATTGGCCATTTTTCTAAAAAAAAAAAAAAGAATAAAAAAAAGATGCGTGTCTGTAAAACATTACTCTGTGATCAATCTTCTCTTCTTCTTCCTTCATTTTCCCTTCTCTCGACCATTCTTTCTATCTCTCCTTCCACATTCCTTCCCTTCGGACGTTATGGTACCTTTTATTAGCATGCAGCAATTGCTCGATTCTCAGGTGTTCATCACCGGGCCGGAGGAAGTCCCCGACGTCGCCACGCGCAAGATCGAACTGCCTGACCTGACGTACCTGTCGCTGGACCTGCAGCCGCTCGCCATCGTCACCTCGAAGGAGGCGCACGACCTAGCGTGAGCCAGCGCCGCTGCCGCTTCCCGCACGAGTCCAACCTGCGACTGTCTTCTGTTTACTCGTACGGCATTTGCCGCATGGAATGCCGCATGCAGCTGGCTTACTCGCTCTGCAAGTGCGTGCCTTACTTCTACAGAAAGACTGGTAATAATGGAGACACGTTGTTTTGATAATGTCAACACGTTACTCACACAAACCTTCCGTCATTTGGGGAAGACAGCGAAGCTACATCAATAAATACCATCAGCATTATATCTAAGGGTGTAGGAAACTACAACGTGGAGATGGAGATATTGCACTGTGGATAAATTACATGAATTACATTTTTAGCAATAACATGTTCATTCAAACGTATTGAATGAACTAATGAATACTACTACCACCATTACTACTACTAAAACTACTACTGCTACTGCTGCTGCTCCTGCTGCTCCTGCTGCTGCTGCTGATGATGATGACGATGACGACGACGACGATGACGACAACGACGACAGCGACCATGATGACGACGACGACGACGACAACGACGACAACGACGATGATGACGACAACGACGATGATGACGACGATGATGACGACGAAGACGATGACGACGACGATGACGACGATTATGACGATGACATGACTATGACGATGACATGATAATGATGCCGATAATGATGACGACGATGATGACGACGATGATGACGACGATGATGACGGTGATGGCGACGATGATGATGACGACGATGACGAGGAGGAGGACAAGGAGGAGGGGGGGGACGACGACGACGACGACGAGGATGACGACAAACGATTTAGAAAACTTCCACTGTGCTCGCAATATAAACGTAATTTATGTATAAGTTAAACGTAATGTCCGATCTAGCTAATTCGCGAATTACCTGGTTAAAGTTCTCAAAATTCCGAATGTCCATTCCAAAATGATTGGATTAAACCCGATGTTTGGGTCAGGAGCTCCCTGGTGGAGCCACAATGACCAAGACAGGAGCCTCGGTGAGGCTATCAGGCCTCCCCTCCTCCTACATAAGGAGATGCGGGCATGGCTCCGCTGGTTGTACGTAGGCAGGCGGTTGGTCCGCCAGCCACGCTGCAGGAGGAGGTCGTGCGAATCAGGGGCGTCCAGGAGCTGAAAATCGGATCTACGCCATCTTTATTAGTGTATATAACTCTATTCTTACGAGAAACTTAAAGAAAATATTTGGAGCTATTTTTGAGAAACTTTTGAAAATGTCCCTATGGCTTCGTATAAAATTCTTCCAAAAAACTAATGAATGTTTTTCAAAATAGCGGAGCTTCAACTCACGCAAAATCGACAGGTGTTTCTTCAATTTGAAAATAATTCTACACATGGTGGAGGCTCTAGGTTTGTTCACATACACCACACGGACGGACTTTGCGATTTACGTTTTGACGTCAATTGACTTTTCGGTATTAAGGACCCACAAAATAGGGATTCTGACTACACGACGTCTTAGAGGAACGTTTTCTGCCAAAAATCAGCCGTTGTTTTCGGGCAGCATTACATAACTTTCTCTATACCATATATTATGCGTCATACGAGAAAGTAAAATTTATTACATTCTTAGATGTTATCAAGGAGATCGGAGCTTTGTCTTCGATGCCATTTTTCGAGAATTGTGCGTATGCTCGAAAAAATTCAGAATGAACTTATGGCACACGCAAATACCTTCATTTGTAAATCGTTCTTGAAACAATCTTTATTCTCTTCTTGTGTTATGTATTTTATTTCATGGCTCTTACTATAAGTGATTTGTCTCCAGGTAATTACAAAATATGCGACCCAAAAGGGATGCTCTGTTTGGCGAAACATGAAGGTATGGACTGAAAAATACTCAAATTGTGTGAAGACAAGAAATGAGGCATAATGTATTTTCACATTCTTCTGTTTCAGAGCAATTAGTGCGTCTTTTAGACTCAAATCGTTAAGAGAATCGAGAAATTGTAAAAATGCTTTACAAGTCTGCGATACATCGAACTATACACCTGAAAAAAGTAATCAAATGCAATGGTACGTTTTGTTTTCAGAAAACAACTAGAATGTTTCCTGTGATCTTTGCTCCTCTTGTGTAAATTCTGTCATTTGGTAGAGGCAACCCATTGCATAATGAATCACTCATGAGTGCAGGTTCTTGTCAATCCCAGAACACCAAGTATTGACAAGTAATCATTGAGAATAGTTATAGTGAATGTTTCGCTGGATTGTGTTCATTAAAATTCACATTTGTGGTTTTGGTCACAAATTGGCATTCACCATGGAGACCACGCGAACGTGTAGTTATGCCCTCAATGCCCAGTCATGTTTTTGCAGGGCAGGCACACGACCTTCAGGGCAGGTCGGCGTTTCTATACTGACCCATTTTTACACCTAGAGTTATTTACCCCTGAGGATGAGATATGGAATAGATGGTGTGATGATGAAGGATGATTGGACAATCTGCGGGTGAACACGCACAAATGTCGCGCCCCGCGTGTGACTCGAACCGTGATTCTTTAGGGACAAAGCGGCCGCGCCGACCTTAGCAGCCTCAGCTGGCGCTGAAGCGAGTATTTAATATTATATCTATCTCGATGAGGCTTTCGTCAGATTTCCTGATCATTGAGCAAATTCTGAGATGGCCCTTGTTTTGCTTCTGGACATAAATCTTCATTCTGTGCACGTCTTCTAAGTTAATTGGGAAATATAATTATTCAAGTTATTGTTTCCATGTTGTCGCGGCAAGTATTTATTCCGAAGGACAACATGGATAGAAACAAAGATTGTACTTATTTATCACTTGAAAATGGAAATTTTATTACATGAGTCTTTTTAAAAATTCGTATTATATGACTTGATGCTTAGGGATCTACAGAATTGCGAAAATGTGCACAATTCACTTCTCCCCATAGCATCATGCCAGTTTTAACTGTTTTTTGACGTAAAATAAATAAAAATAAATAAATATTTATAATATTCCACTTCATATTATATTGTGCTTGTCAGTTTTAATTTCTTTTATTGGTAGACTTTTTTACTGGAAATATTATTTAAAATAAATTGGACCATAGTTTCACTTTGATCCTATTTGGCTAGCACAGTGGATATAAAGGGAGCATTTGACTGACATTAAGATCAGAACGCAAGACGTTTGTGTTACGTATTGCTGCCGTGTGGTTGTTCTAAAAAATCGGCCAGTTCTTTAGTTTAAAATGCCTAGTGAATCAGAGGTGAAAATGCCACACCGTCATCTTGATAAGTGTCATGGTTCCTATTATCCGTATCTCCTATCACAATAACAATGTGCCATTCGCTAATCTCTCCGAGATATTGGATACATTATCCTGTTTTGCTAGCTCGTGTAATGACAGAGCCACATCAACGAACTAATATCCGTGATTTTTATAGAACCGGCCCATACGGAAACCGTATTATTATTGTAGGGACTAATTTTCATTAATTACAATAAAAATCTGAAATTTGTTTCCATAGTGGAATAACGACAACTGCGTTTATTTACTTGTAATTATTTAAATGATTACTTCGCTTCAAAAAATACAACAATCACAAATCTTTTTTTAGTTAACATGACACTGCTAATTAATACTAAATATTTTAAACTACTTTCTTAAATTTATTAGTTGCACCTTCAAAAATTTACTATACTGTTACCATTGTTAACAGTCCATTTAGCGTTGCTTCATACAATCACAATTTTTGTCCTACAATGTATTTTAAACTTGGTCTTTACACAAAAACAAAAAAATGTCAAAGTTTTATCACTTCCTTTTTAATAACACTACTGTATACACATAAGCCTGTGTTCCTGACCTTATGACCACATTTGAATTCCATCCATTTTCTTTTGGAGCCTTTGCGAACTATCTCTGACAAAGACATATCTGCGTTCACTTTCTACATCTGTCCGTGCCTTACGACGGCTAATCGACCCTCTGACGACCTCGGCGACTTTCCAAGCGCTTTGCCAAAAAAAAAAAACAGTCGACGGTTCTCATTACATGTTATCCTTTCATTTCCAATTCCCCTCTACTAATTATACACAACTAAATGTTTTAGAAGTTCGTATCATTTCCGAAATGTCTATATCTTGTTGTATTCTTTTGACTCGTTCACGAATATTCTTTCAATTTCTAAATGCGATTTATCGCCGCTCGTCATGCTTTTCAAAAACACTTGACGCGACATAAAAATGTTTTATAATGTTTCTTTTTCCATGACGGGATCATTACATAAGTGAGACCTTTCAATAATTTTAGTATAAATTGTTGAAACATTAAGGGGGTATTTCCAATTACATTTCAGCGCGAATTTTAAATTCTTAAACTGATAAAATTCGTTTTCATTTTTTTAATATCATTCACATTGTTTAAAATCTGAAAAATTTGTTATATGACCTATTATTCAAAACATATTTTATTTCTTTCATTAGAG
Source organism: Teleogryllus oceanicus (assembly GCA_964035755.1). Lineage (NCBI taxonomy): Eukaryota > Metazoa > Arthropoda > Insecta > Orthoptera > Gryllidae > Teleogryllus > Teleogryllus oceanicus. Next base: position 177,619,317 of record CAXIVR010000003.1, read on the forward strand.
CATCGCGATTATCGATTTGGTTTGGGGGCACTTTGCACCGCCTTATTCCCTTTTGCTTCACCCTTTGAGAGAAAACGCGAAAATAAGATTAAATCAATGTTATCGACAATGATCAATTTCTTTATTTTCAGTTAGTTTCTTCTTAAGTAGTGGAAACTGAAACACGATGTAATGGATATTGATATCTATTGAGTTTATTTCTATTTCCACGTTTTTGGTAGTAATACACTCGTGTGAAGTTTACGATACTCGCTCGTACTTCGTAATATCACATATCTCTAGCTCGTATCGTAATATCACACTCGTGTATTAATATCCATATTCATAATGTATTATTAGGATTTTATGCACAAATAATTGTTAACAATTATTTGAATAACAAAAGTCAAGAACATTTTTATCAAATTGCAATTGCTTTTCCATAGTGAACTTTTCAAAACCATTAATTCAGATACTAATGAATGTCGCAAAAATCTGACAAAATTTGGGAAGAGCCGCATATTATTGAAATTACGATTATCATATGAAATAAGTTAGAGGTTTTATAAATCGCAAGACGAATTACAATGATATACACCTATGTCTTTTTATTTCAGGTTCCTTGGAACCAACCTGAAATACAGTATCATTAGGTACCCTCCAATGAGAATAAAGCGAGATGTTATTTTCAGTTTCACTGATGTACTTGGTAAGTTTTGTTTAAAAAACTGTTTTATTAATTTAACGTTAAAAACAGTCGTGTCTCATTTTTAATCTTTGTTGTTTTAAATAAATATATTTTGAAATGACAATTTTATGTACATGTGTAATTGTAATGATCATATTGATTGTTGTAACAGTGAACATTGGAGGAACCGTGGGACTTTTCCTGGGAAGCAGCATTCTAAGTTTCATTGAAATTATTTACTTCTTCACCTTAAGACTCTTTTGGCACATTGTACATTCTGTGAGAAGAAAGTGAAAATTAATTGTAAATTGTGTACCTTCACGTTTCATTTTAAAATCCATGATACTAGATATTCTTAAGTTTATATATTTAATAGAAAATCTTAATTGCAAATCTCAGGAATCTGAATATAGAATACTGAAAAGTCTGTCTTCATTTCTGTGCTCATAATTCATTCTTAGTTCATAATACTTGTAACGTCATACTATAACAATATGAACAAAATTCGATTAAAATTTTATTCTGACTTCCCGTGTTTCCGTTGCAATGACCTTTTTCTCTCCGATAATTTTGCCATATGCTTTTGGCATTGGCGTGGGGCGTTGAGCGCTTTGCGCTTTCGGAGTAATCCTCCATTAATCAGAGCGTTTTTGGAGTAATCCTCCAGTAATATTATGTCCGTCACGTCTCGTCGCAGTCAGTTGTCAAGAGGATCGCCAGGTGGCATCTCCGCGTACGCGCCTCCTACGTCACTACCCAGCGGCCAGAATTGGAAAGCAATAAGGATAGGGGCAGGGTTTAGGACACTACACAAGGTTTGGACTAGCCCTTGTGAAGCAGCGGAACTCGTTTTGTTGGAACACATTTCACATGAGATTCGACGGGAATCGAACCCGGATATCAGTGGTGAAAGCGACTTAGCAATGAGCCACGAGTTCAACCTTTCAACAATCCTGTGTATAAGGTAAGCAGTGTATTCATGAACATATGGAATGAGTTTTTTAGCTTTAAAATATTCTTTGTAAGCAGTATGCGAGAAAGTAAATAATTAAAAGTTAATAAATAATACGATACCAGGTGCGGCTCGTCATTAAAGGCTGAAAGGTGGAGCCTCTCCTATAGAAATCGACCCCAAAAGAAATTGAAAAATATATTTATAAATGTATTTATGTATTAATAATGGATTTCTGAGTTGTATTATATAACAATCATATCAAATCTTTTATTTACGAATTCGATAACCGATCCGAAAACCGCTTTTGAAACTGTGACAAGGGAAGACAAAAGCGTTAGGCTCCCACTTCACTCCGCCATAAGGCCGTGTAAAAAGTCGAGGCGTGACGTCATGCATTCACTGCACAGGCTAAACTCGAAAGCCAACTTGAAAGCCAACTCCCCGGCATCGACGGCATGGGACTTCAACACAAGGAACGTTTTATATAACTTTCAGTCTCAAAACGACAGTGCAAACGGTACAAATGTTTCATATCTTGTCTTGGCCACAGATGGCTCCCAACAGGTTAGTAGCCAACCTCCCTGCAATGGCGCAGTGAAGGTGTCTTCCAGCGGAAGTAAAATAGTGCTCGTAAACAGAAACTTCGGTAAAGAGGCCATGAAGACAGTAATCCAACTGAACAATCTCTTAAAAAGCCCACCAAAGACACAGATTATCAATATTCAATGTCAGTTGGCAACAAATTCGGACCCCTACTAAATCTGGAAAACCGACGCAATAGGTTTTCATTCATCGATGCGAACTCCCCGGAAATCTCATAAAATGTTAAAATCCTCCAATTTATCTGAAATTAATCTCAAATGTAGCAGCGTTTAATAGGGCAATAAAAAAACGTACTTCCCCATTCATCTCTGATTACAATGACAAATTGAAAATTAGGTTTACAACCGTTACAGACTTTAGAAAAGCCATTGTCATCATTATGAACAAAAAGGAATATAAAGGGGTTCATATGGAATTCGTGGTATTATCTAGATTGGTTATCATTCGTACCTTAAACAACGATCTCAGAGGGGATGAAATACCTTACTGGAATGATGGAGACATTACGTACGCACCTTTCCGACTCTTTGCCCGTTGCATGTGGAGGTTCTCAAGGATCGATTTAGGCCCTACTCTGTTCCTACTTTACGTAAACGATTTGCCCTCGACGATTCAGAGCAGGCGGTTCTCTTTGCGGATGATACGAATCCTTTGCAATAAAAGCCGTAAATAGTACAATATCAGATGTTTCAAATTGGTTTCCGAAATAACAAATTAATAGTAAACGAAAAAGAAAACGGTTTTTAATGCAGTTTTCCATTTCAAATAAACAATTCTGTGCTCCATTGAAAATGAACAGTGTACCATTGACTGATGTTAAGGCAACAGAATTTTTAGGTCTCTCCAATTCAGTCAAACCTTAAATGGAACGTCCATTTTAAATAGATTGAACACAAAATTAAGTTCATTGTACTACGCGTTCAGAATTCTTGCAAATGCAGTCAGCCTTCATACTGCTCGTTGTGAATACTTCGCGAATGTTCATTCCGCCTGAGATGGCATAATATTCTGAGAAATACATCTTACAGCGCTCCCAGACTTTTGAATTACAAAACAATTGTACGAATAATAACCAAATCCCACCCACGTGATTCATGTAAAGCCTCTCTTCATTAATCTAGAATTCTACCATTACCGTGTCTTTTTATTTACAGATCAGTGGTTTTGTAAAATGGCTTGCTTAAGGGCGGGAATATATTTTCGAAAATGCCGAAGTCTATTACTATAACACTCGACGTAGAAATCATATTCATCAGGTGACAGTATCAACAGCTCATTACAAAATTCACATGCAATACATACATTATTTTACAACACTTTGCCAGATGACATTAAACGATTAAATTCAATACAAAATGTTTAAATCCCAAATTGAAATCGTTTTCTGCTGCATAACTGTTTTCTATACAATTAGAGACTATACTGAGCATCACAAGAAAGGAACATTAATTTTAACAATGATACATAATGCATTATTTATCATTTGGACTGTATAAATGAGTATAAACAACCTGTAACAACTATTGTACTACAGCTTCCGGGTCAACGACCCCATCTCGATCAGGTTTTCGTCCAGTTTCCCTGATCCATTGAGCAAATGCTGAGATGGCCCCTTGTTTTAACTTCTGTGGACATAAATGTAACTTCATTTCTGCGTCTTCCTAAATTCAGTGGGAAATACAGTAGCCCAAATTATCGTTTCCATGTTGTCATGGCAGAGGAAGTAATAGAGCCAAATTTGTGCTTATTTTCTTTTTTGAAAATAGATTTTATTACATAGTAGTTTTTTTGTTGTTTTTTCTCGCTTTCAAAATTCAAAATTTATTGATTATTTATTTTTGAAAATTGATTTTATTACGTGGGAGTTTTTGTTTGTTTTCTCCCTTTCAAAATTCAAATTTATTGTATTTATCTGAAAATAGGTTTTTTATTACATGGGAGTTTTTGTTTTCTCCCTTTCAAAAATTCAAAATTTAAGTAATATATGACTTAGTGTAAAGGGATCAAATTTTGAAAATGTGCACCTAATTCACTTTTCCCCATAGCACGTCATACACAGTTTTTAACTGTTTTTTTGACGTAAAATAAATAAAAAAAGGACCGGGAGCGGTAGCTCAGTGCATCAACTGATGTCACTGCAGCGCCTCTGACCGGGAGGTCCTAGGTTACACTCCCCACGGCGGCAGGATTTTCGATACTAGCTTTTCAGCTAGGTCGAATTCAGTCGCTGTCTGGAGAGAATTCTAGCGGCCGGATGCTCTGATCGGTAGTTTTCATAGTGGTTTCTCCGATCAACACCAGGCGAATGCCGGAGCAGTACGCTAACAAACGGACCACGGACCGCGCGTGATCGGTCCTTCCTCTTCCTTGTCCTATCCTCTCCCCTTACACACACTCACTCACACACACACACACACACACACACACACGCACACACTAACATACACTACAGTACCACATATTTCGGGAGACCTGTCGGGAGCTTATAGCTTGTCGGCTGAGCGTTGCCGCTGGTGGGAGAGTCTGGTAGGGCGGTAGCCGACGGTAGGTCGGCGCCGGATCTCGCTATGCAACGGGGGAAAATAACCGCCATCTCCCGAGAAAAAACATACACTACACTTACGTGACTAATGACCAAAGCAGTTGACGCACCCAGAAACACGAAAAAATTAATCAATCAAAAAATCAATAATAATACTCCCATCCTCTCAAACCAAAACTTTCCATTTCTCTCTCCTTCAGAAAATATTCCACCCCTCTTCCTATAGAAAAGTTCAACTCCGCCCCTCCTATTGCAAACAATAGATATAATTCAGCTCGAGGAAATAATGGAAATACACAAAGACCTCCACCCCCACGGTATAAATTCGATCAACCACAATCCCCACTGATCAATTAAATTGTAAATTCTGTGCTGTTGTGTCTCTAGTTTCTATTCGAATCACTTTCGAAGCTGGAATAATATAGAGAAATAGTTTGACATTTCTTAAGAATCCACTCACTGCAGAAATCTCTCAGGCGAAATTTGAGGTGATAATTCACATAACACCTAAGACTTCTAACAATAATAATTGTATGCATTCACTAAAATGTTGTAATATTGTATATTATACTAAATGGGAATAATTGTATCAGAAACTCATTATTACATTGAATTGATTTATAATGTTACTAATTTCGTAGATCAAAATCCCTCTCGTAACAACTAACACATGCCATCGTAACATTTCACAGTCTACTTTGCCGTGCCTGAATTGTTGCCACTGAGATCAACTGACAAGCGAATAGCGCACGGTAGCCATGAATAATTGAGAGAAGCCTCGACATTACATGGCTGTAGCTCCGGTTTGTCGTGTGTCAGAAAATATTTCTCTCGAAAGACGGTTTCCCTTGCGTAATATTTGCCAGCAACTTTATTCAACATGCATCATTTGATGAATGTATTGACCGAACTAAATTATTGGAATAATTAGAATTTTATTAATCGTAAGATCGAACCAAATCTCGAACCACAATATAAACTTATTAAATTTGCAATATTCACGACGTGTTTTCGGAAAATTCTTTCTCACCTTCACTTAGTGCATCAAAATAGTGTGGATTGAAAACGGAAGCAAATTTATATGTTTACGAGTTCAACAACTGGAACAATTTGAACACTTTTTTTTTATTTGTTGCATCAGTGATGGTTTTTTTAACGGTTGCGATTCGTGCCGGCTCGAAGCTTCTTTTAGACAGGTTCACTATCAAAAATTCGTCAACTAAATGCAGCAATTATCTTCCACTGAGTTTTCGCGTCTCCTTTGACTTTATCGTCATACTAGATAAATTGAAGAAATCGTGGCGCGGGAATCGTTTGTTTGTTGTTGGTTTTTTTTCGACACAAAAACTTACATTGTCGCGCTCTGGGTGACGGGCGGACGGGCGAATGCTTACAAACAGGAAAGTTTCATAAAAACCCTTTTCGATATCAGGAAATCCAAAAACGTGCTTTGCCGTCAAAATCTCATCAAAATTTTGCAGCATTTCGTAATGTTTTACAGGTCTTATTTACATAGTGTTAACTGATCAAAAATATGAGACTGGATTTGTCGGCGCAAAGATAGTGCTCCCTGCAATTTCAGAAAATTTTACTACAAATAAATATTCTAGGTCATTTGAACATTTTATAGCACTTTTTAGTCTCACTATCTTCAAATACAGGGAGTTCGTCTTCATTCTCTGCATCGAATTTAATTATTTCAGTTTTTTAAATCATGTTTAATTATTAAATTCATTTATTTAATTACATTCGTGTAGGTACTTGCTAAAGATAAACATACTGCACCATAATGTTCTATCCCTTTCAAATAAATCTGAGTTTATCGAGGCAGCTCTGCAGAGCGATTTCAATCAAATCAATTTAATCAAATGGATGTTCTTCGTTTTGCAGAGCTTTGGTTAACTCCTAATGAACTTAGAATTTTCCAAATTCCATCCTTTTAACTCGCAGGCTTGTAATGTAGAGATAGAAGAGAATCGCATAAGGGTCCTACATATAGGGGTTCTTGTATTTACGTTAGAAATAATATCTATTCTATTTCCTTGACAGAATTAAATTTTGTAAAACTGTATTTGGCAACATGTTAATATTTTAATGTTGTTTGATTTTGTTTTGTGTATTTTTAGTAATTTCTTAGAAAACGCTACCACCGGAAGTATTCTATGTATTCCTAACTAGCAAAATAAATATTCTATTCTAAATGTGTATTCCGTTCAAAATATTTAGAAATTTCTGTTGTACATTTTCCTTTTATAAAATGATTTACTTTATCTACAGGCCTGCACAAAGAGAGCTGCATAATGTCATATTTTGTTCTTTGAAACTGTAGATAACACCAGTCCTCTGCCAGTAGATAGGCCGGGGCCTGTTCTTGTTGAATTATATTTGAAATTCAAAATTTTGAATTCAATTCAGATTCCGCCATGGGGCCTCCGTGGGCCAATAGCGTCGAAAGGGCGCAAAGGCGCGGCGCGCGAAATCTACAGGACAGTTCGGCTCAATCATTAACATGCTTTTGTGTGTAAACGAAACGGTTTCATCTGAACGTTTTTGCCAGGCTTTTGTGTGTTTAGCGTTTGTGTGTTTCTCGAAATGCCCCAATTTAGGCGTTGTTGGGTACCCAATTGCCGATACAACCAAAATAGAAGGAGTGAACAAGCAATTCTTTAAGTTTCAAAGAGATCCTGAAAGGTAAGCGATATGAAATGCTTAGCATGGTTCTATAATTTTTCATGTATATTTAGTGACGTAAATTAACTATGTATGTATGTATGTATGTATTTCATGTAAATAATACATGAAATTAATTTACACATAATGTAATTATATGCGAGGATATTGTAAACATATTAGTATGAACATCCAATGTATTGAAGTCATGAAAGCACTGGTTGCTTTAAAAATCATGTAAATTGATAAGTTATAATAGCTATATTAACATTAAGGTGATTTTGATATAACTATAATAGCTCAATAATACATTACTAATTTTATTACAGGTGTATGAAATGGTTAAAGGCAATTGGGGATCTGACTTTATTAGCCCTTGGGAAATTCTCATAATGTTGAGATATGTATGTATGGAGCACTTCACGCTGGAAATGTTCACTGCAGCAGACAGACTAGCGCCAATGCAGGCCCATAATTTTTGCTGATGTGCGTCCTGAGTTTTCTGGAGGGTGCACTCAGGTCATTTATAGAGAACACCACAACAAGGTGTACGTTTCTATTATTATTATTATTATTATTATTATTATTATTATTATTATTATTATTATTATTAGCAATTAGAAGGTGTAATAAGAAAACTTTTCGTTAATTTAATTAAACATCATATTTCATTTGCAGGATCTACTCGGCATAGTGACAACATTTCTCTAGGTTCTCAGTTGCTAAATGAAGAGAAAAATCATATGACTTACGTGGTGTAGTCAAAATCTCGGTTTTGTGGGATCTTGATGCCGAACAGCCAACTGGAAGCAAAACGTCTGTAGTATGTGAACAAACATAGCGCCCTAAACCATGCGTAGAATTTTTTCCAATTGAAGAAACCCTGTCAATATGTATCTAGTAGAAAGTTAGAAATTTTTAAAAACCTTCCTTGTAGTTTTTACAGAACTTTATATGAAGCCGTAAGAAATGATTCAGAATTTTCTCAAAAAATGGCACCAAATTTTTGTTTAATTTCTTGTAAGAACAGAGTAAAATACTTATAAAGTGGCAAAGGTCAATTTTCAGATTAACTCTGAATTTTCAGAAATTTTAAGGGTATGCGTTTTATCGTCAACTTCTTTCAATTACAATATTGAAGTTAGAGACTTTTCCTTCGAATTAAATTTTATGTGCATAAATAGTTCTTCATTTAAGGTGTGAAGATTGTTTTGTAAATATTAGTAGTTTTGTGCAATTGTGGTGTGACTAATGAATTGCAAAATAATAAAGAAAGATTTTCTCGAAAACGGCTCCACTTTTTCTGATCAGTATTATATTTATAATTACACACACTTTAAACTAATGTCAGTAAATTTTCTTGAAAACTCAACACTTTTTTATTCAAAATGAGCTCAAAATTACTCATTTTCAGAATAAGCTCAAACACCATTTTCTCAAGGTGGCTTCCAATTTCTTTCTTTAAACTATTTCAACAAATAGTGGTAATGGTACTGTTTAATATAATATAATGTAATGTTCATTTTGCACGTATTCTTTTGTTTTCCCAAAAATTGCACAAATGTTTTATTTCTTTCAATATCTCATACCAGTAATATGCACATTTCAATGGATATATTATTGAATTTGTGATGGAAGTTCTTCAAAATTACTTCAAATGAAGTTTTCGAAAACTAAATAGATTCCAGAGAAAAAGAGCTTCAATTTTGCATTTACAGTAACGCTTAACGCCTTTTTTTAATATTAAGTTTTCATGAACTTGCTATTTAAGACAAGGTTTTAACCTTCTTTAATACTCTTAAAATAATATTTCGGTTCTACTATTTGGTAATCGAGTTGAAAATGGCAAAAAAATGTATTTTAGGCGGCGATAGGTGCCTGGCAGGATGAGGAAGACCATAGAGCCAGTCCACTCCAAGGAAATTAGAAAACAACTTTGAGAAAGCTATTCTGTAGCACTTCCAGTTACTATATGTAATTTAGTAAATCCAAACTGCAGGACCCTTTCTTGGAGACATGTACCAAATTGAAGTTTTTGGGATTCAATTGAATAAAAAATTGTATTTTTAGTGATAATCATTTGGGTGTTTCTGTTGCAGTAGAATTTTTATCTCAGGTGTTTGGCCCCACTATCTGTCTTGTGAACTATGTATAAGTCTTTGTATAACAGTTTGGTATTTTACCAGGAAGCATTAGCTATTTTCTAAACATATTTCTGATGGTTCTTAGAGATGTCTATTGGTATAATCTCCTGAGTATGATAAGTGCTTTTATTTAGTTATATTGTTTACAGAAATTGTGTGCCGTTAGTCATAACATGATTGGAAAGACATGAAAATATTTTTTAGTAATTGAAAACTGTTCAATATCTGTATCAAATGTTGAGAGTAATTCTGGATATAAAATCGACCTTTGGTTTTCATCCACGATCCACTGAGCAACTAGCCATGCTTTTGGACAAATATGTAGCCTGTGATATCGGAATATTAGTGAAACATGCCAAATTAAAACTCTGCTTTGAGATTAATGAAGTTGAAGTAGAATCATGTAATTTTTTTACTTGTTCATCACTTGTACTAGGTAGGAGGTAAAACATGTTTCTTGTAATGCAGTTTAATGTAATATTGCTTTTTTGAAGAAAGCAAGCAAAAAAGACAGATTTGTGACTGTTTGTGCAGATGCAAGTTTCCTGTTTTATTTATAAAACTTATCAATAATATTCATTTTGTATTGTACCTGAGTAGCAATTTTGATAATAGGCTGAAATTTGACAGGTGTTGATAGCTGGAATGTCATTTTAATAATGATGCAATATTAAAGTAATGGTCACTAGTTATATTTGGACAGACAATACAAATTCATGGTTTTCAATATTTAGTCAATGGCAAAGTAAAATAATCTTTATGTCTGATTACTTGCTCACATTTATTTTTGTAAAAATTGTATTATTGTTTATATTGTGTATGACTATTTACATAATTTAGAAATAAATATTGTGTTTATAAAACCTTTTTTATTTTTTCACCTGGACAATAATTCCATTCAGTGACTTAGGATTCCAAATCCTAATATTTTAGTTTCTTAATTGCCTAGCGTATTTTACATAAAATAATGTATTCATTTGACGCCATTTGAAAACAACTTCATTTTAAATGTCCCAGTCGTCAATACGCGCCACCTCCGGTGGTAGAACGCCCTTCGACGCTATTGGCTCAAACGGGGCCCAGATGGCGCTTCCCCCTCCATGAAAATTAGAAATTTGAATAAGAGCGTTGGGATTAACGTGAGTGCCGTCTCTATTAGCGTATACTCTCTGGATAACACTTAATAAAGCCAGCAATCGCTCTTTTGAATCCATTGTATGCGGAGATTTTAACATTGATTTCCTGTTTGAATCTTTCGAGAAAGAACAGTTTATCAATTTAATTAATTCCTTCAGTTCTGATATTACAATAAATGTACCTACATGGATCACTCTAAATCCATTGAAGACACTCGATCAAATTACAATTACCAAAGCTACTATTCGAAACGAAGTTGAAACAAATGATTTGGGATACAGTGACCACGATGCACAAATTCTTACCATTATAAGAGAAATGCGAAACTGACACAATTTATAATACACGTATGACTAGATTGTTACTAAAAGTAAAATAAAATTATTTATTGATTACTTAATGCAGGAGTCATAGGAAGTGGTATATAATACTGTTGATACAAACGATAAATATATTTTATTTTCAACCCTTGCATTTCATTTTAATCCTTGCTCCTCTTCAAAGAAAATTAAATATTTCACGGAAAAGCAATTCTTGGATAACACAAAGGGATTAGCCAATCAAGTAAAAACAAGCGAATTCTTTCTTTCATTTCTAAACATCATAACGTATCTCAATATATCCTCCTCTGTAAAAAAAAAAACAAATCATTGATGAGAAAATGTATTATTTAAAATCTGTAAAATATGATCCAAGATATTATGAACTCAAATAACAAAACAAAAGTAGTGTGGAATATAATAAAAAATAAGACCAAATCAACTAGAAATCTTGTAAGAGAATGTTGTTTTAAAAATGCGATATAAATGTGAACGATCCATGTAATGGCTAGTCTATTTAACCAATACTTTTCGAGCATTGCTGTCAGTCTCACTACGTAATATTATAAAAAAGAAATTCAATGTCAGACATTCCCCCAAAATGTTAGACGTACGATATTCGTTTCAGAAACTTCTACCTATGAAATTTCGAAATGGCCGGTATTAATCACAATAATCAGTAATAAAAATAAATATTTCGCCAGTTTAGGTGGCTATTTCGTGTTCTGGCAGCGTCGACTGCTAAGGTCATTGGTCCCGTAAATGCAGTGCATGTTTTACTCGGGGTAGCGTTGATAGCGGAGTTTTCCCCAACCAAGCGCCTCCCATCAGCCTGCCCCAGCCGGGACAAAACACAAGGTCCCGACTCGTCTCTCCCCGGCATGTGTGTTGGTGTAGTGCATGTTAGTGTGTGTGTGTGTGTGTGTGGATATGACAAGGAAGAGAGAAGGAAAGATCGCGTCTCGTTTTGACATAAAAATTAGCCTAAAACTATGACGCAAATTTTTGAGTTTGAGTATTTGGGGTGGTTTGGTTTCCTGGTTTTCTTATTTAGATTGAGTTTCGGAATTTCGAAAAGTGGCGCTCAGGAGCCCAAAATTCACTTGTTTCGACCGTACAAAAAAATTTGAATTTTGAGGAAGTGGGGGTGCTAGCTTTACCAACCCTTATTTTGAAACCTTCATTCCGGGGTAATTAGAGGTACAAAAATTATGTTTTAATTGTCATAGAGAGCCCAAAATTAGCCTAAAACATAATGCAAATTTTTGAGTTTTGAGAATTTGGAATTAGTTTTGGTTTCTGGTTTCTTATTTAGGGGTGAGTTTCGGAATTTCGAAAAGTGGCGCTCAGGGCCCAAAATTTACTTGTTTTGACCGTACAAAAAATTGAATTTTGAGGAAGTGCAGTGCTAGCTTTACCAGCCTCAATTTGACATTTTAATTTCCGGGGTGTTGGGAGTAGCCCAAAATTTTGAATTGGGGCTGAAATTGACCAAAATGAGCCAAAATTATGGCGCAAAAATTTTTCCAGTTTTTCGAAGTAGAGAGTGCTAGCTTTACCATTTAAATTCTCACACGGGTGTGGGGGTTCCCACTCATGTACCTGAGGTCGAACATGCTGCCACTAACGTGACTAGAACCTGGATTCTCTCCACGTTCTAAGCTTCAGACTCGTGCTCGCAACTACATACACGGACACAATCGGTAAATGATGTCATATGCAATCAATAAGAAATCGTCCTTAACAAATATTTCGGACGAATAAATAAAACTTCTCTTTATTCCAGCGTCCAAGCAATTTCCGCCTGCTGACATTCTCACTTTTGGTATTTATCGTTATTTCAGAATATTTACACTATCAAACGAGAATTGTACGACAATTTTGTTTATGAATTTTGATGTCGAATGAATCAGTAAGAAGTAAGTTTTGATGATTTCATGTTCAAATTAATTTGCCATTATCATAACTATTATTACGGAAATATGAGTGAACGTTGGAATACCCGTTTTCATAGTTCTCTTAAAATTAAACCTGTGTACTTACAAATCGCTCTTCATTGCCTTTGAGGCTATTGAACTTTTCGGTAGATATCAAATTTGACTATTTCATGTGAAATTTATGATGAACAAAGCCTGTTCGTTGCGATGTTTTTCTAGATGCTCTCGGTTGCATTACTCTTCATTTCAACAATGCTCTGTTTTATCATATCAACTTCAAAAACGTTTAATCACACCATACATCGATGTAACATAAAATGCCTGGTTCGGTTCTGAAATATTATTATTATTATTATTATTATTGTGTGTATTATTGATAATAATGATAATAATAATAATAACAATAAATAAATTTCCATGTTTGCTTTGTACATAAACCAATTAACAAATTCTCCAATATTATTATGGGTGATTCTTTAGTGTGTAGACAAATTATAGCTCTATTCCATATTTTTAGTTAGAATCAGGCATGACTCGTGTAAATCGTAAAAATCGCGGCAACGTAAGTTGTTATCTGCATTGAAATAAATGGGCTCGCTGTCCAGTCACGACTGTTTTACTCCAATAAAATTATACTGCTGAGGAGCATTGAATTATACAATAACCTCATGAACTGCTTCTGCTAGTCAAAGATTACCGTCACGGGAACTTGCACGAAACCTTTAATTTTTCAATGCATAAAAAGCCAGTGTTCATAACTGGTGTTTAAAACAGTTCTTGTAGTGTAGCCTTCGTGCCGGTGTTCAAAGAAATAGTGCTTCAGAAGAAGATACTCGTGTAAGTAAATGGTATTTGTACTGTAGCTGAACAAGTGAGATGTTATAGATTTATTTACAACACTCTGAGTGGAGATTTATATATTGACTGCTTTAGAGCAAAAGAGGAGTGAAATTATTGTTTATTTCGAGTGGTGAAGTTATCATTGCTGCATTTGTATATTTGCCCCTAGGGAATTCAATGGAATGTGCAAATATGGCATCAGAACATAGTGTTGCAAACCTCGTAGAAAAAATTCCTTAATAAAAGCAAATTTTAATGCCATGAATGCAAGGAAATTGATGTTCATGCAATGTTCTATAACAAACTGATGAAGGATTTGGAAATCTGAAGAAAAGTATGGTCATAACGTTTCAGACATATTTTCGTTGGGCAAATTACCATTTTCCAGAGCTCGTAATTCTTCAAAGGGTCTAGTTTTAATTGGAAAAGGAAACTCGTAAACTCTATCTTTCTTGAGTCCCGATTATTGATTTTTAAATAACCAACTTGAGACACTTCATATCCCTCCCACGTAAAATATAGAAAGTTCGGTTTCTCAAACATCAAAATCCTTTGAATAATTACGAAATTTGGGAAGAAACTCACAATCTTACTCTTTTTTGGATTTGTCAATGACCATCGTCAAAAATACCAGCCATGCGATAATTTCCGTGGTAAAGAAGAGAACTTCAATCACTGCCTTGCTCTCCCACGCACGACCGAACGAAATTTCCTCTAGTAAATAAAAAGCCAAACACTTCATGCGAGATCTGAAATCAGAAAAATCTCGTGTGTCGAGGACGGCCGGGGAGGGGCGAGCAGTAATGATCAACCCGGGCAGTCGCAAAGCAGAGCTATTGGCACCGAACCTGTACCAGCACGAGCTGCGCGTGGAGCCTCTGGCGCTGGGGCTTCGCGGGTTGCTGCAGCGGAAACGCTGTGCCGGAAGGGTGCCGGGGGCGGGGATGGAGCAGGGGATGGGGGCAGGCGCCGGGTCCGCCGCCCCCGCGCCCCAAGCGGAAGACGACTCCGCGAGGGCCCCGCGCCACCGGAGCTGCAACAACCGGCTGTACGCGGTGTGGAACTACTTCTGGCTGTTCATGGAGGTCTCGTCCATCCACGGCTTCAACCACCTCACCACGCGCCATCGCTCGCTGTGGGAGTAGTAAGACCATCTTGCCTTTTTAGCCTTGGACATAGATTTTATTACATGGGAGCTTTCCCCCCCCTTTTTTCTTCAAATTTAAGTAGTATATGACTTAGTGTAGGGATCACAGAATTTTGAAAATATTACTTTTTAATTCACTTTTCCCCATAGCACGTCATACGCAGTTTTTAACTGTTTTTTTTTTTGACGTAAAATAAATAAATAAATATTCTCTTTCTTGAGTACTGCTCAGTGTTACTCATATACGCAGGGTCGGATTAAGCTTGATATAGGCTTTAGGCACAATTTTTTCGTACGTCTCAGAAAAATTAAATAACTATTTAATTGTTATTATTAAAATGTTTGGTAATTTAAAAAAAGGTAATTTAGTAGGAATTAGATAACATAATTCATTGGAAATTTACGTAGTCTTATGTGACTGAAATATTTCTCTTTTTTGGATTTAATTTTTTCGCGCTCTACGTATGTAGTGTTGTTTATATTGTAATGTATAAATTATTAAAATTATTTTAAATTAAAAATTGTAATTTTGTAATTTTTTTTTTTTTCCAAATAAACTTTTAAAAAATTTTATCAGGAGACCCAATCGTAGGCATCTCATATTCGTAGGCCCTAGGCACTTGTCTAACATGCCTACTGGTTAATCCGGTCCTGACTATACATACTTCATTGTTATTTACTGTACAGAATGATTAAAAAATGCTCGTACTTTTATTCAACACTCTTTGGAAAGTAGATCACTGTTCTAATTTTATGGCTTGAAACTCGTTTATTACAAGGTGATTCTGTTGAAAACGTTTTTTAATGCTTTTTCCTGACCCCACTGTCACAAATGTTTTGCCATGTAACTGCTGCCCATGAGGAACCAAGGAGCCTTGCATTATACTAAAAGTTCGTGACTCACTGTCAGTTAACCTGCTAGATCTCGTATGTCAACGCACCCAGCGCTTTTACTTGTAGTACAAGCCATGTCTTCATCTAGCTAAGAACGGGCGCTTGCAATTAACAAACGCATGACTAACGTTCAACGCCAAAATAAATTGAGTCACCTTCCAATGCATTAAAACCGTGCACTTTTCAATTGGAATTTTATTTGGAACTATTTAGATAATTTTTAATTGAGCAATATATTAATAAGCTGTTTGACGGTACTTTCCACTCATTTCGGAAAAGAATGGGAGGAGCACATTTTTTATAAATAGTTCAGACCTTCACTTACAAATTCCTATATTTATGGATAACTATCTTTTGACTTTAATGGAAACATGTCAAAAGTTGCAGTTCTTGCTCTTTCTACCATATCGGCCGCAGTTCCCATTATTTTCAAATTTTCTTTCATTTCAAGACCCATTACAACGACAGTACCATTCTCGTTTCAAATAAAGAAAATACAAGAACAACGATCAACAAGTTATGTTAGAATGACCAGCAGATCGATGCTAACAGAACAAATAATCAAGTCTAACACTGTTTCATGCCGATGATATTGTTAATACCGGAAAACAAACGTAAGCAGGTCTCGAATAAAATATTGTACCACACAGCAAAGACCCTTTTCAGGATAACCAGAATTCCTCGCCTCGACCTACCGGCCTCAACGGGCGAACTCTCCAGTCTCGTCATGAAAAGGTCGACTTTCTTGCCTTGTGATGTAAATTACTATTACAAACTTTGAGCATGACTTTCTTACACAAAAAGAAAACCGTTCTTATGAATATGTGTCCCAAAATCCTTCATTTCCTCATTATTAATTTATTACCTTTCTATCTATCTATCTATCTCTCTCTCTCTCTCTCTCTCTCTCTCTCTCTCTCTCTATATATATATATATATATGTATATATTTATTAATGAATGTGAATTAATTGAATGGATAAATGAATGGCGCTCAAGCCCTTCCAACTTCAACCCCGGTTCATGTATGCACTCATTCATAAAGATCATGCTTCCACCTCTATGCTGTAATATTCCATGATTCCCCCAAGAATAAGGCACAAGTCAAAAGAATAAATAGAAAATGCATAACATTATGAACTGTAAAAAACAGATGAAGGCGATGTCGCGTAGCAACAGTTTTGAAGTAAACGGAAAACGCGACAAATTCACAATTGGGACAAGATAGGGCAGTAGCGTTCGTAGTAGCGAAGTCGTTTGCAAGTTATTTGAAGAAATCGCATCGCGTTCGAAAGATATGAACATTTTTGTATAGTATAAATTCCAGAAAGCTTGTAAACAGACACTTGATAGCCATTGTTGTGCTTTAAGGTTCAGTAAATCAAACGGTGTTTGTGGCGAAAATTAAGAGAACACGTGAAGTAATACAAACAAAACTTTAAGAACCAACAGAATAAATCATTTGAAAATTATGGTAACAGTCGCAACGTTGGGAAACTTCGAGGGGCTACGCCAGAACAGAAAATGTGAATTAAATTAAATGATGTAATATTTTGGGAGAAGCAGCCCAGCGATCGTGTGATGTTAAAGAATAAAAGAGCTGACTTGATCCGGACACAACAATGACGAAGAGAGCGCGGTCGAAATAGCTTGAATACGGATTGCATGTTGAAACGCTCCGCAAAAAATTTTATTTTAATAGAAAATTGCGTTCAGTTTGTGAATAAGTGAAATATATCGTGTTTAGTAACTGTCGAGTTAATGGAAAGATAAAACGTGGAAAGATATTTATATATATTCACGAAAACAGTGTTCGCGGAACACTGTCGCCATATTGTCGGTCGCAGTTAACGGAAACTGGTATAGTAATTGGTGAGTAGTTTTAATCAGGGATATTCTTCATTTAAAGTAAATTTGTCGTTAACAAACGTGTGTGTGGAAATGGATGGACGCTGTGGGAGATGAATTAATGGATGCTACATGTATACTACGGAGGTGACATGGAACAATGGCGTTACGCGGATGGCGATTTCTACGAAAGGAGTGCAATACTTTGCATATTATCGTTCCATAATCGGGAAAAGACAGATTAGTTTTAATGTACCAAGACCAGGATTTTTGCGGAAATAATAATAGGCTATATTCAGACAGAATGAGGATGCATTCAAGTGTGAATGATTTGTTTTTTTTTGTCGATTGTGTAAATAGTAAGTGTGAATGTGATTTGTGTATTTCCAGGTATTGTGTTTTGTTGATTTATTGTATTGCATTTGTGTATGTTTACATTTGTTATGTCTCAGCGGAGTGTGGAAAGTGAAAACCAGAAAGAATAAATAATGCCGGACGTATTTGGTTCGACAGTAAGCCATATAATATCGATTTCGTGATTTTGTATTAAACAGTGACCTACGCCCAACTGTCCAAATCTCTCGTTAGGCTCCTGTACAGGCCAACCCACAGCCTCACGCTCAATAGTTTTATAACATTGAAGGAGTAGCTAAGTAACGGGCACAGTTTTAGATAAAGAGAGCCAAAAGTGTAGGGCATAAATTTGTATAGATTTTATATAGGTAAGAGATTCAGGTATAGTCGTTTTATTTCATGTTGTCACCGCAACGTGGTGCGGTTACATACAGATTTGGGATAAGTAGGCCAAGACGTTCCATTACATAATTGGCGCCGCAACGTGGGTCGTGAGTAGGACGAATACTGGGACACTACAATGGTACGCAAGTGGGCTAGGTGAAAAGGTCAAAAACCAATTGTAAGTAAAACATAGTACAATTCAAAATGGAGACGCGTAGTGGCAAAATGTTAAGTACACGAAGGATACGTCGGATTCAGAAACAATTTCCGCTCGCGATGAGGATGAAGAGGGCCCAACATCTAAGAGAGGAATTAGAATTAGAAGGAGGGAATATCGCGACAGATACGCAAGGTGCAAATATGAGCCAGGAAGCTGCAGGTGAAATTGTTCCGGAGGTGCAAAGGGTGCATCGGAACCCCTCTGTCGATGTTATTACAGTTAATGCAGAAATGAGAAGTGATAGTGCGAGGTTGGAAGCAACTTGCAAAACAGATAGAGAATAAATTTGAGGAAGTTGTAGAGCAGAATAGAAATATCAATGCCGCGCTAAACACATTGCAGAATGAGGTGCAGAATCGCAGTGTCGAAATTCAAGACAGAGTAGGCGCATTTAAAGAGTAGAACAATTGCCCGGTTCACACAGGTTAGAACAAAACGCGAAAACGGTGCAAGAGACGTCAGAAACTCGTTTCGCAGTTCAAAGTGTTCAACTAGCAGCTCAGTACAGGTGTAGGCGAAATTCAATCGACCGTGGGCACTTTACAGCAATCGTTTTGGCTGCAAGAAACGGTGTAAATCCGACGAATCTGCAGACTTCAGAGAAGTAGCGCGACAGCCCAAGACGTGCGTATAGGTCGTGTCGAGAATCGATCAGTAAAATCGATAGGAACATTGAAACGGCTGTTCGGGAGAATTCGATGGTCGGAAATTGGCGAGATAGGATCGACAAGGAAGTCGATAAAGAGGTATAGAACAAAATTGCCGACCTCCGAACAGCAGGTGTATGCAGCGCGACGATTGAATGGCAATGGTTACGCGATAGGGCGTACAACGTTGCCGGAGTATCTACGTTTTCACGGGAAGAGCAGAGAACAACCATATTCGTTCTTGACGGCACTCGAGAACTACTTTAAAGTAAATAACATTCGGAAGGAATGAAATTGAGGATTTGTCGAGGAAGCCCTTGGCTCAAAGGCGCAGCATTGGTGAGCATTAACACCAACACCGCAAATTTATAGAATGGCGCGAGGAAATTTTTAGAAGAGTGGCCGGAACCAACACCACCGATTCGAGTTAAAATACCGGTTGATGTCGGAACGATATCCGAAGGGAAGACGCCAGAAACCATGAGCGACTTTGTCACTCGTAAAGTCAGCGCGTTTAAAGTATGTAGCGAAGATTTCAGCGCCCAGCCGAAGTTATTCCGAATTCTGATTCGACAAATGCCGAGTGGAATGCAGAGCTTACTATGGAATATGCCGGAAACCATAGAGGCATTGATAGAGAGAGTAAAGTCGGTTCGAGCAGGCGAACGACGACAATGAACGGGACGGGCGTGACGGGAAGGCTCGAATCCGGGAACGGAAATGGCAACCACCGATACAACGGGAGGGCGATATCCGGCAAGATAATGTGTGCGCAGTAGAGGTGCGCAAGAGAAGCCTCGAGGGAGGAAGAGAGAAGGCGCAAGACGGGCAGGCTGGCAAAACCAAGCCGAAGGACGGCGAACGAGCAGGCGCGGAACGGAATGGAACAAGAGGTCAGGATCATAACCAAGCGAAGGCGGAAGGAGCGCAAGGCCGATGGGAATCAATTACCCCTAGGAAGGGAAACTAAACACGTTTGGGGCGAAAGATTAGGTCGAACCAAACAGAGACGAAAAATATCGTAACGATTGAGGCCATAGCGAGTATTGTCGTTGGAGGTGACGAATTGCGCTGAGAGAAGAAACAACGGAGGCGCAGGGCCGAGCAAATGTGATTTTGCAAGGCAGGTGCTGCAGGAGAGAAGTTCAGGCGCTAGTAGATACGGGCAGCAGTATTAGTGCAGTGTCGGAGGAATTTTGCTTCAGAAGGTGCAAAAGGAAGGGCACATGTTGATTGAATTACCGACTGCGGAAAGCTTCGCGTGATCATGGCGAATGGGAAGGCAGCCAACGCACAGGGGAAACAAATCTGGTTGGAATAGATTTGGGAGTAACGATCGAGGTAGCAGCAATCGTTGTCGGGGGCCTGATCCGTGACGTCATCGTGGGATGGACGCACTGGATGCTTGTCAAGCCGTCGTGGACGTAGGAGCAAGAGGAAGATAATGCTCAAGTCACGAGGTTCTATTGAAAGTAGGTCAGTGGTCGCGCTGAACTTGATGGGGCAGGCGGAAAGGAGACGAACTGCAAGCTATTATGGAAGAATTCTCCAAAAAATGTAGAAAGGAGCTGCGGAAGAGGTCATCGATCAGGAAGGCTGTGGTAGGTTCGTCAACTGTTAAGAAATTTATTAGTGTTTGGGGAGTCGTCAGAGCCGGTGAAGGGCTATAAGTTCAAGCTGCAGTTGAAGATACGACGCCGTTCTCTACGAAACAATATCCCGTACCACAAGTGTACCGCAGGCAGGTGCGCCAACAGTGGAAATGGAGCAGAAGGGCGTTGTCGAAAGGCAACCCCGTATATAGTCCGTTGGTCGTAGTGGTGAAGAAAAATGGAAGCATTCGTCTGTGTCTAGACGCGAGAAGACTCAACATGGTCACGATTCCCACGGTATGAAACGCCACCAACTGTAAATGAAATGGTGATGAAGTTAGGAGGGCCAAAATCTTCCAGCGCGTTAGATTTCATCCACTGGCAGATCGAGGTAGAAGCAGGAAGCCAACAATACATCAGCTTCAAATTTGAAGGGACGGTGTATTCATTTACGAGACTGCCGTTCGGATTGAAAATTTCTGGAGCAGCGCTAATCCGATATTTGAACGATGTAATCCAGTTGGATTGAAGAGCACTATGGTGATGTACGTTGACGATATTATTTTGTTTTCGAAGGATTTGGAATCGCACCTGAGAAATTTGAGAAATTATTAGAGATTTCGAGAAGTTCAACTTGAAATTGAATTAGAGAAATGCGAGTTTTGTCGTCAGCAAGTGCAATTCATGGGGCACGAAATATCAAGTGCGGGGGATGAAGATGCAGGAAAATAAAGGGAGATAATTCGAAATTACCACCACCCAAAAATGTGCGAGGATTGCGGCGAATGTGGAATATGTAACTATTACGCGCGATTCGTAAGGAGTGCTCGCAAAAGGTGGTACCACTGTTGCACTTGTTAAGGAAGGGAAGCAAATGGCAGTGGACTTAACAATGCCAGGAAGCATTCGAGGAGTTGCTGAGCGCTTTCAGACGCACGTATATAGTACAATATCCGGATTTTCGACGTAGAATGTACGTACAGACGGACGGCAATTGGATTCATCTGGGGGCTGTACTGTTCCAACTGGGCCGAGATGTGGCGAACAACAGATAGTAGCTTTGGACAGTCGCGCACTAAAAGGAAGCGAAATGAATTGCACGGCGCGACAGAGTTGGAAGCTCTTGCTATTGTGTGGGCGACCAGAAGTTCAGAACATTGCTAGTAGGGCGCCATTTACCATAATTACGGACCATAAGGCACTAATATTTTTTGATGAGAAGCCACGCGCCAATGACAAACTGTTACGGTGGACTTTGTGGCAACAGTTTCAATTCGAGATCGAATATTGCGAAGGCCGAAAGAACCTGTTGCCAGATTACTTGTCAAGAATCAAGGTGAAGGAGAAAGGAGCCCTGGATAGTGTGATGGCAGTCATTCGGGTGAGAGAAATTAGCCCGCGATGGACGACAAGAGCAATTATCAATATGCAACAGCCGAAACGTGTTCGTGCAGGAAATATGCAGAAGTTGATTGATGGCCAGCCGTACGATAGAAGGCGAATCCGCAGAGGAAAGACAAGGACGCAAGTGAATTGGAAGATTTATGAAGGAATCTTATTAAGAAAAGTGGTGGGCCCGAAGAAGTTCCGAATATATGGATACCTGAAGAGAGTCGCAAGGAATTAGCCATCCACACATAGACATTATGGGCATTTTTGGAGGTGGGAGAAAATCGCACAAATCTTATCAGATTACTGTTACTGGCCGAATATGGGAAGAGAGGTGCGACAAATGGCGAGTTCCTGTGACGTCTGTCAAAGACAGAACAGCCGAACAGACGCTGCGAAGGTGAATGGCAGCCTATTTTACCGCAGAGGCCACGGGAATTGTATGCGGTAGTTTATATGGGCCGTTGCCGAAGACCAAGTTTGAAACCAGCACCTATGGTAATAATGATGTTTTTCAAGTTTGTGCAGATATTTCCGATAAAGAAGCCCAGTGCCGCCAACTGTATACGGCAAGTGAAGCGATTTATAGAAATGTGTGGGAAGCCGACAAGATATTGAGCGACAGAGGTACACAGTTCACCAGCGGAAGATGGAAAGAAGAGATGGAAACGTTAGGGATTTCCGTCCATCTCACGGCAGTGCTGACATCCACAGAACAACGAAGCGAACGAGTGATGAGGAATTGTCACGTTTGTTTCGGGTATATGTCGCGGAAAATCACCAGGCGTGGTTCCGAAGCCGTTCGGGTGCTGAACAAGTATTAAATGCGATACCACACTCAAGTATCAATATGGCACCATGGAAGCGCACTTCGGTGCCAAAGAAGAAGAGAGCCATTCGATGACGTGAAAATACCGCCGGAAATCGGCGGTTTAGAACAAGTGACTACCGATCAGAAGATAGTGTATGACCAGTTGCGGAAGTCGGCAAAGCAGCGTAGCAAGGCTCAAACATTTCTGTCGGGGTTTCAATTTAATGTAGGGGACCAGGTTTAGTCCGCTCGCCTCTTTCGTCCTCCTCCGATCAGAAATTGTTAAAGAATTCTCCGATATACGACGGTCCGTATACTATCACGAAGGTGCTCAATAACAATAATGTTGTAATAGCAGATCGAGGACAGGAAATAGGTGTCCAAAACCTATTTAATGTTAAATTATACAAGAAGCCGAGTCTGTAGGTTATGTGGTGAAAGAGTTTGTAATGTAGTAATATAGTAGAGAATAGTATTATAAGCAAAGCAAGATTATTTAGGGTAAGATTTAGTTGTAAGTAAATGCGGGTACACTACAAGACCGTGAAAAAGTAGCAGGTGTGAGTGACAGGTGCCGCGATAGACGACGGTAGAGGCATTACCGACTTAATGCAATGCCACTGCAAACATTAGCAGGTGTGTCCGTCGCAAACGGCAGGAAACGGTAGTGTTGTGTACTTCAGAGACGCATTGTTAGTGCAGATCAAGTTCACCAACACAGGCAACGGTAACCGTTGAACTGTAACAGGTGCCGAGTGGAAGGAGGATGCGTGGTAAAGCAGGACCAACAGTAATAGCCAATGCCAGATGTAGACTCATCGCTGACGGTGTCATATCTGAGCGACATCTTAGGCGGAGGAGATGTAATATTCCATGATTCCCCCCCAAGAATAAGGCACAAGTCAAAGAATAAATAGAAAATGCATAACATTAACATGAACTGTAAAAACAGATGAAGCGATGTCAGCGTAGTAATAGTTTTGAAGTAAACGGAAAACGCGACAAATTCACAATTAGGACAAGATAGGGCAGTAGCGTTCATGTAAGTCGTTTGCAAAGTTATTTGAAGGGAAATCGCATCACGCGTTCGAAAGATATGAACATTTTTGTATAGTATAAATTCCAGCTTGTAAACAGACATGATAGCCATTGTTGTGCTTTGAGTTCAATAAATCAAACGGTGTTTGT
Source organism: Teleogryllus oceanicus (assembly GCA_964035755.1). NCBI lineage: Eukaryota > Metazoa > Arthropoda > Insecta > Orthoptera > Gryllidae > Teleogryllus > Teleogryllus oceanicus. Next base: position 177,643,605 of record CAXIVR010000003.1, read on the forward strand.
GTGAGAATTAAGAGAACACGTGAAGTAATACAAACAAAACTTTAGAACCAACAGAATAAATCATTTTGAAAATTATGGTAACAGTCGCAACGTTGGGAAACTTCGAGGGGCTACGCCAGAACAGAAAATGTGAATTAAATTAAATGATGTAATATTTTGTAGGAGAAGCAGCAGCGATCGTGTGATGTTAAAGAATAAAAAGGCTGACGATCCGGACACAACAATGACGAAGAGCGCGGTCAGAAATAGCTTGAATACGGATGCATGTTGAAACGCTCCGCAAAAATTTTATTTAATAGAAAAATTGCGTTCAGTTTGTGAATAGAGTGAAATATATCGTGTTTAGTAACTGTCGAGTTAATGGAAGATAAAACGTGGAAGAGATATTTATATGTATTCACGAAAACAGTGTTCGCGGAACACTGTCGCCATATTAATCGGTCGCAGTTAGCAGGAAACTGAGTATAGTAATTGGTAGTAGTTTTAATCAGGATGTTCTTCATTTTAAAGTAAATTTGTCGTTAACAAACGTGTGTAAATGGATAGACGCTGTAGGAGATGAATTAATGGATGCTACATGTATACTACAGAATTGACATGGAACAATGGCGTTACACTTGGATGGCCGATTTTCTACGAAAGAGGGTGCAATAACGCGTAATTTAATAGTTCACATAAATGGGAAGAAAGAACAGATTAGATTTTAATGTACAAGACCAGAAGTTTTGCGGAAATAATAATAGGCTATATTCAGACAGAATAGGATGCGCATTCAAGTGTGAATGATTTGTTTTTTTTTTTTTTTTTTTTTTTGTCGATTGTGTAAATGTAGTAGGTATGAATGTGATTTTATGTATTTCAGGTATTGTGTTTTGTTGTTTATTGTATTGCATTTGTGTATGTATTTTTGTTGTTATGTCTCCAGTGTGGAAGTGAAAACCAGAAAAGAATAAATAATGCCGGACGTATTTGGTTCGACAATGCAAGCCATATAATATGATTTCGTGATTTTGTATTAAACAGTGACCTACGCCCAACTGTCCAAGTATCTCGTTGGAAACTCCTGTACAGGCCAACCACAGCCTCACGCTCCAATAGTTTATAACATTGAAGGAGTAGCTAAGTAACAGCACAGTTTACCCCAGATAAAGGAGGCCAAAAGGGCATAAATTTGTATAAATTTTATATAGAGTAGAAGATTCAAGGTATAGTCGTTTTATTTCCTTATTGTCACCACCAACGTGGTACTGGTTACATACAGATTTGGGATAAGTAGGCAAGACGTTTCCATTACAATGCCAAACGTCAGACGCTAAGTTAGTGGTTTGTAGAGGTAAAAAAACATTATTTTCGTAATTTCTGTCGTTCTTTATTTCTTTGACTGAGGATGGGGGTGTGGTGGAGAATGGGTCTGATGTAGTACACTCGTTGGCAGTTGTTAACTCTTTTGTCCCTCGGCAGTTTTTTACGCAACATCAGTTATTTTGACACGTTTGGTTGTATCCATGCAAATTACATAGATTACGTTGTAGTATTTTTTTTAATTCGTGAATGTTTGTCTATCTAACTTTTAGAGTCATGTAAGTCATTAAGTCAAAATATGACAAACAACCCCACTGAGTTGGTTTGCACAGGCCTTGAGGTAGGTTGACACACTACTTCCATGAGAGTGCGGATAATAAATCAAAGTGAAAATTAATTAATTTTCAATGTTTTATTTACACAAATGCATTCAGAATAATTAATAGCTTTTGGTCCTGGAGAAAAATCGAACATTGGGAACTTCATCTGCATCGGCAGTTTTAAAATTGGTTGTTTAAAATGTTTCTCCCAATGTTCTGAAAATCGGGAGATGACGGACTTCTTATAACATTGAATACGTAAGCTCATTTAATTGATTCGAGGTAAAGATTAAGAAATATAAATTTGCCGTAGGCGAAGGCAAAGTTGGAGATTTAAGTTACAGAGAAAGAAAAATAAATCTTTAACATTCTCATACTAAAGGGGGAAACAGTGGTGCACGGCATAGTTTATTTCCTCTTTGTTAAGGTAAAAAGTAACTATTTCATCGTTTAGGACTTTTACAATTAGATTCCTTTGTACTAGTTTAGTCATTAAACGCTTGTCAGATGTTTCAAAAAATCCAAATCGTGATCATGCGTAATAACATTAACCTTTTTTTCAATAACTTCAAATATAGAGATCAGTTTTGCAATTTAAGCAACATAGTGAACTATTTCAACAAAAGTTATTCCCATACGCGTTGAAAAATTTTCCAAACCTTCCATACTTCAAATCAATTTTAACAAAAGCATGAAGAAAATGAGGGTAATATATTATTAAATACATGTATCATTAGTTCCTAATACATAATTTTTTTCTACAGTGATATTGCACTTTATTAGGTCCGCGGTTGTCTGTCTTTAAGAAACAGATTCCATTAAAGGAATAAACTCTATCGTTAATATTTAGTTGTAGGAAGACTCCGAAATAATTCTGAACTTTTGCGATTTTCGAAAAATCAGGGCAGCAAAACATAAGGCAGTAATATCATGGCGATCTCGGACGGGAAGGATGGCGGGTTCGAGACTCGCCCGGGCATTGTTGTGTGGTGTTCAGTGTGTGTGTTTGTGAGAGTCCATTCCTCTTGCCAGCTGCCATCTATCGCCGCTCAAAGTACATTTTTTTGCAATTTGGTCAATTCTTCGGTTTCTAATAGTAGAGCAAATGAATTTTTAAAAAACGTAAAAGACGAAGCTCGTCAAGTGGAAATTTTATTAAGAAGAATTTAGAGCCGTTTTAGAAAATGGCGTTTAAGCGTTACTGTAAATGGAAGTTTAAAGCTCTTTTTCAGAGAAAAGGTTTTAGTTTTCGAAAAACTTCTCTAGAAGTCATTTAAATCACATTAACTCACAATTGCATTAGTTTTTGCAAATTGTTGAAAATTGCATAATAAAGCCGTGAGAGATTGTTAAAAGAAATTACATTTTCGTAAGTTTTGAAATAAAAAGAAAGAGTAATGTATTTTATGTCATCTTATAAGGTACATTTAGCTTTTCTTCAATCCAAACATGGAGAGAAAAAAATTGGAGCCGTTTTCGAGAAAATCCTGTTTTCGTTATTTTTACTTCCTCGTATACACTACGTATGTAGATGTAGTATAGAGGAGAGATTATGTAATACTGCGGAAAATCTTTTTTATTTAATTTATTTTAAGTCGCATCAACAGCTGAGTCATTACCAAACTAAATAAATACAAAATATTATACATTGTCAATTTTAGTTTTTACAATATTGAGGTTACAATTGAGGTTACAGTACAGAGATGATATGGATATAAAATCATAAAACTTAAACGTAGAAAATTACATAGCTGGCCAATTACTACAAAGGAATAAGAAATTACGTTATTCTAGTAATACAGTTAAATATTTCTGAAATACCTATTTCTATTACAAAATTTTAAAACATTACTTTGGTAAGTATTATCACTTAGATGGTACTAAATCTTTCCTTATCAGAACTGAGGTCTCAGAACTGAATTAGCGACATTCTGGAGGATGTGATTAGATTTTATCATGGGTTATCAGCCAAAATTGAAGCTTTTTTAAATATATGGTTACTCCACCAGAAGCATGATCAGTGGTTCTATTTTTAAAGAAACATTGATAATTCTTAATATTAGCTGAGTGATTAGCCTTGAAGTTGGTTTCTTGCAAACAAATGATATTTTCAGAGAAATATTCAAAAATATTTTCCTGATAATATAAATTGTTTTCTTATTTATCATATTTCTCAGTCAGATAAAATAGTGTTAAATTAGCGAAAAAAATTAAAAAACACGTTTTTGCCTGTAGAGGGTTGTGGATGGTGGGAGGATGCTAAGAAACCTTTCAAAAGTATTATTTTTATGTTAGAATTATAATGATATCACTCATAAGTTATTTGGTTTAGGGAAACATTTTATCATCTTGTCCGGGGGCACTCTTTAGCACTCCACCAGTTTACCACATCCGAACTCTCAGATCCAAAGATGGTTGTTTTTATTTGTAACGAAATTCCATTTCTGTGATTTTATAAAACCTCAGCCTTTTAACTCTGTTTTCTGACTTCCGTCTCCCTTATTTAATGAAATGGCATTCTATAAGCCTCATACAATAGCTTTTCGCTATGGTTTCCATGGCAAGGTAGAAGAATGAACTGGGTTGAACATTATTCTAATTCGCCAGGATGTTCCTATTCTTTGTTATCAGCGTCTTCTGGATTGTCATTATGGTGCTCTGTTTTGCCGGATGTGTCGCAATCGCTAAATCAACGTGGACACGCTACAGTGAGAATCCTACAGTTCTCTCTATGGACCGGGACCGCTATTCGTTCCGGATTCAAGGACCTTCCATTACTCTCTGTCCTTTCACAGCTTACAACGAAACGTTGTTTAATGCTACGTAAGTTTTCTACCAGGATATATCAAACTAAAGTCGGAGAAGTTATACACAGAATGAGTCATTTCAAGTGAAGGGAAGATCGCCTGATCCTCCTTAATTAAATGAAAATAATGATTTTTTACCTTTTGCTAAGAAATAACATAGAAATAGCAGTTTCTTGACGACAGTACTCCCTTCATAACGCTCAGAACGTTGTGCTTACAGAGTCAAAGCTCTGAGAAATAGTTCTAAGTAAGTATTGCCGAAGGAAAATCTACTCCTTTCAGATAAAAGTGAAGGAAAACGCAAATTTGAGAACTGTCGGAATTGGGGTGAATATAACAACCCTCCTGTCATGCGATTGGCCTCGGATTATAAGCCGTCAAAACCTTAGGCCGCCAGCCGGATTTCATAATTACATGCTCTGATGTTCAAAAACAATGCTAATGATCTCCCGAGTATACAAAATGCTCGTACAATTGCGGTGATATTCAGGTTGCGACGAAATCGATACATTACAAAAAACATTTTCTGCGGAGAGCTATGCTTCTGAGATCAAAGCTACAAATAAATTATTGCTCTAATTCAGGTACATATTAGTGCTTTTCAACATGAAATGACTCACTCTATACAATCTTATAAATTACAAAATCTTGATGCATACCAATTATTTTTAATAATACTGATATTGTTTAATCTAATAATGATTTAGCGTGACTACTGTCAAATCGTTGCTCATATATTGCAGATTACAGAAACAAGGGAACAGTCCAATGTTTAATACATTTCTCCGTACTATATTTAATGCATCGTATAAAAATTTTGTAAATTTGAAGGATATTTCGGAGTCTTTTGAAGATTTCATTAAGCCTGCATACTATCAAGACATTATATACGAGGTAAGTTTTCAATTTAGTATAAAATATATTTGGAATTCAAACAATTATAAATAAAATAAATTTAGAGATCGAAATGAACAATTTCTTTTGTTGACATGCCTTAATATTAATAAATACCATTGCGCTATTAATCATAGAATATAAAGACGACCTCTTCCGAGAATTATTACGAAGGCATAGTCTATCAGACTACTGTGAGAAAAAGTAAAGAAAATATTCATAACACAAACTTTCATTTTTACAACGAAACACTTAAATTTAATGAATTGAACATGTGTCACATTCATGAAAGAGTCATGTCACAAATGTTACAAAACACATTTTAAAGGTTTTCATGTATACACCTCGATTACTGGACTCTCACAGCAGACAATTGCTTTGTGCCGTTCACACATGGCTTTTGAGCAGCGACCGCAAAAGTACTTCGTCATACGACCTTTGTTAAGATAGCCATAGACACATTATGATAGCTAAATGTTCAGAACAAAACTTAAATACTGCAACACAATGAGTTTGTATTCATTATTTACAATACTAGCAAACATGGGGCCAAAATTATCACTGATGTAACTGAAAGGCATAGTCTACTGGACGACGCGAGTTAAAATGGCAAATACCGGAAATATAATAGGCACGCCCACAATGATACGCGTATTTCACTGATTATTCACACAATGAAGGTATTGAATTGAATTGAATGTGCCTTATTTTACGTGGCGAGACTCAGGCCATAAGGCCTGCTCTTCCGTCTGACCACGCAAATTTCGTTACACTCCTTTCACGAATCATGGGAGAAAGAAGGTATTACTTGGGCGACGAAACAGACGATTTGAATTTAGCTCAGAGGTCCTCATCCTCATTTAGGCTTGAGGATCTTTTACATACAATAAATTTACTAACATGGGGCAGCTTCCCCTCCGAAGGAAGGCGTACGAGGGATTTTTTCGCTCTTAAAAATCCACGGCTTCGAACCCGCGAACTTGGGTATAACAGTCCGATACGCTAACCGTTACACCATCGCCGCCGCCGAGAGGTACAGAAGGTACACAGAGTTTCAGAGAAGGGGAGAGAGAGAAGCTTTCGGCACCAGTTGCGTCGTTCCAGAGACGACGGCTTTGCAATCTAGGTTTGTTTTGTTTTTTTCGTGTTTCCGGGCGCGTCAACTGCTTTGGTCATTAGTCCCGTTAGTGTGTGCATGTTTTTCTCGGGAGATGGCGGTGATCTTCCCCCGCTGGATGGCGATCCGGCGCCGACCTACCGTCGGCTAGTGGGTTCCCCTAACCAGGACTCTCCCACCAGCAGGGCACCACCCCAGTCGGGACAAGCTCTAAGCTCCGACCGGTCTCCCGGAATATGTGTAGTGTAGTCATGTTAGTGTAAGTGTGTGTGTGTAAGAGGAGAGGATAGGACAAGGAACAGGAAGGACAGATCGCGCGCGGTCCGGGGCCCGTTTGGTAGGGTACTGCTCCGGCATTCGCCTGGTGTTGATCGGAGAAACCACGGAAAACTACCGATCAGAGCAGCCGGCGCTAATTCTCCTCCAGACAGCGACTGAATTCGACGTAGCTGAAAGGTGAGTGTCGAAAATCCTGCCGTCGTGGGAGGCGAACCTAGGACCTCCCGGTCAGAGGCGCTGCAGTGACATCAGTTGATGATGATGATAGGGAGGGGGAAGCAAGGTCACCGTTCAAGAAAAATTGTGGGGGTAATATATGTAATTATATTGACAGTTAAAACGCGCATGGGACAGCTGTGATGATCATTCCACGTGTGTTAATACATTGAATACACAAATACAGTGACAGGGAGCAATTTTCATTTAAACGTTTGGATAGAAAAGGTTGTTTAGCGCTTTGTTTTCTTGGAATATTGTATTATACGTACATAACCTTTACCAATAATACGTAAAAGTTTGTGCTATTGTATACTCAGTAGATTGTTTGTATTATCTATTTATCTTTAATTATCACCCTACTCTTACGACCCACCATCAAACATCGTAAGTTGGGCCAAGATCTAAACTTACTTAAAATTTATTATATTGATAGGTTGAACCATATTGGAGAAATTAGCTATCAGACGGAGTTAGTTTCTTTCGATAGTTTAGAGCGACTGGTGCGTCTTTTGGGGTGCCTTTTTACTGACTCTTTGAAGTCGTCACAAAAAGCGGACCAGTAGACATATTACACACTAGAAAGCTCGGAAAATGAAACCCTAAACTGTTTTCGGATCAGTTGATCCGCGAAATTGAAACTGCTATAAGGCTTCAATATTTTTTAAATAATTTTAAATTGGTTCAAAGCCACATTACAATTGTATACAATACCCTTTTTGATCTTAGAGATAAGACGAAACTAATTTTCAACCATCGAAAACCACTTTTAAATTTTACTTAGCACCACTTTATAAAATTGAAAACCAGGATACGTGATTAAATTAAATTAATTTTAATGTAGTTTGATTAATAATGTCAGTTAATAATCGTTTATTTTTTAGTACAGGTTAATAAATACATTAAAATTTGTATCAAGTTACGACGACGTAATTAAAAAGGAGGGCCTTCCAAAACCGGCCCAAACACAAGTATTGACGGAAATGGGATTCTGCGATACCTACAACAATGAAGTTTCATTTTACTTGGACCCTGCGTAAGTTTTTCTCGCGTATGCACCAAAATCTAATGCCTAAGCTAAAATAATACGTGTAAGAACATGTTCTGTAACAAGGAAACAATTACAAAAACTTTTCAAAATTTCGTTACCTTTTTGATATTTAGTTTCTATAATAATAATAATAATAATAATAATAATAATAATAATAATAATAATAAATTTTACAAATATTCACCTTCACCTTCACCGGTTATACAAAATGGTGAAATAGTACTCTACTGGGATAGGCCTATTGTCACTAAAAAAACTGTGGATTATAATCTTCCGGACATAGTATTTATCAATAAAATACAAAAGTATGCAACAATCATAGATGTCGGCTGTCCACTGACAAAAAATCTCAATAAGACAGAATCGGAGAAGATTTCAAAATATCCGAATTTGGCAGCAGAAATCCAACATGTTTGGCAACTGAGTAAGGTTGAAATCAATCTCATATCTCAATCAATAATCATCTCAGCCGCAGTAGTGGTAACGGACCGATTTGCTTCAGGTGTTACAAAAATTGGATAATCAAAATGAATCTGCATAACCATCCAAAAAGCTTTAATCCTACAGACTTGCCATATTGTTGTATTGTTGTATTTATCGTATTGTTGAAAATTTTTAAATTGAACGACGGACAAAGATGAATTTCTTCTCCGTCTTTCATCAGATCTGCCATTACCAATTGCATTTGCTAGAGCTTACTGAGAAAAGTACAGAAAAATAAAATAAAATAATAATAATATAATAATAATAATAATAATAATAATAATAATAATAATAATTAATTGAGGTGCTATGGATTGAATAATGGTGAGTCATTTAACGTAACTTTCATTAAAAGTAAAATAATTCTGTAAATCAACACAAACATCATAGGGGAGACTGATGTTGATTAGCATAAATTGGTGTTGGTTTATTATTTTTCTCAACTGCGTTTAAGTTTTCACTAGTATATTTTTGTAATGTACGTATTTGTATTGTGGAAACTAAATTTATTAGGTTGCTTGATGATGTATTTTTAGTTGGTGAATATTTGACTGGCAAATTTTTATGGTCGTTTAGTCAACAAATCATGATGTGTCAACCAACCACATTTGTGGGTTTGTTTGATACAGGCCTTGCCGTAGGCCGGTACTAGAACGGGGTAGGTTGACACACTACTTCGTGTGAATATGTAGTAAAATCATATAAGTTAGTGAATTTTATTAAATATATATATATATATATATATATATATATATATATATATATATATATGTGTGTGTGTGTGTGTGTGTGTGTGTGTGTGTGCGTGTGTCAAAAATATAATTTTTCGATGTTTTATTTACAAATTAATGGATCTTTTAAACTTTCATTTTGTAATCTAATTTCATTTGTATCATAAATTCTGTACAATCTTATCTCTCGTTTAAGACTCCCCGGTGCAGCGAATTTCCAACAGTTAGTTTAATACAGTTTAAAATAATCTATATAACTATTTATTTCAATATATGTCAAATGATTTATGTCATAAAAGTACTGGTAATGAACATGTGCTGTTTTCGAAGTAAAAGTTAGTACTGTGCTAGTGTAGTAGTCACTTGTGCCAATGAAAGATTTGTTCTAATTTTACTTTTTATATTTGTTGTTTCGCAGAGTTTGGGCAGGAAATAGTACCCCGCCGACTCAGGCTACGCTGATATACGCTTATGAATCTTCGGGAATGCTGCTATCTAAAGTAATGAATATTAAACAATTTTCAAAAGTAAGTACGTAATTACATAGTAAGAATAATGGCAATCGAAGGGTGATGAAGGCCGTAACTGATATAACACTTAAAAGTTACTGAAATTTGACGAATGAAAACTTTACTTCATTGGTCATATTTGGCTATTTTCACGCCTCTCATCTGGTGCATATCACTGATAAAAAGAGTTTGTGAAACGAAAGTGTTTTTATAAAACACTTTCGTTTAACTTGGGAAGTGTGCGGTCAAACTTTGTATCCAAAATGTTTTACAGTTTTAACTTAAGACTTACGAAATTTGGATGAGAAGGTAAATAAATTCGATTAGAATTCATAATTATGTTGGGAGGGGGTTGCAGAATATTGCAAACGGTTGCGATCAGATTTGGAATCATTTCACCATTTTACAAACGTTCCATGTTTTGATATGCCTGAGTGACAACATATTATTATTATTATTATTATTATTATTATTATTATTACTATTATTATTACTATTATTATTACTATTATTATTACTATTATTATTAATAATTATATTATTATTAATATAACAATAACAATTATAATAATTATTAACGGACGTGTTATAATTATTGCTTGACATGTCCTATACTTCTAAAATGATGTACGACAGAAAAACATTTAATTTCGTTATTTATTATTTTATTATTATTGACTATTTTTATAACATTAGTTAATATATAAAAAAATAGAATTTTCTATTTTAATTTATTTTTCTAGAATTTTAATGCCAAGAGTTTTGAAAATATGGCCATTTTAACATTTATAGGCAGTGTTATACACGCAGGATTCAAAATGCTCGTCGGAAAAGTCTCGCCTGAAGAGTTGAATGATGGGTGTTGCTACAGAGCAAGCGTTACCGCGGCGACGTAGTAGAGTATTTTCTGTTCCAGAGTTCGTTGGTCCGGTTCCCGCCCGAAACCCATGAGTTATACTGATGCGAAAATTGATGGCAGGCATTTGGATGAATTGTTTGAAACCATGTGGGCTCCCCCAGAAATCGACGGAATAAGCATTCAAACGAATTCGGGGCTTGTGTTTTACTACATAATAACAGCAAGACAGAAGGTCGAAATAGTAGCGTGAACGGTAAACTGGGTGCCACTGAAAAGAATATTACCAATTACGAGGTTTAATTTAATTTAAATTAATTTTAATTTTGCTTCTGGACATAAATGTAACTTCATTTTCTGTGTATGTCTTCTAGAATTCATTGGGAAATACAATTAATCAAATTATCGTTTCCATGTTGTCGCGGCAGGAAGTAATATTCCGAAGGACAACATGGATAAGAGCCACAATTTATTGCCTCTTTATCCTTGAAAATAGATTTTATTACATGGGAGCTTTTATTTATTTTTTCAAAATTTAAGTAGTATATGACATAGTGTAGGGATCACAGAATTTTCGAAATGTGCACACAATTCACTTTTCCCCATAGCACGCCATACGCAGTTTTAACTGTTTTTGACGTTAAATAAAAAATAAATAAAATTTGTTTTGTCAGAGAACAGCAAGAAAAAGGTATATGGCATGTGGGAGAAGTACAATCTGTGCTAGTTTTCTTGAGCTTCAGAATACCTACTCCTCTTTTTGACAACAGTTGACTCATGAATAAAGCTACCATCACTGAAAGACACGCAGTTTATCCCTAAATTGTGTACCTTTAAATGATTTCACCTACTTAAAACTAGTGGTGAACGTAATTTCGTTAAACGTAATTTCTCGCCCGTATGATCACGCAAAATTACGCGAAAAGTAATCAAATTTTCGAAAAATTGTACTTGACGTTATTTCAAAATCTACCTTGAAGGATCATATTCCATTAAGGGAAAAATCTCTATCTTTAATATTTTAGACGCCGAAAAAATAATATAAAGACGCCGAAAAAATTTTAAAGTTTGGCAGATTTCAAAAAATTAGAGTTTTAACGAATTTTAACGAAGATGAGACCTGCACCATTCCCTTCAACGTCCTTCACACTATTCAAAAACAATATGTAATAAAAACAATGGAGCCATTTTTTTTTAAATCGAAAAAGTCTCAAGGGTTTCATGTAAAGCACCCTGAAAAATTAAAATATCGGATTCAAATCCAAGGGGCCCGCGACACCAGCCAAATCAATTTGGGAATATCAATTTGAGAGAAAATCAGCTGGACGATTTCGAAGTCAGCGGTGTTCGCAGACGGACGGGCAGACACACAACGGACGGACTGACGTTTTGCCGTCAAGCGATTTTTCGCTATCAAGGTCCCACAAAACATGGATACAGGCCACACCACGTGATAGAGGATATTTTTTCTAAATTAAGCAACTGGATTTATCCACTCTTTCGTTACCAGGGCTCTATAATAAGAGTATTTCTGCCGCAAATTCGACGTTTTTTCGCGTCGCATTACATAACTTCCTCTCTACTTCGTAGCGAGAAAGTAAAAATAATGAAATGTGATTGAGGAACAACACTAAGAGGAGGAAAAGTGTTGGTACTCCATGCATTTAATTTGATCTATTTCTAATGGAATAGTATCCCACGGCCCCCTTCCAAATGTAACCAAAAAAAAGGAGCTCAAGAAAACTTGCTAGGAATGTCAAGCATCTCACTGGCCGAAAGCAAAGCTAAGTATCATCTCATCATTTCCGCAATAGATGAAGGGAAATGAAAAACCTTATCGAGGTTGTTGACGCCATACACTTAACTAACCACAACAGGCTGTTTAGGCAGCCACCAGTAAAAGTGGTTCTTTCAGGGTATGCGTAGGGTGCTAAAATTTCAACTTTTAGCACCGACTGCATAAGCTACTATCAACCTTAATGATTAAGTGATATGTATACTTGAATAAAAATTAAATAAATGTAATTTGGCTGACAAAAAATTGTTTGACACGAGTGATAAATGTGATTTTATTTTGCTCGTAGGATTGCACCATTGGTCCTATCAGCGCTGTGTCGCAATCGGTCCTTCTCGCAAAATAAAATGTCACTTTAACCACTCGGATCATAAATAACTATAATTCAATTAGTTCAAAGAATTGGTCACGCCGGCCGGGATTCGAACCCGGGCCTTCTGGTTTACGCCCAGCTGCTCTAACCCCTAAGCTACCGAGACAACCAACCCTTTGAACAGTTTTCTTGAGCGCGATTATCGCTCATTCTATGTATATAATGGTCACCTTGCCCGTCACCTTGTTGAATGCACGTACGCTCGGAGAATATGGGGTACCAATTCTTTGAACTAATTTAATTATTAAAATACATTGTTACCCAGTAACACGGTCACAATTTGGATAGCTGTGCGTCTGCGGAACATATTCTCCGAGCGTACGTGCATTCAACAAGGTGACGGGCAAGGTGACCATTATAAATAACTATTTTGTGGCGCAGGGATATATTCATTCTGCGGAGGAGATGCCTGATGCAGGGTCTCGCTATTCCGTCATGATGGATAGCGAGAAGTACTTGGAGTACAACGTCGAGGCTCTAGCTATCAACACGTCGAAGGAAGCTCGGGGGCTGTCAGTGAAGCAGCGGCGTTGCCGCTTTCTCCACGAGTCTCAACTCGAGATATCCGCCATCTACTCCTACACCTATTGTCGCATGGAATGTCGCATGCGCCTCGCTCTCTCGATCTGCCATTGTGTTCCGCACTTCTACAGGAACAACGGTACGTTTCCTTAAAGAATATTAAAAACTAGCTGGGTGCGGTAGCATGTCGCGGACCACTTGGTGAAAAAATGCGTTGGTTAAAGAATTGTGTAGGTTATAAAATTAAATTTGTAGCGTGGAAAATACGAATAATCAGTTCACTTCATGAGAGTACGTTGCTACGGAGATTTATACGTACAGGGGGTAGCTATTCTCCCGATCTACCTTAGTTTTCAGATGGTAATTCGATTTTATATATGAGTCATTTAAAACTGACTAGTGAAAACCCGTCAAAATTAGACGGTGACGGTGAGATAAATATAAAATACTGTGCGCAGACTAATGTTCACAATATGTTGCATTGTTTGGATCTTCAGGGTATAACGAAGATATTCTGTGATGTGGAGTTTCCAAAATTTTGAACACGTATGGCCTATGACCAGGTGGCAATGAAATATCGGCGCCAAATGACACAAAATACTATTATACTGACGGATATTATTTCTAAAGTTTTTTAATGTGTCATCATCTCCTATAAACAACTTTGATTTCTTCAGGTATATTGCTTGAAGATAAACTTATTTTTCCATTTAAGCAACGCAGAGTAAACTCGTTTGCAGAATTTCTCTCACATGCGAAGTACAAAGCAGAATAAAACTGACATTTCATAGTCAACGACCACGCAGAAAACGAAATGATCTCACTATCACGACACTTACGCTGACTTTCTCTTTCCCTGCGTCTAGTTAATGAACGTTTGCATCTTTTGAGGCGCGTGGGCAACGATTCGGAATTCGACATAACCTGTGAATAACTTCACTACTTCAGTGCAACCGATCAAAAACCACTGTCCGAATGTTCTCTACAAAATACACCACAAACGCAAATACATGGAAACTGTCTACGTCACACTGCAATTATTACACTGAAACAAAACCTTGACGAATTGTAAACAAATCTCAACAATCGAAACAAAACATCACGCAGCGCCACCATGAAGCAGCGTGAACATCTATCGACTCATATACATCGATTTTGATACAATCACCCTTTGGAAGAAAACAATTGACTATTGATAAGCATACTATTAAAGAATGATTTAATTAATTTACACCGTAAATGTTGTTGAATCAACACAATATCTGATAACACATCTAGGGATAACATTCTTTCATTTGAAGAAAAAAATACTACTATCGGTTCTGTAGAAGCTCTAAACGAAGCCATGGCAGAATAACTTTTTTTTTTTTAAGTATATAGAATACTTTTAGGACATTCACTGCATGCTAAGAGTTCAGTTTTTATGTAGCACTAGTGCGGAAAGCGCTACCTAGCGAGAAGGCGAATGCATCTTCTAGTCAACGATTTGCTAAAACTTACCAATAAAACGTGAATGCAAATTAATAAATGTAACTTCATTTTCTGTGCACGTCTTCTAGAATTCAGTGGGAAATACAATTATTCAAATAACCGTTTCCATGTCGCGGCAGGAAGTATTATTCCGAAAGATAACACGGATCAGAGCCAAACTTTATTGCCTTTTTATCCTTGAAAATAGATTTCATTGCATGGGAGCTTTTTTCAAATTTAAGTAGTATATGACTTAGTGTAGGGATCACAGAATGTTGAAAATGTGCACACAATTCACTTTTCCGCATAGCACATCATACGCAATTTTAACTGTTTTTTGTTAAATAAATAAATTAATTAATTAATTAATTAATTAATTAGTTGTCATACATGGATCCAGCTAGTTATTTATGTTTACGGCCTTCAAAATGCATTCATTTTCTACTTAAACTTTATTATTGATCTCCAATGCAAATACTACACATACCTACTCCGTATCATTAACTTTGTTACCAGTGTGTCCGTCGAAACTTTGAAAATTA
Organism: Teleogryllus oceanicus; assembly: GCA_964035755.1. Classification (NCBI taxonomy): domain Eukaryota; kingdom Metazoa; phylum Arthropoda; class Insecta; order Orthoptera; family Gryllidae; genus Teleogryllus; species Teleogryllus oceanicus. The sequence continues at coordinate 177,658,872 of CAXIVR010000003.1, forward strand.
GCTCTTAAGTCAATTTTAAGCTTATTTTGTCTAATAAACCACTTCGAGATTCCGAACGGCTGAGCCGCAATAAACACTTAAAAGTAGATTTGAAAAAATACTTTCTATGCAAACATTTGCATTTCACAAACATAAACACTCCAGAAACATGTAACTTGTTTATTATTAAAAAAGAAATGAACATTCTTGTTTACAAAGAAAAATTAACACAGAAATAAAGAAGCAGTTGCATTATGTAAATTGGGTGCTGTTTCTATCTAATTTGGGTGCTATCTCTCTACTCCGTAGCGAGATATTGGCAGACCTTGGTACCGAAAAAGTGAATAAATCCAGTTGCTAAATTTAGAAACAAAAGTACTCTAACACGTGGTGTAGCGAGAATCCATGTTTTGTGGGTCTTTGGTAACGAAAAATCTATTGACGGCAAAACGTCTGTCCGTCTGTTCGTCAGTACGTCTGTCTATACGTCTATAAACAACTGTCGATTTTAAGTAATTTTGTTTGTAAGATAGTGTAAAGGACGTTTCAGAGAATGGTGCAGGTCTCATCTTCCTTACAAACCCTGATTTTTAGAAAATTACAAAAGTTCAAATTTTTTTTGGCGGCTTCTTACAAAAAAATATTAAAGACAGAGATTTTTTCTGTCAATGAAATCTGTTCCTTAACGGTAAATTTTTTAAAAATTGTACATGACTTTATTTAAAAATCTGAGTAGTTTTCGCGTAATTTTTCGCGAAATCACGGGCGACAAAATACGTGCTTTTTAGCACCACTAGTTTATTTCTATGTTCATTTTTCTTTATTATGTGTATGTATATATATATATATATATATATATATATATATATATATATATATATATATAAGCAATGGAAATTTAACTTGGCCAAGTCATGGGGGACATCGGTAGCTGGCAGGCGAAGTCGGACTACCGATCCCATAACGCCAAATGCATGAATACATATGCATATATACATATTTACATAGTATATTTACATATTACGTACATATTATGCATATTTACATATTATATATAATGTGTACATTATTATATACAATAATATGATAATTAACTTTAATAACGCATAATATAAATGTTATAGATTATAATGTATTGTTTACAGGTCGACATAAAGTGTGTAGCATCAGGGGAATGAAATGCTTGGCAAAGCATTCAGGTACGTAGTCTCAAATCTCTGCCATCCAGCAGCACATAATTTCAAATTATTATTGGATTTACGAAACACAGAGCCACTAAGCACAAATTTGTTTCTATACACAAGGGATGTTTGTGCGGATGTTTCACAAAAACATATGGAACGATTTCTCATGAATTTTACAAATCATTTTTTAGCGATCGAGAAAATTCAGAGGGGACATGCGATCTCCAAATTTTACTGCAAATTTGATTACAATCCAATTATTTTTAATGGCAATTGCGTTCCCAAGCGAGGTGAGGCGGCGCCAGTAGATGGTGTGGAGGCGGACAGAATATTATAGCTGAATAGACGCGGAGTGCGAGGCAGGTTATTGTGGAATACTCATGGATTACAGACCATGAGCGTCTCAGAACTCGTCAAACGTCATCCAATCGGAACTGCCATTCACCTCAGAGAATGAGATAATCACTTCGTAATTGTTTTGTTTTTACGTGGCATCTCAAGGTCACGCGCGAAAGAGGGAGAGGGAAGACAGACCTCAATGGGGAGCAGTACCCTACCAAACCGGCCACGGACAGCGCGCGATCTGTCCCTCCTCTTCCTTGTCCTATCATCTCCCCCTTACACACACACTTTCACTAACATGCACTACACTACCACATATTCCGGGAGACCGGTCGGGAGCTTAGAGCTTGTCCCGACTGGGACGGTGCCCCGCTGTTGGGAGAGTCCTGGTTAGGGGGAAACCCCACTAGCGGACGGTAGGTCCGCGCCGGATCTCGCCATCCAGCGGGGGAAGATCACCGCCATCTTCCGAGAAAAAACATGCACTATACTAACGGGACTAATGATCGAAGCAGTTGACGCGCCCGGAAACACGAAAAAATCAATCAATCAATCAAATTCAATGGAGAGCTGCGTCACTACAGCGACTTTTACGGCTCCCTATTGGTGTTGTCTTCCGTCTTCTCCTTTCGCGCGTGATCTTGACTTGCCACATTAAAAAAATTAAGTTCAGTCATTCATTGTTTGATTGATAACTTGATAGTTACGGGAAATTAGTTGCAGTCTTTCCGAAAAAGATATTTTTCTTCACGAATTACAGCTGTAATGCGAATGATTGTTGTTGAGTTACCACTCAAATAAGAAATAAAAATTAAAGAGCCTGGAATGATTTCTCACTGAAGTCATTTTTAATAGAAACTAGTATATCAACGAGGGATATCTTTCTGAAATATTAAATACACATAATCATTGTCGTTAATCCGCATCCACTACAACAGTTAAAATTATTAATGAAGTTCTGTTAAGTTACAATTTTCGAAATTGTGAGATTAATAACTTGGGGTTTAAGTAAATATATTAAAAAGCAAACTAAGATTTGTTACGCAAGTTGTCGTCTCATGTTCTGCAGCCACTTGCGTGATCTCGGTATTACACGTATGCAACATTTTTCGAACTGTTATGAGAAATAAAATATAATTTTTTTATTTTTATTTATAATTTTATTCGTGAAATAGTGTTAGTAAAAGCCACCCGCCAAATTGCTACGCTCCTCGTGAGTTATTTTCCAAGAATTTCCAAAGCGCTCGTGTCATTATAAATATAATAAATAAGTACACAGACAACACCGGGGAAACAGCTAGTGAAAACTAGTGATGCTGCAATATAATAGGAACTTTTAAGTGATATTTGTAAAGGTTATAAGCATTATGTTAACTTATCTAAATCCATTCATTTAATTCATCTAATATTTCATCAATTGATCGCCAAATTTTTGAAATGTCAGAATTCTTTGTTCTGGCAATGAAAAGCGTCTCAAGTTTTAAACATTTAAACTCCCACACCCATAAGTTTTCTTTTTTTCAAGGTCCTCTAAAAGAAACAGCTGTAGAATGAAAAAAATAGAAAACATTCAACTATCAAGCAACTAGTCAAAGATTTCTTCCGGGCTGAAGGGCCGTATAGGAAAAGTGCTAGGAAAACACAACGTAAAAGCCATTTTCAAGCCCACTTGACAGCTTCGAAACTTATTCCGATCTGCCAAGGACAAATCATCAGCAGGGGTCTATAGAATTCCATGTTCCTGTGGCGCTGTATACATTGGCACTACACAACGGAGCATCAACACCAGGCTCTCCGAACACAAAAGGAACTGCCGTTTTGGCTACACTGAAAAGTCAGCAGTAGCCGAACACGTTTTCTCTGGCCGTGAACACAACATAAGATCCGAAGACGTGGATGTTTTAGCCACCACAGCTCACTACCATGCACGATGGATCATTGAAATTCACAAACATCCCCGGAATTTCAATAGAAAGGAGGAGGCAATGAAAATCAATCCGATTTGGATCCCCGTAATCCGCCAGGCCAAAGCAAAACCTAATGAAAAACAAAGACGTGACAGTGGTCACGTAGGCACGCGGGAACATGACAACAGTCACGTACACACAGTGAGCGTCTCCTCCACGTCACCCGGCCCGAGCCAATCAGTAGCCGCCCCCCCCCCACCACAGTCTCGCTGGTACAAATATCCCCGCGGACCGGGCTCTTTCGTCAGTCACCGGGGAACCTTCAAGGAGGATTCTTCGTCCGAGACCACATCGCAACTGAGGATGTCTGCCGTAGTTGCGGACGAAACGTCTGGAAATATGTTTTCCAATGGACCACGGCCCTTCAGCCCGGAAGAAATCTTTGACTACAACTCCGGCCGTGAAAGCCTACATTGTTTTATCAAGCAACTATTTACAATTCTACAAAAATATTAAAATTTTAATAATTTCGGAAATAATCGCTTTGAAAGAAATATATTTGTCATTAGTATTGATTATATTTGTAACTCAAATCCAAAAGTTAACATTTTACTTCTTGTTTACTATTTGTTAATTAAAATTCTCTAACATCAAAGCTAGTGTTTTGTTAAAGAGAAGGAATGTCAAATAAATTCATTACATTAATAAAAAACGTATTTATTATTACGAATAAAGTAATAAAGAAAGATGAATTTTGAAATTTGAAAGTTAAATATTTTTTATTGCATTAAATCAACTTTTGGCATAATGTTATATGCCTCAATTCAATTAAAAACAAATAATCGATTTGTCTTTCATGTGTCATATTTGTTGCGCTACCTTCTTTACAGGTACTTATTTCATTACATTTTTTATTGGCCTAGGGCGAAAAAGTCAAAAGGTAAAAAAAGGTTTAAAAAATAATTGAAAGGTAAGAACAAAAATATAATTTCGGTAACAGGGACGGCTATACGATCGTTTCTGTAGAAATCGTTAGATTATTTTTGATACTATTACATTGTTTTCTTTCGTACTTAGAGCCCGTAAAAATTAAAAATGAATGTGTACGCAAGCCAGGATGCCGAATTACTTGCATGTTGTGTGCCTTGTCATTCCTTAATGTTCTATTACTACCGTGATATTACGTTACTGTTTAGTATTTTTACTCTGGAAAATGTCTCCATAAAATTTATAAGAATAAATATTAATTTATAAAATTGATTCTTGTGTGTTCCTGTTATTGGAAGGCTGTATACCACTTACAAGTTGTATTGTACTACATAACATTGGATTTGCCTTTTGTTTGCAATCTACATTATTTCCGTTGCAGAGGAGTTGATCAACTTGAGGGATATGCACAGGCGGAGGATACAGTGCGATTGCCTGCCGTTGTGCGATAGAACAAATTTCAAAATCTGGTTGGCAGGGAGTATGAGCTGGTAAGCATAAATAAGAATCTGAATAAAGGAGGGCATATCACGTGGCTCTTTGGGGTAGTTAAGGTACACTGTGCTAACGCTGATAAATATTGGACTAGTTCAATGCATTTCACACTTGACTAACAATAGTTTTCGTACTTTTCATCCCGAAATACCGGATGAGATCGCTCACGGTATCAGCTGACGTCACTGCAGTGCCTCTGATCGGGGGAGGGGAGGGATTGATTGATTGATTGATTTTTTCGTGTTTCCGGGCGCGTCAACAGCTTTGATCATTAGTCCCGTTAGTGCAGTGCATGTGTTTTTTTCTCGGGAGATGGCGGTGATTGATTGATTTTTTCGTGTTTCCGGGCGCGTCAACTGCTTTGGTCATTAGTCTCGTTAGTGTAGTGCATGTTTTTTTCTCGGGAGATGGCGGTGACCTTCCCGAGTTTTCCGAGGTTTCTCCGATCAACACCAGGCGAATGCAGGAGCAGTACCCTAGCAAACGAGCCACGGACCGCGCGCGATCTTTCCTTCCTCTTCCTTGTCCTATCCTCTCCCCTTACACACACACAGTTACATTAACATGCACTACACTACCACATATTCCAGGAGACCGGTCGGGAGCTTAGAGCTTGTCCCGGCTGGGGCGGTGCCTCACTGGTGGGAGAGTCCTGGTTAGGGGGAAACCCCACCAGGCCGACGGTAGGTCGGCGCCGGATCTCGCCATCCAGCGGGGGAAGATCACCGCCATCTACCGAGAACAAACATGCACTACACTTACGGGACTAATGCTAAAGCAGTTGCGCAGTTGACACGAAAAAAACAACCAACCAATCAAATATTCTGCGCCACATCGAGTCACATGATGAGGACGGCAGCAATAAATTTAGAAGCAGAACGAAAAAAATAGAATATAGACGTAGAAATCATATTCATCATGACACAAAATTCACATACTAAACATGTGCATTATTTTACAACACTTGGCCAGATGACATTAAACGATTAAATTCAATAGAAAAGTTTAAATCTAAAGTGAAATCGTTTCTGCTGCATAACTGTTTCTATACAATTAGAGGCTATACTGAGCATCACAAGAAAAGTAACATTAATTTTAACAATGATACATAATGAATTATTTACCATTTGGACTGTATAAATGTGTATAAACAATCTGTAACAAGTATTGTACTACAGCCTCCGGTGTCAATGACCCCCATCTCGATCAGGTTTTGCGTCCAGTTTCCCTGTTCCATTGAGCAAATGCTGAGATGGCCCCTTGTTTATCCTTGTAAATAGATTTTATTACATGAGAGCTTCTTTTTAAATTTTCAAAATCTATGTAGTGTATGACTCAGCGTAGGGTTCACAGAATTTTGAAAATGTGCCCAGAATTCATTTCTCCCCATAGCACGTCATAAGCAGTTTGAACTGTTTTTTGACGTAAAATAAATAAATAATAAATAGACACTGCGACACGATTTTGCTATTTCGAGTCGCACAGTTGCCTCCTCAAAGGTGTCAGGAATGCCGCGTTCGAGACCTACTGCTGGCTAACGCACCTCTCTCCACTTACCCTTATAGAAGAACAGACAACGAAAAAGTTGCAAAGCAGCATTGTGTTCGACCGGCTCAGGTTGCTCAGGGAGTCGATTGGTGCAGTGCATCTGATCCTAGGTTTCAAGCCATCTCAGCATTAGCTCAATGGATCAGGGAAACTGGACGAAAAACCTGATCGACATAAATGTTTTGCTTCTGGACATAAATGTAACTTCATTTTCTGTGCACGTCTTCTAGAATTCAGTGGGAAATACAATTATTCAAATTATCGTTTCCATGTTGTCGCGGCAGGAAGTAATAAGAGCCAAAATTTATTGCTTATTTATCTTTGAAAATAGATTTTATTACATGGAAGTTTTTTTGTTTGTTTTTCTCCCTTTCAAAATTCAAAATTTATTGCTTGTTTATCCTTGAAAATAGATTTTATTACATGGGAGTTTTGGATTTTTTTCTCCCTTTCAAAAATTCAAAATTTAAGTAGTATATGCTTATTAGGGTACAAATTTTGAAAATGTGCACCAATTTTTTCCCCATTGCTTTTTTATCCTTGAAAATAGATTTTATTACATGGGAGTTTAAATAAATAAATAAAAAGCCCCGACGGTTGCAGGATTTTCGACACTAGCTTTTTTTTTAACTTGTTGCGTCAATAACTTGACGCGACGCATTTCCAGGGCCCTGAAGGGTCGTTGAGCGCTTTGCGATGAGGAGTAATCCTCCATTAATGTGCGCGATTGGGGAGTAGTCCTCAATTTCTGACATGTCATGTCACGTCACGTCACGTTGCAGTCAGTTGTCAAGAGCACCGCCAGGTAGCATCTCCGCGTACGCGCCCAAGGAACAAGGATAGAGGTGGGGATGGACTAGCCCTTTTGAAGCAGCCAAACGCGTTTCGTTGGAACAAATTTCACATGAGATTCGACGGGAATCGTACCCGGATCTCAGTGGTGAGAGGCTACCGATTTCGCCATGTGCTACGAGCGAGCTTTTCCACTATGTGGAGTTCAGCCGCTGCCTGGCGAAGATTTCTAGCGGCAGGCTGCTCTGATTGGTAGTTTTCCGTGATATCTACGATGAACACCAGGTGAAAGCCCGAGCTCTAACAAACGGGCCACAGACCGCTCGTGGTCTATCATTCCTTTTCCTTATTGCATCCTCACCCATTACTTACACATATACATGTGATGGCAAATTTTTGTAAAACCTCGATACGCCGAAACTTCGATACATCAACTAAAGGTTTTCAATGTCGATAAAACATTGATGTTATATATAATATAGGGAGTCCCACTAACTGTGAGCCACCCCCGTAACTTTTAACTCCCGATATCGAAATGGAGTTTTCGCTCAACAATGCAGAATCATGGGGCTAGTAATCTGTCGTAGAGATATAGTTCGAAATAGTTTTAGTTTTTGAAAAATTTAATATTTTTTTTAAATGGAACCATGTATTTTTCTCCCTAGCAATAAATAGATAGATCATAAATATGATCATGATATACAAATCATGTACATAAAATATGAGATGCTGCGTGGCGGTCCTCTTGACAACTGACTGCGACATGACGGAAAGTTAATGAAGGATTACTCCACAATTGCGCAATGTAATAGAGGATTACTCCCCAGCGCAAAGCGCTCAACGCCCCTTAACGGGCTTGGAGACGCGTTGCGTCAAAATGGTAGACGCAACAAATTATAAGTAAATAAATAAATAAATAGACGAATGTAATTATGTAACTTATGTTAATGTTTAGAGAATAAAATCATGCCTTCTGTCATGCGATTTTAAATTGAACGTTCGAGATTTCCTGTAGCAACCCTTGCAACTGTCACCTTTGGGGAAGGCTGCTTTCGCGACACTGGCACTTTTGAGGGGAAAGGGATCAGACCGCGAAGGCCACCTTCCCCAAAATCGACAGTTGCAACGGTTGCACCAGGAAAAAATGCACGTTTAATTTAAAATCTCGTGTAAAAAGGAAGAAAGAAAAGAATACATTGTTCCATTTAAAAAATGAAACATTAAATTTCTCGACAACTGAAAATATTTCAAACAATATCTCCAAACCATATCACGTGCCCCATCATTCTGCATTGTTAAGCGAAAACGATTTTGAGATGGGGAACCCTTTAGAAGTTATGGGGGTGGCCTATAGTATGTGGGCCACCACACACACACGCACGCACACACGCATAATGTAGAGAGAGGAGAGGGGGGGAGATAAAAACTTAGTTGACACATCGGGAAACAAAATAATCGATTTTGCCGTCCAGTGAAGAAATGTTCTCTTTCAATGGGTTTCTCTTTAAGTATTGAATTTTGATTATATAGTAATATATTAAAATAAGAATGTTCACAATATATATTCTCTGACATATTTTATGCTTTAAAAGGAAATGTATATTTTGTTCTTTCTTCTTCCAGGCGTCTTGGCATGCAGGTACAATACGACATGAAACAATTTCCAACAATGAAAATATCACGAGATGTATTGTTTGGATTCACCGACGTTCTGGGTGAGAATTTATCTTGAAATGTAACTGCTATTATTTTTGTACACTCTCCTCTGAAGCTGAATTTTATGGACTGTTGTCATATGTAAAACGGACCTTTGTTGCCTAGGCCTGTAGAAAAATTGTTTATCGACCTATGTCTCTAAATACTCGCGTGCCAACGTTGGGAAAACTGTCACGTAATGGAGCAATTATTTAACTCGAGCGTTTTCTTTCTTTTTTAATACCCTGTGTATTACAAGTTTAACAAGGCTAATGTGACCCAATCACACTACCAAAATCACAAAAATTAGTGAAAACATTATATAGTGTATGGCATTAAGGAGAGATTTACTCCCTTGAATAAATACCTATTTTTAATTCACTTTCTTCGGAATGCCATGCTTTGTAATGAGCATGTGTACTTTTTGAAATTTGATAATACACAGTGCAGGTCTTTCCAGCAAGAGCGGACGTAGTAAAATTGTAGAGTAACAAACATTCAAATGTTGATTTTAGACACTGGTAGGTAATATTCCAGTCGTCGGGAGCCGATTTGTTTTGAAGAAAAAAAAAAGTATATTTTTTAAAAATAGGGAAGAATTTTGTACTTTTCAAAATACACTACCTAAACAGCAGCTACAATCCCTAGTATAAATGTACATTCGATTGCTGTGCAGCTACAATGAACACAGCACCGAGAAGTATGCTAAAATCTCAGTGCGTCCCTGGCATCCTGCACTATTTTGAAAGGACTAAGCGGCTCAAGAGGGGAATCCATAGGTTCTAACAAAGCAATTGCCGACCGTTTTATCAATAAAAGATTTTTTCGGAAAACCGCGATTTGATTCATTTCATAAACACGTGGAAAAATAAAAACTACAGCACAAGCTCTGTTGAGGCTGCAAAATAGCTTCATCGGAGTTTTTGGAAGGCGCAGACGAACGAATCGGGTTGCCCACAGGTGTGGTCAAAGTTTCCTTGCTTGGCACAACGGAAAATTCTGAAAGACAATTATTTAAGAACTATTAGTTTACCTCAGCGTAAGAATTATTGAATATTGAAGTTGTCAATGTTACCTTGTTTTAGGCAACAGAAGATCGTTTTTCTGTCGTAATTCGGGCGTAATAAAATTTCATGCAATTATGAGCGCCAAAAACCTCTGGGCACAGAATCTACAACGGCCGTAAGGTAGCCCCCGCTACCAGCAGTCAAAATTCTATATTTGTTTTTCAATGCAGCAGCCAGGATGTGGATTACTACTACGCGATTTTACAGACGAGGCGATCTTTTGTGAAAATTTTCACAAATTCAAAATTTATTGCTTGTTTATCCTTGAAAATCGATTTTATTACATGGGAGTTTTTTTGTTTTTTTTCTCCCTTTCAAAAATTCAAAATTTAAGTAGTATATGACTTAGTGTAGAGATCACAGAATGTTGAAAATGTGCACACAATTCACTTTTCCCCATAGCACGTCATACGCAGTTTTTAACTGTTTTTTGACGTAAAATAAAAAAATAAAAAAATAAATGCTCGGCTGAAAAATTCTGCAACAATTGACTATGGTGGCCCCGAATTAAGAAATGTATTTGATTCCCAGAAGTGCCAAATTCCCCAAAGATATTTTTCACCCCCCATAAATAATTGTCTACTTTATTGCTCAATAAAACCTTCTCTTCAAACTAAATTTATTATAAAAATTAATCAATAGTTATTAAAATCAAATTTTTATTCGTAATCATAATTATCTTTAATTATGATATTAATTTCTGGCATCTCCAAAAATGTTATGTATAAATTTATTCATCATCCTGAAAAATTTGTAAAATTGAACAGGAAATAAATATATTAAAAAAAAAGGAAGTGCCAACAATGCGAGTATCCAGTAACTGGCGCAATATCTATGAAAGTCTATGAAAGCAGTTCAACTTTTCAAAGCAGTTTGTCCTTCCAAAGAGTTTCATACGAAAGACATCTTTGCCTTTCTCTCTGGAAGCCAGCCCACGGGTTTTACAGAAAAAATATTAGAAGTTCAACGCGGAACGTTTAAAATGCATGCCCTTTGCTGTTAATTAGCGCCAAGGAATTGTTATGAATGATAGAATTTCAAGTACGGCACCAAATTTAAGTTTATTTTGGCTGCCTATGTGCCAACAAGCTCTTTCGCGGATCCTCTCTCCTTAACTAGTACAATTCACTACCCGAAATGCAAAGGCATTTTGCGAGTGTTTCAAGTTGAACACCAATTCTATGTTACGGAATAAACAACAATACTGTGACTCACAAAGTTGTACCCTTCTTATTTTTTATCCAAGTACTTCTTTATCTGTACAATGGATAAATTCACAATACATACCTTCGAATACGTTGTAATGTAGTATACATATGAATGTAGTCAAAATAATTTCCCTTTAACTATAATTATAGCTATAATTTTTTAGGAACGTCGATAGAATGGTCGGATTTAGGCGATAAAATTAAAAATAATTATTAAAACATATGCAAAAGTTTAAAATTTTCCACGGAAGTAGACGTGAAACCTATTCTATCAGTAGGGAATTAATTAATAAATTTGTAATTTGCCGTACTTTTCTGACATTCATTCTGAAAACTTAGGTATTGAGCTGAAGTATACCACGGCGTACTTCAATTTAAACAAATCTAAATTTGCTTAGGAACATAATGACAGAATAATACATTTCAATCAGTTCAAGTTTTTTATATTCATATAGATAAACAACGCGTGTTCACTTATTAAAATAATGCATGTAAATACGATTAAAAGACGTGTACTACATTAGTTCAAACAAACTGCAAAGCACTATAGCCTTTAAGTATAAATTACTCATATTATAGTTCATAATACCATTTTTTATAAGATTTAATTACGACGATGCACGTATGAATGAATAGGTATGAATGTTACAACGTTAGAAGGTGTTGTTGTGAACATAATGAAAATCGTGTTCTTATGGATCAATTGAAAGATACATGTATGATATATCTTAATGAAACTCGTATCGTTAACGCCACATTGTGCAAAAGCTTTACTCGTCTCAATACGATGTCCATTTCAAACTTGATCCTTAATGAGTAACACTTTAAAAAAAAGAACTTCAGCATGTCACTTAAAAACTAAATAATTTAGAGTATTTTCTTTCAAAATAATATCATCAGCCATAAGTAAATAATATTTTCACCCTCATATAATAGGACATATGTGTTCATTGACTCTGTCATATTTCAAAATCCTTCGAGACAAAGTTAAATACCTATGTTGGAAAACAATTGATTAGATTTGGATTTTCTTTCATAGAACTTTTGATACCCTATAGTTAGTGACATCTTAAAGACGTTCTATCTTATAGAAAATAAACAGTCCGTAAATTCACTCACAGAGGTGAGTGCACCCATAAAAATATTTTATCGCTGTTTCTCTTCTGCGCAGTGAATATCGGAGGAACAGCCGGCCTCTTTCTGGGATTCAGTATCCTGAGTTTAGTGGAAACATTTTACTTCATTACGCTTAGATTATTTTGGCACATTATAAAACTACGTCAGCAGTCAAAGCGAATGTAAAAATTAATATTGTAAATAATACTATGTAAGTTATAAACAATAATAAAACAAGATCAAATAGAATTTCCTTCCATTGAAATGTTTTCACCCAAAACGTTTTCTTTCTTCCAGATTTTTATAGTCAATATTCATTGTAGTTTTCTTTTGATTATATATATATATATATAATAAAGCCCCATCCATGTACGGGCTGCCGCACTTCTTTGCTGCGAGGGAAGCGAGCAGCAACGTAATTTGAAATGCGCGCTCCATGCCGGCAGCGGAAGTCACAAAAGTGACCAATAGAGTTCACTGGCGCAGAATGCAGTGTCAAAACTTACGTTGGCCCCAAACATCCTTCTTTATGGTGGAAGCAAGCGACCTCAGAGGTTGTGGATTGGCGCGAAACTGGGAGAGTGGAGCAGTGCTGTGTTGGTCTTCGGTGGGATGAAGCTCTTCGCTACAAATATGAGAGGAGGTAAATGGATTGATAAACTATGTTCTTGAGTTTCTTGTGGAACATTTAGTTCATGAGGAGAGGTTGTGTAATGTTTGAGGTGCGTTGTAGGATGCAGGGACGGATGTGTGCAGATATAATTGGATGGGAAAATGGGAAATATATACGTGAACTGGAGTATTAACTGATTAATGTTAGTGCAAAGAAAGCATTTAATTCACGGTTGTATAGTTGAATTGTGTTGGTGTGAGGGTAGAGAATCAATCTCTCCTTAAACTGAGATGCGGTACTCCAATTTGGAATTGTGAAAGTACTGTTGGCGGAAGTCCTGACATTTGAAGTGGCAAGTGACCTTTTATGACTACTTTAGCCAGATGTGTAATATTCTTTTAAATACAATATGTACTGTTGCATTATTCTAAGTTGAAGTCTTGGAAAGAGTGATAAATTAATTTGTGCATGTTACTGTATCAATTATCAATCATCAATATGCATATTAGATTGTGAACTAATTATTTATTAATGGAAAAAGAACTTGAAGAAAGGTGAAGAAGAAGAAAGAAGAAGAAGAAGAAGAAGAAGAAGAAGAAGAAAACGCGCAAAGCGGCGCCAAGGGACCCCTGAACTGGCAGCCACTTCCCTTTGCACATTGATAATATCGTTTCCCTCCCGATAATCCCATGGTGGAAAGAGATGGGTGGGCTCCCCCGGTGAACCGATTTTTGCTCGTTCTGCACAGCACCAGTTTCCGACACGAACCATGTGATCACTTCGTTTGAAAAGCGAGACCCTAGTGCAAGTAGTGTTGAGAAACATTTTTTAAGTGGCATAAATGGACAATTTTCAACAGTGACCGACCAAAAATAATACGATGAAAAGTAACGGCAAGAAAATTTGTTACTTTTAAAAAAGTATTTCTCTGTTACTGTTTCAATGACTTGTAATTGTGATAATTTTGGCATTTAAAATTCACGCTAATATTATGACACGTGATTGAAGCTTATTGGCTGAAGTCGGATGCGCAAGAGGCCACCCATCTCTTTTCACCAAGGACATTCCGATTGAGTTTGATACATAATCGATGCAACACCTATATGATTTCGAGTTCTTATGTCGTGTTTAAATCTGTTTAAATTAGACTGTTAGACAGTTTTTTCAAACATATTTAGGCGCGAATTTCACATAATTAACTGAAAAAAATTGTTTTAATTATTTTTCATTACTGTCCACATCGTTTAAAAATATGAGAAAAATATGTTATAGAATGTTATAAGACCCCTAAAATGTTAACATTAGTTTACAATGAAGACAGTATTCCAACGTTATCACGTCGAAAATGAATTTCAAATATTTATTTTTTTACATGCATTTGCGTCAAATTTCGTTGACAAAATACCTTCGAATTGAATTATGTTTCCCCATCCCTACAATTTTTTCAGCCCGATACACGCAATAGATGCAGAGAAAAAATAAAATATTGAAAACACGTTTCTCGTATCTCTGCAACAAATTGCCCTAGGAAGCTGATTTTTGTGTGAATTTGTGTCATTTTGTATTCTTTTTCATATGAGAATCGCGATTGTTGATTTGGATTGGGGGCACTTTTCACCGCCTTATTCGGCTATACCCTTTGTCTACCGACTTTGTTTAATGTCATCTGGCAATGCGTTGTAAAGTAACGTACATATATTGTATGTGGATTTCTTACAGTGAATTGTGGATACTGATACTTCATGAACGTGATTTCTGCAACGTGTATTGGAATTATAAATATCAGTATTGCATGAAAATATGTTTCCACCGTTAAGTAAGTCTGTTTGACAAGCATTACAGATTCGTAGATAAATAGGCAAGGCAACGGTAAGATTCCAAGCTCAATGAAAGAGGCTTGCAGGGATCACGTGGATGACATTTTTTCATTATTCGAATAACTTTCTTTTGCAATTAAAGGTCTAGGTACAAAAGGATGAGCTTCCCCAGAATACTATACTATATCTCAGGCGGGAATGTACATTTGCAAAATACACGCAACCAGTTGCATGAAGGCTGACAAAATTTGAAAGAATTCTGAATGCGTAACATAATGATCTCAATTTAGTGTTTAATTCTGATATATGTACACTCCATTGGAGGTTTGACTGAATTGAGAGACCAAGAAATTTTGTTACTTTAACACCACCTAATTGGATATTGTTTATTTTCAGTGGAGCATGCGATTGCTGATTTGAAATGCAAAAATGCATTGAAACCCTTTTTCCTTCGTGAACTGTTAATTTTTTATCACTAAAACAATTCTGGGTGCATGGATTTGTTAACATTGGTGAACGAGGTTGGAAGAAACTGTCTGAGCTCACTATCAACAAATATATTATAACCCACTCTTCTTTGCAGAGTCGTGTACATGGGGTATCGATGAGTGAAGTTTCAGTTGTGAATGGAAGTTCCAGGAATAATAAAATCTCATGGCATGAATGAATAGAAGATTGTGACATTCAAAGCAAAACGTTATGAAGAATGAATTAACGAATTTAGAAATTTCTTTTTCATAATGAAAAAAATTGATTTCTCCATTTATTTCGCATTTCGAGTATCAAAATATCTGTCCTCATAATTTTTTCTTCTCCCTTTAATACTTCATGGGGTGCTTTTTCAACCGCATCGCACGACAAGCGGACGGCGGGCGGCAACCCTCTCGAAGCGTGAATAATTTAGTACACTGGCATCATTACGTAGTTGTAGCCCGCGACAGTTGCGTGACTGGAGGCAAACACACTTTGCTGCACAGATAGCATCATAAGATGTGGGATAACGTATCAACTCAATCTATAATGGTTTTTGTGGAAAATATTGTTTTCAAATAGTACTACCATGAAATGAATGTTACAACTCATTTAAAATCAATTTCAAAGTCTTGCTAATTATTATAGACAACTCTTTTATTGACTACTATTATGTGGCCAACTTAAGCCATCCGTTTAGGAAAAATAAAACTTATCTATGTTCTTTATTAAGATAATATCAATTTGCACAGTCGTGTTGATGATTTTTAATGACATTATTTTACGACTGCCAACAAGACATTTTTACTGAAGTAAAGTGCGGCATTATTGATAAGAAAGGTATCCTCTATAAACCTGACTTGACTATTACTTGAACAAATGGCGAGAAATATGAGAAAATAATTCAGGAAGTAAAACGAAACGATAAATAAAAGTAAATTATCAAATAAAATATTTCGTATGTTCCTTAAGCTCAGGTTCACTGATTTCTTTAAAATTTGGAATATTTTGTCAGAGATATTCGTAACACACTCCAAAGCAATTATTGTTCTTTTAACAATATAGAAGTTTTTCCACACATGCAATACTACAAATTGATTAGTAATATTTTGGAACTTACTGAACCTTTAGCCTCCATGTGAGTTAATGTGGCTAATTGAAGCAAAAAAAAATATCGTCCAACTTCAGCTAAGACTCAAGGAGCTTTAAGACGCATCGTTCGGCAAAGATTTAAAGATTAAATAAAATTTAAGATTTATGATATTATTTAAACTAGATAATAGTTTAAACAGTACAATAATTTAATTGTCATGTGTTAATTATAAACGATGGTTCTGAAATTATTGGTACTATGAAAAGAAAGGAAATATTTTGTATGAACCAACACAATGAATGTCAAATAGAAAATAGTCACATTTATGATAGGCAAGACTGAACAAAACAGGCATATGAGCAGTTCCCGTTAAGATTCTTGCCTCTTTGGAGTCAAAACAATACACGGTGGGTGAAATTAACGCATGGAGAATATAGCGGCTTTGATACTTGTTGTCCTTACTGTATTTTATTATGTTTTATCGTTAAAGAACAGAAAAAACTGTATTTGATAGGTGGAGGTCGGAAATTACAATCTGTTCATGTTTTTGTTCAACTCCGGGACCTGCATCAATCTCATTTACTCAACATAGTTGAATGATGAATCGAGGTAGAAATGAGCATTGTTGGTAAGAAATGTTTGCTCTTGCGTAATAAAAACTAATTGTTCTTTTGACTAGGGCCTTCAGCTCAAATGATGGTTTTGCTAAAAATGCAATTGAAAGTTTACAGCACATTTGTATAATAGAATATTGGATGTACACATCAATTAAAAAAATTCTCCTATGTAATGAACTCTGACAAAGTACCGATTAAGAAATTTACGAAATACATCAGTGGCGGTTGGTGCCCAAAACACTGCAACTCGGTCGAATCACGGAAATGTGATTTCCTAAAAATCAAAACACTAAAATATGACGATAGGTTACCACCTGATGTAAATTAGCTTAAACGTAATAACAATATCACGTGAAAAAAATCCCATAAAAATCATGCACCAAATTGGATGTGATTCTTACTTTATTAAAATATAAATTATTATTGGGACGTGTAGGTCTCAGTTCAAGAGCGGTTGATTATTGTAAGGGCGTTGCAGAGGCGACGTCAGCAACCAACACTACCAATTATTATGAAACTCACAAAAAATGTGGTTTGAATTCTCTCTCCCTCCCTCTCACCCACTCACCCACTCTCACTCACTTACTCTCACTCACTCACACTCACACTCACTCACTCTCTCACACTCACTCTTGCTCGCACGCTCCCTCACTCCCTCACTCACTCAAACACACCCACATAACAGCGCAAGACGACTACGTGGATATGCAATAAATGCATTTAATTAACAAAGAAGATCAACAGAAAGAGAAATCCTTTCCACAAATGAAACTTCTCTCAACGAATACTCATTATCAAGCAACAAACGAAAAATCAAATGAAAATGAATTCACCAAACATCCTTCATTATATATTCAATACCTTCAAACTGTTCTGAACTTGAATACCTTTAACAATGCGCAAATTAGACAAATTAAAACGCTTATGTACGTAATCACTTAAGAGGAAGACAGAAAACTGGTATTCCCAGTCATTTGAGGGCAGCGGCGATGCCCAGTGTTCTACCTTGAAAGTGAGTGGCGCTTTCTGGGTGTTGTTGCGGTACTAAATCGCATCAAGAAACTTCATATCGGTGCGAATCAACCCGCGCAATGTTAACGGTTAAAGAAGCCATTTATGACTATTGCTCCAAAAATGGAGCAGTCAACTTCAACGTTCGTTTTCCGAGTCCATATGTCTTATTTTGTATTTTCATCAGACATGAACATACTAAAAGAAACATAAAGACAAGTTTTGGAATTCAGAATTTTGTTATTGAATGAACTATGGTGGTGATAGATTTCGTGAAAAAGGGTCCATGAACCGATAGGATCTGAAGGAAGAGTACGCCTCAATTACGTCGGCAAACGAGTCACAAAATAACTAAAATATTCACTCTTAAAGATGAAAGCGAAGACGATTTCAGTAGTAAATGAAAGGAACAAGAGAGGAATGTAATATTGAGATCTCAAGGAAAATGGGTTACGAAGATTCGAGCTTTTGAATTTCAAAGTTTGAATTTCCGGCTATTGCGAGACCCAAATAACCCGTCGAAGGTGGATTTGATTGATAGATTTTTTTCGTGTTTCCGGGCGGTTTTGGTCATTAGTCCCGTTACCACCAGCGGGGCACCGCCCCAGCCGGGACAAGCTCTAAGCTCCCGACCGGTCTCCCAGAATATGTGGTAGTGTAGTGCATGTTAGTGTAAGTGTGTGTGTAAGGGGAGAGGATAGGACAAGGAAGAGGAAGAACAGATCGCGCGCGGTCCGTGGCCCGTTTGGAAGGATACTGCTCCGGCATTCGCCTGGTGTTGATCGGAGAAACCACGGAAAACTACCGATCAGAGCAGACGGCCGCTAGAATTCTCCTCCAGATAGTGACTGAATTCGACCTAGCTGAAAAGCTAGTGTCGAAAATCCTCCCGCCGTCAGGACTCGAACCTAGGACCTCCCGGTCAGAGGCGCTGCAGTGACATCAGTTGATGCACGCCATCAGGACTCGAACCTAGGACTTCCCGATCAAATGCGCTGCAGTGACATCAGTTGATGCACTGAGCTACCGTTCCCGGTTCGGAGGTGTAATTTTATTATTTTTGAAATCACCAGAGAACTTGTTTGTAACTCGGATGTTTTATAGAGTATTCTAATTTACTTGAACCTTCTGTAACAATGTAATGGGTAAAGTTAAGAAATAAAGTTGGAAATATAAGATGCTATGAAATTTATATTTAAGACATATTATGATAGCTAATTCACTTCATCATGGTTTCCCTAATGCTTTATGGGTACCAGCATATTAAATTATTCAGCAGAATCATATTAAGATCATTATCAGTCCGTATGAAAGAAGATAAAGGAAAGAATTATTACGCGTGTCATTACAAATGGCGTTATATCTTTTTGTAAGTCTTTCTGGTTTCGGAATAAGCATATGTAATACGATTTACTTCCCTCTGGTCATTAAGCTATAAATCATGTATTTTTGAAGTCATAAATATTTCGAATGACTCCCATAACAACTTCACATTACCTGTAGTTTCACGTCTATTTTAACTCTAGAAGAGCCTGCTGATTTGGGTAAAAGGTGAAAGGTAAGTGTCTAGTATTTTTAAATATGGGGGTATTTTTCCTATCCGTCAAGACGTTTTTCTGTATTTGGTCGATAATTTTGCGTCATAATGTTTTTTTATTCAGAAAAACAATATAGTATGATTTTTTGTTAAATTTTAACATTTTGGGGTGTGTTTTAAAATATGAATGAGAGAAACTGAGGATACACTGAAACCTTTGAGTAATTTTGAAAAGTGCTAACCTTGTGTGTTAAGACTTTCTGTGAAATGTCAAATATACATTCCGAAGAGGAACCAACATTTTTAATACAAATGAGGGTTCTCTGAAATATTACCAGAGGAAAATTATTACCTATTGGATCCTAAGCATGGCCCAACTTTGGGACCCGTATTAATACTGAACAAATATATTCAAAATTCCTGCGCAAATAAAGTATAACTGTAATTAAAAAATAAGATTAATTTTTTAAAAATATGAACTAATATTAAATTTTGTTAAAAAATATATTGGTGGCCTCTGTACGGCCGGGGTTCTAAGCACATGCTTAGTCTGTCACATATTAATCCTCGACTTAATATTACACTGATGACTTTCTTCTATAAGTCGGTTGTTACAAGTACTACTGACTTCAATACCTTCAAGAATACATTTCATATTTTTAGATTTGTTTAACTTCGTACACTTTCTTAATTATAGTTGTTATTTTCTAGTGTGATATTATTCGCTATATACAAAGCTGCTCCCCGACGTTTGTCACTTAAATTTTTAATTTCTCGCTATTGCTTACGTAGTATAGGGAAAGAATTGTCATGGTGAAAACAAAGGCGAATTTTCGACACAAAATCTCTTATAGCTGTGCCCTAGTAATGAAAAAGTGGATAAATCTTGTCCCTGTATAAAGTAAATTATTTTCTCTAACACGTTGTGTAATCAAAATCTGTTTTGGGGGTCTTTGAAACCGAAAAATTGATTGACGGCAAAACGTCTCTTCATCTGTTCGTCAGCAACGTTAGTGGCTAAAGTCGAAAGCAGGATTTTCACCAAAATTAATATTCGACAATTATCTGACTGCTGTCGTGGTCCCTCGAATTTGAAACATATTTTAATTTTGTGGAATACTTTACATGAAGCCCCTGATACATTTTCAAAATTTTCAAAAAAATAGCACCAAGTGTTTTGATTTTGACCTTGGCTTAAAGGAATGGTGTGGGTCTCATTTTTGTTAAAAACTCAGATTTATCGAAAATTGCAAAATTCAAAATTATTTTGGTGTTTAATTCCAGAAAAATAATAAAATTTTTAAAAAATCGGCCAGTAATTCAAGAAAGTATTATAATTAGAAAGTAGCTCTAGTTTGCTTATAGTAGGTAAGAATATGAATGGAATACCTCAAAAAACGGAGCACGGAGCTCGCCAGATCTTTCGTTCCGTATCTCACACACTCACTACACATATTGTCCCCTTACCCACTCGTGCACTGCACTACCACACATCTCGGAAGACGAGACGGGAGCTTAAAGCTTGTCCCGGATGAAGCTTTTGATTGATTTTTTCGTGTTTCCGGGCGCGTCAACGGGTTTGGTCATTAGTCCCGTTAGTGTAGTGCATGTTTTTTCTCGGGAGATGGCGGTGATCTTCCCCCGCTGGATGGCGAGTGCCGGCGCCGACCTACCGTCGGCTAGTGGGATTTCCCCCAAACCAGGACTCACTCACCAGCGGGGCACCACCCCAGCCGGGACAAGCTCTAAGCTCCCGACCGGTCTCCCGAAATATGTGGTAGTGTAGTGCATGCTAGCGTAAGTGTGAGTGTAAGGGGAGAGGACAGGGCAAGGAAGAGGAAGGAAAGATCACGCGCGGTCCGTGGCCCGTTTGTTAGGGTACTGCTCCGGCATTCGCACGGTGTTGATCGGAGAAATCACGTAAAACTACCGATCAGAGCAGCCAGCCGCTAGAATTCTCCTCCATACAGCGACTGAATTCAACCTAGCTGAAAAGCTAGTATCGAAAATCCTCCCGCCGTCAGGACTCGAACCTAGGACCTCCCGGTCAGAGGCGCTGCAGTGACATCAGTTGATGCACTCCGGATGAAGCGTTTATCGCAAAGGGGAGCATATCCCGGCAAAGTTAGAGCTTATCCCGGCTGAAACAGTCGAATTGTGTAAATTTGGAGCTTTTTATTTCTGGGTTAATTTTTCTTTCTGAACAAATATAATAATTTCTTTTGTAAATAATAAACAATTTACATGTTTCCAGCATGTTTCTATGTTTCTGCAAATGCACATTTTTGTGTAGAAAGCATTTTTTCAAAGCAGGCTCAGCTATTCAGAATATCCAAGTAGTTTATTAGCCAAAATATGCTTAAAATTGTCTAAAGAGCTTATTTTCGAATTTTCGACATTTCCTCCCTGAGAATCCTGCATATAAATACAGTATGTATGTGTTAATGTGTCACTTACATTTGTAAAGCAGACATTAGGACATGCAAAACAAGTAGTACTAAAGATAGAGTAGAAGTTTCAATAATGATTATCCAAGAGGAAAGGTGTTCTTGTTTTCCGTAACGATTTATTGGTTGGAAAATATGAACGATCAGGAAATGAAGTGACACAAGGGTACCAGGGCGCTTTTATACTTGGTTCATTTGAGTTAAAGATGATGTAATATGAAGTGGCGTTGATAGTTAGCCAAGCGTCCAGCCATTGCAGGAGCAATGCAATAACTATAGTTAATATCATTTTACATTACCCTAACAAAGCCCGGCGGCGCTAGCCGAATTCGGTTACTACGCTCCGTGAAGTCACGAAGGTTAAGCGCATTCGAGACTCGCGGGTTCGCGGTTGGGTGACCGGCCAGGAACCCCGGGATCTAACGACGGCGAGCCCCTGGCCGAAGGGATAAAAGGCACTGACTGACTACGACGTGACGAGACGCAACAAACACAGTAATTACACAACAGTAAAGTAATGATAGTAATTACTTGGTAAAGGAGGATTACTCCAACAAAAGCGCTCAACGCCCAACAAGGGTTTAGAGACGCGTTGCGTCAATACTGCGAGAGAGAATGTGTTACGAACGTCTCGGTCTGTTTTCTGGGCAGCAGGCGCAGACCGTTTTTTCGGGTGTTCCGGATGGCAGTCTACGAAGGAGCGTGGGCGAAGGCGGGCCCCGCCCCACGGCCAACAGCTGCCAAGCGCCTCGCGCAGGTATGAACAATGCGTTCTACAGATGACACTCTGGAAGGCTCGCGCCCATGAAGTCCGTAAAAGAGATCCATGATTTATTCGTCTGAACGGTTTTTTCGGCATTCTAATTTAAAAGGCGCCCTGTTTATTTGTATTATACACACATATATTTACATACACACACATTTATTGTTTGTGCGATGACCGCGATGTTGCCGTTTCCGCGTAGAGGATGGTGGAGTAGGGATACAGCTACTGCGGAGAGACTTTTTGAACGCTCTGTATAATGTTTGTAATTTATTAATTCTTTTGTGTAATTTGTTGTTAAATAATATGTATTTGCATAATGGCTTATTTAGTGTAGCTTGTAGGCAGTCCTAGAACGAAGAAAGGCGTTTCCCCGCCGTAGTACGAGGGTTGTACCGACGAAGCTACTCTCGCATGGTATCCTAATCTTTTGTCTTGATTGATTGATTGATTTTTTCGTCATTCCGGGCACGTCAACTGCTTTGGTCATTAGTCCCGTCAGTGTAGTGCATTTTTTTTCGGGAGACGGCGGTGATTTTACCCCGCTGGATAGCAAGATCCGGCGCCGACCTACCGTCGGCTAGTGGGGTTTCCCCCTAACCAGGACTCTCCCACCAGCAGGGCACCGCCCAAGCCAGGACAAGTTCTAAGCTACCGACCGGTCTCCCGGAGTGTGTGGTAGTGTAGTGCATGTTACTGTAAGTGTGTGTGTGTAAGGGAAGAGGATAGGACAAGGAAGATGAAGGACAGATCGCGCGTGGTCCGTAGCCCTTTTGGTAAGGCACTACTCCGGCATTCGCTTGGTGTTGATCGGAGAAACCACGGAAAACTACCGATCAGAGCAGCCGGCCGCTAGAATTCTCCTCCAGACAGCGAATGAATGCGACCTAGCTGAAACGCTAGTGTCGAAAATCCTGCCGCCGTGGGGAGTGGGAACCTAGGACCTTCCTGTCAGAGGCGCTGCAGTGACATCAGTTCATGCACTGAGCTACTGCTCCCGGTTTTTGTCTTGAGGGAGATGGGGGGGGGGGGAGAGAAGAAGAGAATAGGAGGTGAATTTAGCACACAGTCGAAGGCCCTTGCTATAAGATGCTGTTCCAACATTCACTTGCAAATAATCAGGGATCACGAGATTTTCCAGATTTAGAGCAGTTTAACTGTGTGCTTCCCCCCCCCTCCCCACACTAGCCGATGTCACAAACTGGCTTATGTTTAACATACTCGTATGCAGTACAGCAAATTTCTGGCATCGTCCGGAATCGAATTCCGAACTACACTTTCATGACTCAGATGTTGTCTTAACCTTAGCAGCCATCAATGCTTGCATAGAATATACTACAATATTTTTTTAAAAAATGTATTGCACCCGAGCAGTGGATAACCACTTTACAGGTCTGAATTTGCATCGTTCAAACTATCCACTCTTTGAAAGTCCATAACTTGCAAACTAATTGGCGGAGTTGTCTCATTTTTTGTGAAAGCGTAGCTTAAAGTTCAACTTAAAAATATCACAGTAGGTGTTCGAAATGGTCACCATTAACATCCACACACAAGCGATGCCGCCGAACTGCAGCACGAACTACTGACTGCAACGTGTTCAGTTCGATATTTGCACATGAATATATAATGGATTCTCGAAGTTCATCCAATGTGCGTGGCTTTTGTCGATAAACGACGTCCTTTAGTGTTCCCAGAAAGGTAAAAGTCCAGAGGAGTTAAGTCTGGGGAACGTGGTGGATACTCAACAGCACCTCTACGGCCTATCTATCTTCCTGGTAGATTTTCGTCGAGATAAGCCCTAACACGATTGTGGTAGTGGGCTGGGGCACCATCTTGTTGAAAGTAAAATCTTCCGTCTCCATACAAATTTAGGACGGCAGGTAAAATGGATGTTTGAAGCATCTGAAGGTACACCTCACCGGTAACTGTGCCGTCCAAGAAGAATGGCCCAATCAAGCCTCGGTAAGACAAACCACACCACACATTTACTCCTGGCAAATTCACGGCTTTGTCTACATGGGCGTTCGGATTTTCGGCGGCCCAGTAGATGCAATTGTGGCGATTTACTGTACCATTGAGTTTGAACTGTGCCTCATCAGACCACACAATCATCTCTGCAAACTCATCGTTGCGCCCCATGTTATTAAACCACTCGCTGTACTCTATTCGACGATCTGGGTCGTCCTCATTCATTGCGTGTAGCAATCTTGGGATGTACCACTTCCACTTTGCTGTCTTCAAAATTCGCCGAACACTTGAGCGACTCACTCCAGTTTCAGGGGCACACTGTCTCGCAGACTTCTGTGGTGAGCGAGTGAATTGTTGTAACACAAGATGCGAGTTAAATGAACTTGTCACTGTTACAGGTCGTCCAGATCGTTGTTTATGTACGTCTTTAACGCAGCCTTCGGCTTGAAACTTGTCTTGAATGCGACGAATCGTTAAACGTGTCGGTGGCTCTGTTTGATACTCATTTTGCCATTGCCGTTGAAACTCATTAATGTTTTCGTACTTAAAATACCACTTCAAAACTGACTTCCTTTCATCGAATGTTAGCCGTACGCCAGCCATGTTTACTCGAGTAACAAGATACAACTAACAATAAAACACTAACAATCTGGCGACTGTCATCTGACAAAACAAAACAAGGCAATACAACGCTTGTGTGGCGATTGCCGGAACTACAAACTATTACACTACCAAAAATGAGACAACTCCGTCAATTGGTTTGCAAGTTGTGGACTTTTGAACAGTGGATACATTTTTTTGGACCCCTCTGTATACAATGAAAATTTTCAGCAATCGCGGAAGTGTGTGTGGAAATGCGCTTGGACATGTGTGTAGGGCTTCCTAAACTGCTACGTTATTATGAAACGTGCATTATGTTATTATTATATGTTTCTGAGGGTGCACGTGTGTGTCGATCTATGGGTTGATGTGGAAACAGAAAATGTATGAAATTGAGCTATAATGAATATATACCGTGTATATGAATGTTTGTAAGTTACATAATCAGTATATTAGCATGTAAACATATTGCGCATTGCACTCTACGCGTTGTATTTTGTGAATGTAATTGTCATCTCTTAAAAAATGTACCAACTCATGCTTAACCTGGATTAAAATGGATTGAATACATATTTACGTATTCCAACTAATTAAAGTCTAAAACATTTTCAGACATTAATTCCCTTGTTAGTACTTTGTGTAACTTAAGTAATATAAATATTGTTATATATAAAGGATTTGAAGAATTTGAGAACACTTGTGAATTAAGTTTCGAGGAACTTCCGGATTTGCCGAAACTCTTCCTCCGTGTCCTCATGTGTACTAGGAGACATTCGTGTCAGGACCCCACGGCTAGATTTTGCTTTACGAGAATGACAGACTCTGCGAGATTCAATAGTGGGCATCATCTTGAATTTGGTTACGAACCGCCTAATTTTTTGTCCTATAATTTAACGCCGAAACCAACTGCATCCCGCGATCAGCTTTTCCTAAGCCGCGATTTACCTCCCTCCCTAAAAGGCTTAGCTCGACTCCATCTCGTTCTGTTTTACTCCTTGCTATGAGGATTGATTTCTACGTTTCCCGTGGTCTGCTTGGAATCACATTGATATATTATAATTTATTCACTTTTGTCTGTTTTCTAGAAACATTTGCATGTCATTTTAGAGACTGAACTGAGATTGTCACTGAAAACCACTGAAGTTAGTAGAAGCAAAGCTTGAATTCACGTAACACGAGCATCTTCTTACCTGGCTGACTTAACAGACACAATTCCCAAGATTCTGCCGTGTTCATCTGTTTTCGAGGTACATGCGCAACTTCAAATAATTCGCAAAATTTTCACTTCACAAAATGTTTACTCCGTATGAACGGAAATGGATTTAATTTGGCTTCGCCTTCTCAGGAAACGAAAAGTGAAAGGGGATTAGCTGGTATGCGAGAGTGACGAAAATCTGAATGCGGGATGCAGTCGGGCGATTCTCGTGCGGCAGGCCGGTAGTGAAAAGGGGGGAGAGGTGAGGAGATGGCGGGCGCCTCGGTGAATGCTATGATGAGAAGGCGGCGAAATACGAACATATTCGCCCCTTCTTAGCAGCCAGGAACTTTCGGGACGTCAGCTTCCTTCCCATCGTGGTAGGAGTTCTGGGCGAGTGGTGTGAGTCAAGTGCAGCGCTGCTCCGTAAATTTACCACTGGCGAAAACATGTGCGTGCTACGTGAGGGCATTGTCGCCGAGGCTATAGCAGGGAGCGCTGCCTGCTATTTTCACCACACTGCCCAAGATGACCTCATCCCAGTCGAGTACAGGCGAGCCTAAACATAAAGACAATACCCCTGTGATCGATGAGACAGGATGGTCTGTGGATGACTCGTGCAGACGCAATTTAAATAATGTTTATAAGCGTAGGATTTTGTATTATATGTGTATGTACTGCTTACTGTAAATAATGTAAATAATGTTCGTTGTTAAATTAAGTCAGGATGTAAGACAAAGTAGATTTAGATTAGTTTGTAAGTATCTAGTCTGTAAGCTAGGCCATACGTTATCTATGTAAATAGAATTTAAGAATAAATATTATATTGACCGCGAGAGCAAGTTCCCACAGTACAGCGCTGCCTCTTTCGGCTGGCGTTCCGCAGGGAGGCGCGGCGGGGCGGGCGCCCTTGGCGCTGTCGCCGCAGCGAGCGGTCCAGGCGCCGGCGACGGTGTGGAGGGGGCGTGGCCGGGCGGGCGGCGGCTGGGTGCACGTGGCGCGCCGCTTCGCGCTGCTCTTCCTGCAGACCTCCTCCATCCACGGCCTGGGCCACCTCGTGGCCCGCGGGCGCTCCGCCTGGGAGTAGTAAGCGCAACCACCACCCTCACCGACACCATCATAATTACTACCATAATCGTACCGGGAGCGGTAGCTCAGGGCATCAACTGATGTCACTGCAGCGCCTCTGACCGGGAGGTTCTAGGTTCGAGTCCTGACGGCGGCAGGATTTTCGACACTAGCGTTTCAGCTAGTTCAAATTCAGTCGCAGTCTGGAGTAGAATTCTAGCGGCCGGCTGCTCTGATCGGTAGTTTTCCGTGGTTTCTCCGATCAACACCAGGCGAATGCCGGAGCAGTACCTTACCGAACGGGCCACGGACCGCGCGCGATCTGTCCTTCCTCTTCCTTGTCCTATCCTCTCCACTTACACACACACACACACTTACACTAACATACACTATACTGCTACATATTCCGGGAGACCGGTCGGGAGCTTAGAGCTAGTCCCGGCTGGGGCGGTACCTCGCTGGTGGGAGAGTCCTGGTTAGGGGGAGACCCCACTAGCCGACTGCAGGTCGACGCCGGATCTCGCCATCCGGCGGGGGAAGATCACCGCACTACACTAAGCCGAAAAAACATGCACTACACTAACGGGACTAATGACCGCAGCAGGTGACGCGCCCGGAAACACGAAAAAATCAATCAAACAACCATAATTGTCACTGTCACTTCCACCATTAACATCACTCTAGTCACTACTGCCACTATCACCTCTGCTATCACCTACACCGTCTCTACCACCCTACAATTACCAATATAATCGTCATCACATTCACACCACCATCACCTCATCACTACCGTCTCTATCACCACTGCGATCACATACGGCCCTCCTAAAATTCCATCATCACCGTCACAATCACCCCCGTCACTACCACCAACATTTCCACTACTTTTTCTGCCATTACCGCCTCCTTCATTTCCACCATCACCATTCTTATTGTCACCATCACCTTCACTGCCACCATGACCACCAATGCGCCTACCACAATCTTCACTAGCACCACCACCACCACCACCACTACCACCCCCGCCACTACCACCACCACCACCACTACCACCACTCCACTACCACCACCACCACTACCACCACCACCACTACCACCACCACCACTACCACCACCACCACCACCACTACCACCACCACCACCACCACTACCACCACCACTACCACCACCACCACTACCACTACCACCACCACCACCACCACCACTGTGATTTTGCGCAGCGCGCTGTGGCTGGTGTGCTTGTGCGTGGCGGTGGGCGGCTGCCTGACCATCAGCCTGCGCACGCTCAGCCGCTACAACGACAACCCTACCGTCATCTCGCTGGAGCGCGACTACAAGACGTGGAACACCAGCTTCCCCACGGCCACCGTCTGCCCCACGCGGCCCTGGGACCCCGCCGCGCTCCGCGCCGCCGCCAGCGCGTGAGCACCACGCGAGCCCTTGCGCAGTCAGCGAGGTACAGAGAAGTTGCTCTCGGCTTCGGTGGCTCAGGGCAACAGCTGATCGCACAGCAGTGCTTCTGAGCGAGAGGTCTGGACGGTTGCAGTCCCGACGGTGGCAGGATTTTTGACCCTGGCTTGACAGCGGATTCGGTGGTATAACGGTCAGCGTACAGGACTGATACTGACTGTACCCGAGTTTGCGGGTTCAAACCCGATCGAAACCATGGATTTTTAAGGGCGAAAAAATCCCTCGTACGCCTTTCTTCGGAGGGGAAGTAAAGCCGGCTGTCCAATGTAGTAGATTTACTGCATGTAAAAGATCCTCAAGCGTAAAAGAAGCCTCTGAGCAAAATTGAGATCCGCCAGTTTCGTCGCCTTTTCTCCGCTAGGTGGTGAAAGGAGCGTATCGAAATTTGCGTGGTTAGACGGACGGCTCTTTTAGGCTTGAGGGACTGATGGCATGGTGGTTTCTCCGATCAACACCAGGCGAATGCCAGAGAAGTATCCTAACAAAAGGGCTTCGAACCGCGCGCGATCTTTCCTTCCTCTTCCTTGTCCTATCCTCGCCCCTTACACACACACACACACACTAATTTACCCCTTACACTAACACTAACATGCACTACACTACCACATACTCTGGGAGACCGGTCGGGAGCTTAGAGCTGGTCCCGGCTGGGGCAGTGCTCCGCTGGTGGGAGAGTCCTTGTTAAGGATAAACCCCGCTAGCCAACGGTAGGTCGGCGCCGGATTTCACCATCCAGCGGGGGAAGATCACCGCTATCTCCCGAGGAAAACACATTCACTGCACGTATGTGATGAAGACAGCAGTTAACGCGCCCGGAATCATCAATCTATCAACTGATCGCGAAACAAATTAACGTCATGACTGACGATGGCATTGCAAGATGTACTCGTAGTGTCGAACCACTTAGTACTTAAGTCACCTGCCAACGCACATACTGATAATTAAAAGCATGGATATACTTTTTGCAGTTTTGTTGCCAGGAGTAGCCAAGCAGTAGTTGCTGAAGCGGTCCCTTCTTAGATGAATCTCTCTGTATCTGCGTCCGTTTCTCCATATGTCACCAGTCACGTCTAGACCGCTTCCGGTCCACCAATCCCCGCAAATGAAGTGTCATTTGACGTGACTCGAACCCCTTGATGGGGATCTGATCGTTTTTGGCGGGTCCACCTAGAAAATTCTAAGAAAGGTTTATAACATGTTTTCTTTTGTAATTTTAAGCAGCTCACATGTGCTTAGGGTGACTTGTTGCGCCTACAAACTTGCTGCACTTCCCTCTAAGCCCTAACTGGAAGAATTCTTGAAAATCACTTGTTTTTTATGGTTTCCCTGCACTACAATGTGACTACTATTGTGAAATGCGGTGAACTACTACATTCTCTTTCCGACCTTTACGTAAATTGTTTCAACTTGACTCATTATATTGGCGATAATTAAACCAAATTTTGCCATGAAATAAATTAAACTGGAATTTTGAAAGATACTTAGTCATGCCATTTTCTCAGCCCGAAATGGCCGAGCCGTTATAGTGTGATGTTTAAATTTTATTTTCATTACGAGTGCCAAAGCACAAATGAAAACTTTTTAACATGAAAATACAGCAAATATATAATGCATGTATCCTATACACTAAAACAAAATAATCTGATGCCATGTATACTTTGACAACTACTTGTGTCGGCAGTCAGAGGATATTTTGCGACTTGTAGCGGGAAGTGCCAGAAATGTATGCCCTTCAATAATGGCGAGTGTAATAAACTATAAAGGAATAGACCGATTCTGGGAGCCAGACTCAGACTAGAGTCCTCGTCTTCTAAGTAGACAATCTTGGAGATACGACAAAAAGATGCGGTAAATTTGGATGTCAAGGTCCAAAGAATCACGATATTTCGTTATTTTTTCCATCTTCTTTTGATCTACTTTGTAATCAGCTGAGATGGCGATCCATGATCTATGCCTGATTCCCTTAAACAACGATGATAACCAATGTAGGCTTTCACGGCCGGAGTTGTAGTCATAGATTTCTTCCGGGCTGAAGGGCCGTGGTCCATTGGAAAACATATTTCCAGACGTTTCGTCAACTACGGCAGACATCCTCAGTGGCGATGTGGTCTCGGACGAAGAATCCTCTTTGAAGGCTTTGGAGGTCAGTCACCGGGGAACCTTCTAGGAGGATTCTTCGTCCGAGACCACATCGCCACTGAGGATGTCTGCCGTAGTTGCGGACGAAACGTCTGGAAATATGTTTTCCAATAGACCACGGCCCTTCAGCCCGGAAAAAATCTTTGACTACTAACGATGATATCCGTCAAGTTATGACATAATCAATGGACTGTCTGGATCTTGAAATCATAGAGAAATTTAGTCTTGGGGTTTCGATTATCTTGTCGTGCACTTTCATCATCGAACAGTTGTCTGCAAGCCATACTTTCGGCACAGATTCCAGTGTAGCACGTTGACCACTCTATCATGGTGTTGTTTGTCATCAGCCTGCCATTATGTTGCAGACACTGATTAGCTGGATGATTATGATTCTTGTTATTATTATTATTATTATTATTATTATTATTATTATTATTATTATTATTATTATTACATTTCAGAGCAACGGGTGTTACCGACAAGGAAGCGTTCATCCAATTTCTACAGAATCTCACCGTGGCATCTTACGATTCCATGCAGAACATCCCTGTCGTGCCTGGAAATCCCATCACTCCTGAACAATATCAGAGCATCGTCAATGCCTCCATCGTAAGTCAAAATACAGTATATCATATCATCACTCCATGCATTAAATCACTGTGATATATTATTTATTTTACGCCGGTTTTTTTTATCGTCCGTGTTTAAATCGCATATCATATATAAATACAGGATAATTCAAATACAGGGTAATTCTGCTATCAGACTTCTCAATGTCCATTGCATCGCTTGTGATACATCGTATGTTATATCCTGTTCTTGTGAAATCGAAAGCGTATATGCGCTAATGAAGCGCCTCATGGTGAAAAAAGTTTTGAAGTACTAGTTGCAGCCAGAGATCACCAATTCGGCGCCGCGAAGATAAACTCTTATTCGTACCAAAGCGATGGCCCTGGGAAATTGCGAAACACATTCGTTGTTAAATACGCGACTCTTCATTGGTTCATGATTTAATATGCATTATCGATCACTTTTCTTAAGTGTAACACTCAATACTTTGCCTTCATTCTTGTGCAACTACAAAAGTTCAGGATGTTAATGTGGACTGTGCATTATATCATTAGACTGTTTCAAAAGCTTCTAACACTTGCTATTGCCAGTAAAATATTTCTATGATTATCTCAAAACGATGGCAATTTCCAAATTTCGTTTTCAAGAAATGTCATCATTGTGGATAATTGAAAACCCACTTACGGATCAAAACGCATTTTTTTATGTCAGTCAATTGGACATGTAAACTTACAGATTCTGTATCTACCGGAGTACTTCCTGGCATTTGCTCCTACCGTTGAGAGCGGCAGTTTCTAAACGGAAAACACATCGTTGTAGGTGGGAAAATGCCCCTGACACAAATCTAAGGTACAAGTAGGTATTCTAGTTATCTAGGAATTCGATATGTCGAAAAATTTGAGATCCAACGGTTCGATCTATTGAAAGATTCCAATTTTTTGAAGTACCCGAGATATTCAGGAATTTGAGACACCGACGTTTTTGTGAAATGAATGGAAATTTGTGTCATCTTTATTTCGACTGTATAAATCTACCTTGAGCATCGAAGTTGAGTGCTTTCTCCGGATGAATAGATCCACCGGGACCTACAACGCAACATCACCAACAGCGACGGCGCTGTTCCCGACACCATCCAGGAATCCTTCACTGAGCGGGGCATCTGCTACACGTACAACTCCGCGTTGGCGGGATACAACTCTTACGCGTAAGTATTTGCGAATGTTCAGTACAATATTCGTGATTTGGTAAGGAATGGTTTGCGAAAGGTTAATGATCGTTAGAAGACTAGATCCATAATTCGTTATTATCAATCTATGCAGTTGAAGTACATGAGAAATTAGATTTTATTCATCTCAGTCATTAAACTTTCTGACTATATTATCACTCAGGTATCTCTGAAGTAAAATCCGTCTAGCCTAAAAGATTCTGAGGTATACATTGCAACTCTTCCGAACTAAATGGATTTGCGATTAAATGCGTCGCTAGACGAATTCCTTAACTATGCTCCGTGAAGTCACGGAGGTAAAGCCATTCGAGATCCCGCGGGTTCCTGGAAGGTGACCGTCTGGGAGCTCCAGGGATCTAACGACGCCGAACTGCTTGCTGAAGGCGTAAACGGCACTGACTGACTACGGCTGAAGACGACTGACCAGAGTAAAGTAGTCAGGATTACTCCAAAACGTTCGTCGCCAGTGGATGGCGATCAAAGAGAACGTTGTCACAAAATGCAAAAGAACTTTAAAAATGCACCATTTCCCTGGCTTTATCCGCCTTTCCAAACCTTTCTCAATCTGGGGCTTATCCAAGTTTAATTTTAAATCTAGCGGCTGTATGTATCTTACACATTGTTTCCTGATAAAAGTACATACTATTTTTGAATATCTTAAGTTTCACTCATAAACGTAATTTAATACGTATAGACGATTATAATGCAAATACACTATTATAATGGAAAATAAGTAAATTATAAGTGTTTTATCTTTCGAAGTGCGCAAATATGCAACTTGTAATGTAGGCGCGGGCCACTGCTAAAGACTGACCTCATCAAAAGTACTTTGATTTACAGCAGCTAGCGGAGATGGAAAGAACCATTTTGAATAGTATTTTCACCGGGAGCGGAAGCTCAGTGCATCAACTGATGTCACTGCAGCGCCTCTGACTGGGAGGTCCTAGCTTGCACTCCCCACGGCGGCAGGATTTTCGACAATAGCTTTTCAGCTAGGTCGAATTCTCTCGCAGTCTGGAGGAGAATTCAAGCGGCCGACTGCTCTGATCGATAGTTTTCCATGGTTTCTCTGATCAACACCAGGCGAATGCCGGAGCAGTACCCTACCAAACGGACCACGGACCGCGCGCGATCTGTCCGTCCTCTTACTTGTCCTATCCTCTCCTCTTACACACACACTTACACTAACATGCACTATACTACCACATATTCCGGGGGATCGGTCGGGAGCTTAGAGCCTGTCCCGGCTGGGGCGGTGCCCCGCTGGTGGGAGAGTCCTAGTTAGGGGGAAACCCCACTAGCCGACGGTAGGTCGGCGCCGGATCTCGCCATTCAGCGGGGGAAGATCACCGTCATCTCCCGAGAACAAACATGCACTACACTAACGGGACTAATGACCAAAGCAGTTGACGCGCCCGAAAACACGAAGAAATCAATCAATCAATCAATAGTATTTTCTCGACAAACTGGAAATGTTCTGGTATGTGTACAAATGACCTTCTGAAGTTTTTCGGAAGATTGCCGGTTTCTGTCCTTTCTTTGGGTACAATTGTACAACAATTTGGGTTCATTGTTTGTTTGTTTTTATTTGTGAACAAATGGTTGACATATTGCACTAAGTAGACTGAATAAGGAATGGGAGTTGTTATACACAAAAAGCAAAGGGCCAATCATTCCTTCTCCATCTTCCAGAATGAAAATTGTTATATTCTTAGAGTTACTGTTGATTGCAGAAAAACTTGGTTTGCATATATTTTGTATATTAACAAGAGATTGTGTTTTCTTGTGGAATATTTGCAGCTCATTAATGATTCATCAATACGCCGCAGCACATTGCAATGGTTGAAAACCTGATCTAATAAATTATGCTTACTTCAAAGGTACTGGAAGGAGAATAGTTGGTCGCTGTTACCGCCTGAAAAGCCTTTCTTCGGAAATGCACTAACGGGTGATCGCTACACCAATTGGTTCCTTGGATTCGAAGCTGAGGTACGTGCTAAGCAAGAAAACGTGATCAAATATCAACGGCAAAATCTTGGCAATTCTTTTGTGCTGAGAAATAAATATTTTTAAAAAAGAATGAAAATACTCGTATAATGGCCGGCATTACACCGTAAAAGATATTTGACATACATCTTTGATGAACTTTGTGGAAGTTCTTTGAACTTTAACGAGAAAACTTTGACAAAGAAAAAATTTGACGAACGTATTACATATATTACATGTAGTTTTGCACGCGATTTACGTTGGTTGACGCACAAATAGTTGTGTTTGTGCTTCTTTATGTTTTATAATAACTAATCTATGTTTTATACCGATTAACGGAAAAGTAAAGAGGAAACGTTTCAACGTGAGGCCTTAGAACAACACCATGGTATTCATCCATGGTGAGGTTATGGGTCGCACATTGTGAATCATTAATTAAAGAACTTTGAAATGAAGAATTATTTGAGGATGGATGAGGAAACATTCGATTTTCTTAGTCGTTCCTCCCTCTTTCGAAATGGAGTGTTTTGATTTGGAAGTTTAAAAAAATTATCTTCCTGAATTAGGCATTTTCCAAACCCCATATTTTCAACTTCTCGGGAAAATGTGTCCTATAAGCGTCAATTCGTTTGGTTTTATTTTTGTAATCCGGATAGACAGTATTATATAAACATTCTAATTGCTCGCACTCTGCAAATAAAACTTTGGTTGAAGCAATACTCCTATATCGGACGCCATATTAACAAATGTATGCTAAAACTTGGATTCTTCAGACTACATTTTATCCAAGAAATTTTATAAAAGAAATCTTGTATAAAATATTGACAATCACACTGTAATATTTCTTTAATAATAGATCGTTGGCAAAGATCTTTTACAGAGTACGAGTAATACCAGCCAATAACATAGCTCCTGAAATACATAGATGCGGAGTTGTCTGAATATTAATTTGCCTGATCCATGGGATCACTTTGCGCGCTACTGCCACTGTGCAAGGAGTGATGTGACAAAGAATTAAAATAGCGACCACTTTGTAGTAAAGTTTTCAAAGACCAACGTCAATAAATGTAAGGGGAAAAACTCCAAACGCGTCAAGGAATTAATGAATAGTGCTAGGGCAAACGATATCGTATAAAAACAATCATGGCGAATTATCAATGATTTGTTTCTGTAGAAAACTTTTCTATTTTGAAGTATAAGAGTCGTGCGATGTCTCCAACTCAGATTCTCCTTCAAGCAAAATATGCAGTTGCCTAGGGGTCTTCTCCATCCATAGTGATCCCACGACCCGAAAAAAATCATAGGTTTGGAAAAAAATATCGTAAAATATGTTATCTGTAAAATATTTATTAATCAAATAATCTACTGTACTCAACATGTGATTGTATTTGAAGACCAGCAATTAAACTGTATTTAAATAAAAGTATATATGTATAATTCTAAAATCAGCTTCAATGGTTCATAGATTCAACTGGTGTCATTGCAGTGTCCCTGAACGGGTGATCCTAGGGTTCGGGACTCAACGGTGGACAGATTTTCAACACTAGATAGATATTCTCGATACAGACAGCGAAATCCTCGCTTCTGACGTGTAGGTCGGTACCGGTTCTTACCATTCAGCAGGGAAAATCACTGTCGCCTTCCATAACCAAACATGCACTACACTTACGGGAGTAATGATTATAGCATTTGACGTGACTGGTAACACGAAATAATCCATCCATCTAATTCTAAAAGCAATTTAATTTTCATTTTCAATTGTTCAAAAAATATTCTATTGCTATTATTAATGTTATTTCTAGTAAATCTGGAGGGGGGCAACAGGATTTTGTGTTCTGAGCTCCCGCAGTCTCTATATCCGCTCCTGCTGGATCTGACCTGTTCACGTGACTCGGCATCAACAAAAATTACTGTAGTGTCTCGACCGGGAGGTCGTACCGTTCGAGTCCCGACGGTGCATGGCAGGATTTTCGAAACTAGCTTGACAGCTAGGTCAAATTCACCAGCTCTCTGGAGGAGATTTGTAGAGACCAGCTGCTCTGATCGGTAGTTTTCCGTGATTTCTCCGATCAACCCCACGAGAATAACTTAGGGCAGATTGTGGGAAATCTGATTTGGTGTTGTTGACGTTCTTATAAAAAGAAATAAAGGAGGTCATCTTCGGCAACATATTACAACTAATATGTTGACGAAGACCTCTTTTATTTCTTCTTAGGGCAGATTGCTAACAAACGGGTCACGGATCGCACGCTATCTTTCCTGCCTCTTCCCTGCCTTATCCCAACCCTTTAATTACCCCCACGTACACTAACGCGTACCATCACACATGTCGGGAGACCAATCGAGAGCTAAGAGCTTGGCTGATTAGGTCAATGCCTTCCTGGTGAGATGGACCAGGTTGACGAGAACCCCGCTAGCCGATATGTAGGACAGCGCTAGATCTCACCAACCAGGTGAGGAGCACCACCTCCCGCGATAAAACATGCACTGCACTTACGGGACTAATGAATTTAGCAGTTGACGCGCCAGAAGTGGTATCAACCGACGTGTATGTCGGTGCCAGATTGTACCAGCCAGCGAGGGAAGACCACCGCTATCACCCAGCAGACCCATTATCTTTGCAGTAAATGCGCGTGGAATCAATTCAATTCAATTCAATGATGCCTTATTTTGAGGCTCGGGTGAGGCTCGGGTAATTAGGACTGCTCTTCTGCCTGATCATGCAAATTCCGCTACGCTCCTTTCACCATCTGGCAGAGAAAGGAGGTGTCACTCGGGCGATGAAACAGGCATTTTGAGTTTTGCTCAGAGGCTTCATTTAGGCGTGAAGATTTTTTACATGAAAAAATCTACAACATAGGACAGCCGGCTTTACTTCCCCTACGAATAATTTTTTTTTCGCCCTTAAAACTCCACGCCCTCCATCTCGCTTGAACCCGCCAACTTGGATATAACCGTTCCACTAATGAGCCGCTGGCGCCGCAGCTGTACGTGCACGGCGCGGGGGAGGTGGCGGACTGCGCGCGCAGCGGGCTGCTGATGGAGCTGCCGTCGACGCGCACGGTGCGCCTGCTGGCGCTCACCATCTACAGCGCGGAGGCCGTGCGCGCGCTGCGCCTGCGCCAGCGCCGCTGCCTGCCCGCCGCTCGCGCTCGGCCCCGTCTACTCCTACGGGCTGTGCAGGCGCGAGTGCCGGCGCCGACTCGCCCCTTTTCTACCGCGCCGTCGGTGAGCCTGCCGCCGAGCCGCTAGAGCACGGAGGGCTCTCGTGCGCACTGAGCCTGCCGCCGCTCGAGCACGGAATGTGTGCAGCATGGCGGCGCACTGGCCTGCCGCCGCCGAGCACGGAATGTGTGCAGCATGGTATTGGCGTCAGGGCTCACGTGCGCACTGAGCCTGCCGCCGCTCGAGCACGGAATGTGTGCAGCATGATATTGGTGTCAGGGCTCACGTGCGCACTGAGCCTGCCGCCGCTCGAGCACGGAATGTGTGCAGCTTGGTATTGGCGTCAGGGCTCACGTGCGCACTGGCCTGCCGCCGCTCGAGCACGGAATGTGTGCAGCATGGTATTGGTGTCAGGGGTCAAGTGCACACTGAGCCTGCCGCCGCTCGAGCACGGAATGTGTGCAGCATGCAATTGGTGTCAGGGGTCACGTGCACACTGAGACACTACATTTTTAAAAAAAATCGACTGAACGGTTTAACCGCTAGCGTTGGTCACAGTCGGACAGACGGACAAACGTTTTGCCAACATTTAATATTTCGATATCAAGGATTCACAAAACATGGATTCTGTTTATATCACGTGTTATATGATTTTTTAATTTAGAAATTTGATTTAGCCATTTTTTCATTACTAGGGCCCTGTAATAAGAGTTTTTCTCCGAAAAATTCGGCCTTTTTCAGCGCAGCATTACATAACTTTCTTTCTATTACATAAGCGGTAGTGGGGAAGTAATAGGATATGAGAAGATTTCGCATTTTCCACCAAGTTGTGGCGCCTGTCTCACTCAGTGAGACAGTCATTACTGTGACATTCCGTGAGCCTAAAAGTATAACGTCGACAGGATACGACCGGATTCTCCCAAATGCCCGCAGGGTATGAGAAAATATTGCATCTTGTCACAAAAACGTAGTTCTATTCCTCCTTCTGCGACGTCGTTGAGTCAATTGAGAATCCCAATCCTCCGAACATATTACGTAAAGGTGGCTCCACACATTCAATATTCGGCGAAGATCGAGTAGTGGATGAGTTGCTTGCTATTTGCCGAGTAACGTACGTTCGGTGCTCGCCCTACCCACCGCGTGTCGATCTTTTGGACACATGAAAGGAGGCGAACATTCGCCGAACACATCAGCTTATCGGGATTGGCAAGCGGTAGCTGGCCGCTCGGCTAATGCCGAATGTGAGGAGCCGCCTTAACACAGCCCACACCCAGTAGGCAACCGGAACCGCACGCCCAAATGACAACAGGGTATTGGAATTTGCCGTATCTTTATAACTGTTATAACGATACGGCAAATTCCAATATCCTGTTGTCATTTGGGCGCGCGGCAAATTCCAATATTCTGTTGCCCTTCTTTTACTGCGTCGTGTGTATGCAATTATTTTTTTCGAGCATTCCAATCTGTCAAACACATGTACCTTGTCCGTTACTGTTGAACTATATCTCGCTAGTTGTAGACAATAGGCAACCGTAACAATTGTACTCCAGTTGAGCTACGTTCGCTCTGTTGGAAATTTCCCGCCTGTGCCACACAAATTTTTCCCCGCATGTTCTTCATATGACCCCGCATCTAGATGGTAATTAAGCATTAAGCGATCAATGTAAATAGAATTTAAAAAGAAATATAAAAATAGTTCCTAGCCTTTTCATTGCATGTTCCGCATGTTCTTATTCATTACATATTCCATGTATGTTCTTTCATTACATATTCCTTGTATGTTCCTCCACAAACTCCCCATGTGTTAACCGTATGTTTTCGCACACTTAATCGTAATAATAATGTAAATTAAAAATTGTAATTCAAGTGATATTTTATTACAAAATATGTTAATGATCGTACCGGGTACGCATACTGAAGTGTACCCCCCCCCTCGATAATGAAACGGGAAGTTCCGAATATCTTTAGTACATAAAAGAGCAAAAATGAAATAGAAGAAAACCAAGTTGTTTTCCCAAAGAGTTGCAGTTTCCAAATATATGCCTTTTGAATCATTGTTTTAATAATGAAACCCAACTAGTTTTATTAGAATACAACTAGTGTCTACCCATGCTACCCATGTTACTTGATGAGAGAATCTACAAATGACGTAATATTTCAAAAAAGTCCCATTATGTAGAATAAATCTATTTTGAATTCTTAC
This sequence comes from Teleogryllus oceanicus, assembly GCA_964035755.1. Classification (NCBI taxonomy): domain Eukaryota; kingdom Metazoa; phylum Arthropoda; class Insecta; order Orthoptera; family Gryllidae; genus Teleogryllus; species Teleogryllus oceanicus. Next base: position 177,699,150 of record CAXIVR010000003.1, read on the forward strand.
CTGCTCTTCAAAACAACATATTGAAGGGATTCAATTAAGAATTAAACTCTAACAAGTAGTGGCTTCAATTTGATCTGTAAACATGCTTACACTACATAAATATAGACAATTTAAAAAAACTATTTTAAATTTTGTGTTATAGTCTAAGATTTTTCTTCCTTTTATGAGAAATGTTAATGTTAATGTCCCAATTAATAATCTCCAGTATTACTCTAATATGAATAAAAAGCTGTGAAACAATTCAATTTTTCTCTATGTGTAAGTTATTAGCTATGATAATCTCTCGCTTCGGCAATGGAAAGTTATTATTGAGAGATTCAATGTTTAGCCCTGTTTTCTTATTCAGGAAAGTATTTTAAATTTTTAATTCCAATTGCAGACAACTCTCCCATTTGCAATGAATTTTTTAATTTTTTTTTTTTTTTTTTTTTTAAAATTGGTGGATTCGAAAACTAAAGCAAAAATTAACTGCGATTGCCTCCCATTATGTGATGAAGTTACTTATGCAATTCAACAGAACAGTTATGGTCCATGGTAAGATCATGCCATAAATGTAGCACAATTTGCTTTAATAGTAGTTTATGCAATTAGTTTATAATGTTAAGCTTTATTGCATGAGTAATGTTTTAAAGAACGTTAAAACATTTTTTTTAGCATTAAAAATGTTTAAGAGAATCAAACTTAATATTGCGAAAAAACTTCCTTGGAACGTCTCGGATATTTGACATATGTGCGAGAAAATGGTGGTCGACTGTTCCATTTACCGCTACCACCCCAAGATTCTCTCGCTGCGATTGGTTGAATGTGTAATGACGCAATCATTCGTGCCGTAAACTCTTATACGTCATCATTTGTGCCGTAAAATGCCATTTTATGAACGATTTCTTGCAACAGAAAAAGGTCGATTATAATGCTGGTATACCAAAAAGAACATTATTAATAAAATGTTTTTATCCATTATATCAGAGTGAAACACTAATTTATCTTAGTTTCCTTGAAAGCATAAATACTATTTGTTTCTCTCATCAATGATACAATTTTCATTTATGGATACTACAATACAAATTATTATACGATTTACAAATTAATATATGATCCATATTACTATAACTGACGTATTGCAATAGGTCAATTGTTTATTACAAGACCCAAAAAGTTTAAAGCAAGACCCAACTAGTACACTATAAATTTGCACAGACATTCTCGTATTTGTTAATTTTCTAATTTCTTTGGCTTGATCTAGCTTTTTGGCCTTGCCGCATCCTCTTGCCAGCTGCCATCTATCGCCGCCCAAAGTACGACTCCTAATCGTGAAACCGAAATACGGCGATTACTTTAAGAACATTAAAGAAGTGTAAATCACGTACCGCATGGAAATTTTCGTTGAAAAATTTTGAGCTTTTTTTTTTACGAAAATGTGTAAGCGTTAGTGGAAGTGCGAAATTTTAAGTATTTTTTTTTTCACAGAAAACTTTTGAGTTTTCAAAAAACTTCATTCGAAGTCATTTTGAGCACTTTCACTCACAAATGCAATAATGCATATAAGTTGCTGGAAATATGCATATTAATGGTGTGAGAAATATTTTAAAAAAATACATTTGCGTAATGTTTGAAAAAAACAAAAGAATACAGCAAAATGGCCTTTATGGCTTATACTGTGCATTTAGCACTACCTGTACACAAAGTTGGAAGAAAAAATTGAAGCCGTTTTTAAGAAGATGGCGTTTGAGGGTTTCTGGAAATGCGAAATTTTGAGCTCGTTTTCACAGAAAACTTTACACAACGTTTTCGAGGCATTTTATGAGATAACATTTGAGGAACTTGTTTTGACAAATTTAATAATGTATACAAATCCCTTAGTGTAAATATTAACGACGTGAGAGACATGCCAAAACAATTACATGGTTTGTAAATTTCGAAAAAAGAAAAGAATAGGGCAAAACCACGTTTATGCTATCTTATACAGTATATTTAGCACTATTCGTACCAAAAGTTTAGAGATAAAATTTGGAGCCGTTTTGAGAAACGCTTGTTTCTACTATTTTTTAATATAGCACATATTTCACGCAATATTACGCGAAATCTTTCAATTTTTTAAAAAGAAATCTCGTGACCTTAACGATAAAGCTAATTAGGGAGAACAAATTTAATTTGAAGGAACTTGTATATCTTCAATTTTGATTTTTTTAGGAAGTCGCCAAAAAATTCAAACTTTTGCAATTTTCGAAAGTTCAGGGTCAACAGTGGAAATCGGACCTACGCCATAAGTGTATTTCACTCTATTTTTACAAGAAATTTAAAGGAAAAATGTGGTGCGTTTTTTGAGAAAAGTTTGCAGAGTACTTCCAAAACTTAATGAATGTTATCCAAAATGGCAGAGCTTTGCTTTAGGCCAGATCGACAGGGGAGTATTCAGTTTCGAAGCAATTCTACACATACTTTAGGCGCTAGTATTGTTCATAGACAGCAGATGACGATGATTAAAAAAAAATTTTAAAAAAACTTTTTTGGCATGAAGAACTCATTATTCGTGAAATCTGATTACATAACTTGTTAGGGGGAGTAATTCACTACACATTAGAACAGGGTTTATCATCTTTTTGGTCCCATAATACGAGTTGTTCTGTCGAAAAATCTTTTTTTGCTGCAGCATGACATAACTTTCTCTTTACTACGTAAATTACTCCTTATATACATACGTATACGAGAAAGTTGGATAACCTCGTACCTTAATCATCGATCTCAAAGAGTAGAAATACCGTACTGGCACGAAAGGACATTATTTACTTATCTTTCCAATTATCTGCCAATTGAACGTGGAGGTTCCACAAGGTTCGATGTTAGGTCCTATCCTCTTTCTGTTGTACGTAAACGATATGCCCTCATCTATTAAAAATGGAAGAACAGTTCTGTTTGCCAATGACAGGAATGTTCTTTGCAAAAAACAAACAATAAATAGTACAATCTCAGAAGTTTCATATTGGTTTTGCAATAACAAATTAATAGTTAACAAAGGAAAAACTGTCTCAATGCAATTTTGCGTTTCGAATCGGCAATCGTATGCTTCATTGAAAATGAACAATATGCAATTAGCTGATGTTAAGGTAACAAAATTTCTAAGTCTCTCATTTCAATCAAACCTCAAATGGAATGTACATATAACATAATTAAACACTAAATTAAGCACATTATGTCATGCATTCAGAATTGTTCTTAATTCTGTCAGCCTTCATGCAGATCGTTGCGTGTATATTTCAAATGTACATTCCCGCCTGAGATGTGGCATAATATTCTGGGGAAGCTCATCTTTTAGTGCCCAGACATTTAGATTGCAAAAGAAAATTATCCGAATAATGAAGAAATGCCATCCACATGATTCCTGCAAGCCTCTTTTCATTGAGCTTGGAATCTTACCATTGCCTTGCCTATTTATTTACGAATCTGTAGTATTTGTCAAAATTGACTTACTTAACGGTGGGAACATATTTTCATGTAATACTGATATTTATAGTTACAACACTCGACGTAGAAATCATGTTCATCAAGTATCAGTATCAACAGCCCACTTCAAGAAATCAGATGCCAGATGAAATTAAACAATTAAAATTGGTACACAAATTTAAGTTAAAAGTAAAATCTTTTCTGCTGCAAAACTGTTTCTATACAATTAGAGACTAAGTAATGTTTACTTTAACAAAACTAAGATATAGTATAATGAATTAGTTTACATTTGCATTGTATGATTCTTTAAAAAGACTTAAATGCCTGTAACAAGTAATGTACTTCAGCTTCCGGGTCAATGACCCCCATCTCGATCGGGTTTTTGTCCAGTTTCCCTGATCCATTGAGCAAATGCTGAGATGGCCCCTTGATTTGCTTCTGAACGTAAATATAGCTTCACTATGCGCACATTTTTTCGAACTTTCCTTTTGCTTGTAGTGGTAGTAGAGCTTAGGGTGAATTTCTGTGTTAGCAATAGAGAAAAATCAAATCTGTTCGTTCGTTTACCGTTACTAATAAGTTTTCTATAATTCGGCAACGAAAATATCTAGGTTTTGAAATGTTAATCTCTCGCTTTTTAAAATGTATTATTATTATAATTATTATTATTATTATTATTATTACATTTTTTCATCTTTCAAGTATTAATAGTTAAATAGTTGGGAAGGGATTCTGAAACTCAAGAAAGCGTGCGCAGATGATTTTCTCCCCCATACGTCACATAGTTTTTGACTAAATAAATAAATAAAATAAAAGTAAAAAGGTTTTTCCGTATTGCTATTCATGAAAACGTAAATATAAATAAATCATTTTAACTTCATTCTACACAAAAAATGCATGTTTCTCCCTTTTTGACGTACAGAAAAAAACTTGCTTTTGCGACCGCAAATGCCCAAAATTATATTTTAACGATTTTATAAATGAACAAAATTATGTAAAACGATATTGTTCGTAACAAATGTTATGGTTCTCAATTTAGATTCTTTAGATTAGATCTTGTTTCTTGTAATTTTATATAATACTATGTAAACATATATTGTAATATAGTTTTATATAGTATATTGTAATATATATTATGTAATGTTAATGTATTATATAATGTATTATATAGTATATTGTAATACAGTTTTACGCTTTAACTTTTACGCTTAGTGTTCACGCAGTATAGAGAAAGTATTGTAATGCTGGGGGGGGGGCGGCGAATTTCCGACCTCCCTCCCCCCAATAAAAAAGACCGTCGGGAGCTGGTAACCAAAATATTGATAACTCTTGTTGCATTTAGTACTGAATTACTGTCTCTAACACGTTGTGTATTCAGAATCCATGCTTTGTGGGTCCTTGAGTCCAAAGAATCGATTGACGGCAAAACGTGTGTCTGGCCGTCCGGTCAACGCTAGCACCCAAACCGTTCAGATGGTTTTCTCCAAAATTGATATTCCCCTGATCGATCAGAACGATCAAGACCAGTGAGTTTGAAACGAATATTTTGATTGTTTTGGGGTACTTTACATAAAGCCTCAACATTTTCTCAAAATAGTACCAAATTGTTTCATTCTTGTTTTCCTCTTAAAGAGCAAAAATATGCCTGTCGTAATTCGCATTTTCGTTGCACTCACTGAATTTTCAAAAATTGCAAAAGTTCAATGTTTTTGGCGACTTTGTAAAACTACGATAAAGAAGATATAATTTTATGAAGGAGATCCGTTCATCAAAGAAAGGTCTTCAAACAAGATCATGATTTTCAATCAATGAAGCTTAGGCATTTTTAAACACTGTTTTCTTTTAAGGTAAAAAGAATGGTAACTGAGGAGGTGCTGATCGCATTTTCGTTGAACTCCAAATTTTCCAAAATTGCAAAACTTTAAAATATTTTCGGCGACTTTCTACAACTACAATATTATAGACTTTCTTTTTTCTTAATGAACTCTGTTCACCAAAGATAGATATTAATAAAGATCATGTTCAATATTTCGAAAATCTGAGTAGTTTTTGAGTAATTTTGGGTGAAACCTAGGCAATTTTGAAACAATTTTAAACTATAATTTCCTCAAAAACAGCTCTAAATTTTTGCTTTAATTTTTTCCTTGTATGTACGAAAGAACGACAAAGAAATTCATACTGGTCCCATTTTTTTTTAAACTGTGTACATATTCAAATATTACAAAAAAAAGCATTGCTAAAGAACAATAATGGTGATATAGTTTTTTGTTAAATGAAATCTATTCAGAGAAACCAGTTCTTAAAAAAGTTCATGTAATTTTTTTTTTCAAAATATGAGAAATTGAGTGAAATTTTACAATTTTCGAATTTTGCAAATTCGAATTATCCCGCGATCCATTTGGTAGTCTCAGGAAAGAGATTGGAATAAGAATGCCGCACGCCATGACGCGACGCGTTTGAAATTCTGAGAATTCCTTCTCATCGTTGGGAGATGTTATAGCAGAATCTCATCGTTGGGAGATGAAACGCAATTTTAATTGTCGGATTTGTGTCAATAATTAGCTTTCAAACAATTATTTTCGCACCTAATGTTTTACGATTTGTAATAAGATTTACAAATGATGTGTAACTGAAGAGAGAAATTGCGATATAATGGCATAACATAACCGTTAATATGGGTGAAAAAGTACGTGCTGTTTGAACATCAGTTTCGTGTGATTTCCTTTTCATTACTGAGTCCCAACATACCAATTTAACTAGGTAATACAAATTTCTTGAAAAGTATAAGACGCATCTGTTCAGAAACGTATCTATGTATTTAGGCACCCATGGCAAGCATAGAATGTGTGTCCCCGTCAGGATACTTCAAATGAAGCTTGTTGTTTTCGAGGGTAGGTATGTTCTAAATAGCGCCCCTTGTGAATGGCGCTCATAGCACATGCCTTGTCTGCCTTACTGTAGATATGTCTCTGCATCAGATATTTTTGTTAACAAATAATATTGTTTGACATCACTTTCGGAGAAGAAAATCAAATTTAATTTGTCCTGTCCATAAGCAAAATCGGCACTGAGTAGTGAAAGAGTATTATAGAGGCTCCCAAATAAAGACCGTTCAGGAGCCTTCACAAGGATTAATCTAGCCCTGATTATGATAATGCATGAAATGTGTTTACCAGAGCATTCCAGAAGTTTTTATTTATTTTAGTTAAAAAACACTCGCTAAACTTTTCCACTTCTAAAAATCTAATTCACTTTCTTTTACCATAAATTACTACTATTTAATTCCAAGTTTTCTTTGTTGCGTATGTAATTTTCTTCTCATTACTTATACTAAGAAAAATCAAACATCTTATATTTATTATAATAAATTGCTGTTGCCCATTTACCATTCACAATGTTCCTGGTAGTGTGATATAATAAATAATTCTCTGTACAGGACCTCAGTTGCTGCAATACAATGGGGAATGGTAACATTTCCTCAAACAAGACTAAAAAGGGATGTAATTTTTGGATTCACTGACTTGTTAGGTAAGAAAAAGTACCATGATTTAAAACAGTTTATAATTCAATATCTTACATCAAGAGAACAGTAATCACCACTAGATTTCTTTTTCACTTTCGCTGATATCTATTTTGAGGCCTATACCACACCATCCCATTTCTGATATATATTACAAATTATTAATATTGTAAATTGCAATGCCCATGATTAGCTCTATTTCTCTCATTAATAACAAATGAAATACTCTATATGAAAAGGTGTAAAACTTACTTTGTCTAAGAAAATTTATGAGAGTGAGATTGAAGCCTGCCCCACAGGAGAGGATGTGAATCTCATGTCAAAGATTATCATATTCTTGTTTTGAATTTTTCTAAAATAATAATGTTAACTTTTCTCATGAATTTAATAATTATTCAACTTTTGTATTATTAATATTTATGATACAGGAGCTTCCTTGCTCTCAAAATTACTATAACAATTTTACAATGGACCTAAACTTTGTGTGCTGTGCTCAGAATACAAAGAAAAACACATCAAAACAAATACCATTTTTAAAATACAAACATTTCTCATTCACTTTGTATCATGTCTGTATCCACTTATCCACCAGTTTGTTATACCATGAATGGCCATGTTCATTTACATTCTTTCCTTCAAATTACAGTCTGTACTAAATTATTTGACATGCTTTCACCTTGCTACAATTTAAAAATAAATGTTTTTGCACTTCCCTATTTTCTGCACTCATCTGTCATCTTGAATGCAATGTCATTCCATTCCCATTCCATATTAAATTTCCATGTCGATCAACATAGCTCCTGTTCCACCATTTTGCACCCTCCCTCTGCTCTATGACCAATTTTCTAAATCCTGTTCTCAAATTTCTAATCACTCTTAAAAAAGAGTTTGTCTACTTCTTCATTTAATTCAACTATTGTTTGACCCTGTTCCCATATACTGGGTCCACACAAGTTACTTTTCATATTTTTAAATAATAATTTCTCAATTCATGCATCTACACCTTAACACTCTTTCAGTAGTGGCTTTTCCCTTTTTCCTCCTCCCTCCAACAATTATCGCCTTCAATTATCTCCGTCTCCATCTCAATTATCTCCGATGATTCCCAAGTGTTCCTTGTTTGTCATCCTGCACAGATATATTCTCTTGTCATCCCATCTTTGCAATTTAATTGTCATTGTATCTAGTGTCCCTAAATACAGTAAAACCTGTCTACAATGGAATCTAAGACCGAAACTTGCCATTTGGGACAAACAAATCTCAGAATGGAGCAATTTTACGTGTGAAAATTATCTCTATAAGCTGGAAACTTGTCTAATGCAAAAACGGTATATTTTTAGAGATTGTAACATTATTATTACCTGGCTAAGAAGGAAATTTATTATTAAATTTCTGGCACTATCTTTGGAATGGTTTGTAAAGGGTCACGTCCTAAGACAATAGAGGGAAAGATGTGTTTTCCTTCTTATACCTGCAGTCAAGGAATCTTTGGTGACTGTTTTGCTGTGACTTTCTCATGCTTTGGTGTGATTTTCAGGGTCACAACCAGCGTGACTTTGTTGCTGTCAGTCCTAATCCTTCATGTTGATCATCCACCCTCCCACTCAATTCTCAAATGTGACACTGTGTTTCCTTCAGTTGACAATAGACTTCCGGGAAGGCTATCTTGTCATCCTAGATTTGTAGTAGCATAGTAGAGTTGACGAGATGTAGACCACACAATTTAAACGGGAATTGCAGTATAATTTAGGAAAGCTGTGTGCTAATATATCAAAAAGACATTCCCTGAGATGTGAAGCGACAAAAGTGGATTATTGCATGTAATTGACCTAGAACAATTTGCTTGCTTCTCGAGACAACCCTGTGTTGATGGAAATGCTGCAGAGGGGAAAAAACCATATACTGGCTAATGTCAACCATAAAACTTGACAGTCTTCCATGCTGCAACTATAGGGACTAAATAAGGTTTAATTCTGAAAATATTGAACATGTGCTAAATTTATTTGTAAAATGCAAAATAAATCCTTTTCTATATTTTCCCTGTGTTTTGCTCTTGATTCTTTTTATTTCTGGGAATATTTTCTTTGGTAAATAATGTTTCTTTTCATTACCTTGTTTCACTAATAAAATTATATCAAAAATACTGTACTGCAGATATATGGTGAAGTTTTGGCAATCCTCTACAAGTTAGAAACCTGCCAAGACAGAAATTTTTTGAAAGGAGCCATCAAATTCCATCTTAGATAGGTTTTGTTTAACTGCAATAACGTTTTTAAGTTTACTTTTTTACTTTTTTTACATTAAAATCACATAATACATATTCTAATTTCAATAAAATATTGTCTCACTATTTTATCACTCACAGAGTTACATTTACAACATTTCTTTGTTTATTTATAACAACCATTTTATATATCCTGTCCTAGGCTCATTTATCATTCATTCTTGTCATTTTTATTGAAACACTTAAATATTTTACACATTTTCCGTCTTAATTGGGATAGTCAGAAATGACTCTTCTCAGATATTCAATTGCATAACTAGAAATTTTCTAGGAGAGAGAGAGAGAGAGAAGCTTTAGATGTAGTGTTGGCTCAACATTTTCCTATTAAGAATTTTTCATTTATGCTGGATTTACAGTTGTGTTTGTTTGTTTTTTGTTGATATATGTTGTCTCCCATTGAGTGCCCCAGTGGGTATATTGTAATTGTTGTCAGCTTATTAGTAATAGGAAGTTCAAAGATATTGAACTTCTGACAATTGTATCTGTATTCTTCTGAATTGAATATTGAATTTGTTTTGCTTAATTTTACATTGTATTTGTAATAGTTGACATTACATTTGCATTTTGACATTATATTTGAATTATGATCATGTAGGTAAAGTTTGTTGCAGTTGATGCTATCGATATCAATGTTCAGTTGCAGTAGGAGGCACCGCTGGATTATTTCTGGGTTGCAGTGTACTCAGCTTTGTAGAAATTGGATATTTCTTCACACTGAGACTTTTCTGGCACCTAATGAAATATGACCAGGAAAGGAATTTATAATGAAGAAATAATAAAATGATAAGTCAATAAGATATTTTTAATTACAAAAGTATAACTTCTTAAAACTACAAATATGTTTTACTGACTGAGATCATACATATTGAATTGCACCATACATAACTCTTTCTTATTGGGGCAAATATTTGAAAATATTTGCTCTACTATTTGGTGTTTTCTTTGGTAATAATTCCTTGTAAATGATAGTATTTTCTTGTATGGTAACTAAAAGATATTCGATTACATGTCAGTTATTGTTAACCAGTAGTAATATAGAAGTTGGAATGTTTGTTTAATAATACTCCTCTCTCAGGAGTTATTACAACTTCTGTTCACTGGTATGAGAATAATACAGTATATTGCACAACACATAAGCAATTAACACTAAAGAAAGAAACAAGAAAGTTTTTCATATTCTTACATTTAAGTATATAAATACAAAATTTACAAAAAAACTTTAATATTTCTTTATATACAGCTTAGTCTTTGTACAAATTTAATTTCTTCGTTAAATATTTAATTAAAAGTCAGTTACGTAAAATGTATTTCTTCAAATATATTTTAAAAATAGAACAGAAATAAAAATGTATTTGAAAAAATAATTGCTCTTTTTGTGATGCACAAATTACAAAAAAATAAGAAAAATCTTTCAAATAGACTGTTAAGGACAAATTTTAAAATGTTAACTATTAACTTGTCAGGAATATATGAAGTACTGCTCTTGTACATTGTTAGATAAGATTCTTTGTTATAAGATAATAATTCTGACAACAAATCTTTCTCATTTTTTCTGCAAAAAATGGAGGATTTTAAATATAAACCCATAATATTTTCTATTGTGTTATTGTATCTTCTGAATGGAATTTTATAATATGTTAAAATAATTAAACTCTATTTCATGAAAACAATTTCTGTGGAAATTTTGAAGAACAGTTTCCAGTTTAGAATTTGCTTATATTCTTTGCTATTTTAACACCAACTGTTGTACTATTAAAATTATGACCAGGAAAACTGAAATTTCCTGATAAATATTTCATTCTTTAGATAAGATTTTCAGAGTTATTTATTAACCCATTTTGTCCAAAATGCTTTTTTCTTATCTTCTTTCTTATGGGCAAGTGTAATTTCTGCACTTCTTACTGCTTCGTTGCATTCTGTGACAACCTGGCAAAAAAATTGAGATATGAAATTTGATATTATGGTGCATGTTTTTGCATACATTAAAAAAGTTAGCAATGTCAAGTTTCTAAAAAATTAAAATAAAAAAAAAGTTTTGTAAGTTTGCATTTTTAACAAAACTTACTTCTTAGATTAGTTATTGTAAGTACAATTTGCTTTGAATTATACTTATTTTGCATTGATCTTACTGAATAATACCTTTATTAAAGTTATTTTTCGATCAGTATACATTTATGATTTTCTTGAAATTCTGATATTAATCAATGATATTCAGGAGACTCTTGGTAATATTATTTCGATTTAAGAGAAGAGAAATTAGTGACTCTCTTGTACACTTAGAGAAAGGAAAGGAAAAATCGGAAATGTTCTTCATAACACATAAATAATAACAACACATAACACTGAAGCAAATATTGAAGTTTCAAAAAACACTTTCCAAAAGGAACAAAACAAAAGTGTTAAATTACTCAGAAATGAAATTGAATTTTCAGGCAAAAGTATTGTAATAAATAACCAAGTTGTAGTAAATTGCAAATAGGAAGTTCGGAAATTATTATTCAACTGACTGAATAAAGCTCTTTAAAATACAATTTTTATATTAGAAGATATATTATATTTTTGGTAGTTCTTATGTGATGGTTTTCATAAAAAAAAATTGAATTCTTCATTGCATTAATGGGATCTCGAAGATCTGGTATTTCTATTCTTCTCATTAAATGTATTATTTTGCATTTGCTACTCTATATAAGGAAGATTCCTCATATCCTAAAACAACATTATTTGTGCTAACAGAAGATCACTAGAATCTCTGTTAATTGTTTTCTAGAACTATTAATTTTATTATGGGTAGTTGAATTTACACAATAGGGACTCCATAACTCCCCCAACTGGAATGATGCCTAATACAAAAGAAAGGTATACACACTCTCCTCTGTGCAAAAACCTTCTTTCTAGGAAATTGGGTTTACAATTAATTATTATTTTTCCTCCTTTCACTTTACAACTCTAATGGTCCATTATAGGGAAATGATAAATCAATTTGTTTTCCTTGCTACCATATAGATGTGAGATGCTGATGTGACTTCTCCATTGACGTAATTCGTTTCCTTTGATATGGGCATTAGTTAGAAAATGAAAAATGTTATTACTACTAGAGAATTCCCCTCCATTCCATTTTTTATTTCTTTGTAATTCTGTTCAATTTATTCAAAACAATCATTGATTGCATCGTATTCCAAATAAATAATCCCATTAAACCAAAGTTAAATTATTTCAAGAAGAAATTATTTTTCTAAAAGAGTACCATACTTTTTCTTAAAGAAATTTGTGGGAGTTAACTGTAATTGTCTCCCCCCTCAAATACTTTCTGCATCCACCCCTGTTATAGAATAATCCTTTAACATTTTTCTTACCAGCAGAATGCCCAACCTAACTCATATAGAAATAGGTAAAAAATTGTTCAAAATTTGTCATATAACTACATTAATAATTTGAGCTAATGGTGTACCTTCACTCCCTTTATGAATAATAATATTATAGCAAAAATATTGAAATTTTAAAACAAAACATAACACACGCATATTAATTTCAAAATAAAATAATAAATACTTCATAAATAATAATAAATTTCTCTACTAGTTTCTTGATAATCAAACATACATTCCACAGTGTTAATGTAATTGGAAATCTAAATCTTCCATATGGGAAGGCCATATTAGAGAATTTGCCTGCCTAAACAGAATGCGCAACATACCAACTGTAGGCACAGTGTAATATACAGTTATACACTTTGAAATCCAATATAAAGCTACTTAATAAACTGGACTCACCGCTTGAAGTGTCAAATGAACCTTTTCCCACAAAGCAATACTTTCATCTCCTTTAGGCAGATACCTTATAATTGCATTGACAAGCATAGGAAATCTGGTTATCCTTTGCATTGGTTGTGTTAAAAACGACTGAAGTGTAAATGCTTGGCAGACAGATTTTGCTTCAATCTTCTCCATTACTTCTATAAACCTTTTATTCTTTTCTCTGAAATAGAACATTGTTAGGTAACAAAATATTTTATTGTTAAAATTTTACAAGTTTTTACAACATGATAATAAACAACAAACCTCATCTGAGATAAAACTTCATTTATATCCACTTGGCGGGAACAATATGCTATGTACACACGAAATCTTCCTTTGGCATATCTAAGCAATACTTCAGCTAGATCTAAATTCTTGAGACATATGTCATCTTCCCAAACTTTCACTAGATCTTGCAAAAAGCACTGGGAAGTTTCTTTCACTGCAATACATTTTATATTAAGGAAATTAAAAAAATTACTTTATACAATAATATTGTAATTAGATGTCAACATTTAATTATTAAATTAAATTTTTTTTTTGGAATAAATTGAATCAAATAACAGTTGCAAAATTATTGATATTTATTGTATATAGATTGATTAATGTAAATATTTATTACGTGATAAATATTTTAATATATTTGGGAATCATAATTTTCAAGGTGCTATCAACTTCAATGTAAGAGCTTTGTCCTTTTCAAAAGTCACCTTACATGCAATAATAATAAATTGTAATTTATACAATACAGTTACAAAATTTTTAATTTCCTTTTTATGAAATACTTTTCTAGAATGTTTAAAGATTTCAGAAAAGAAACTTCAGAGGTTATTATTTCAAATTTTGCTTCTTGTAATTTCTTTTGTTCAGCAGTCATTCCATCTGTAAAGAAATGGTACACTTTAAACAATTTGCAGAAGCTTCCTCCATGTTAATAAGCATTCTACGCATCCCATAATGTATTTCCTTGTACTTGGCAACAGGAATGATATTAAGATACATTTTATTGATTTTCTATTTATTTATTTAAATTTTTTAAGAAGTTAAAAACTATGCACTTTAACTGTGTGAAAAAAGTTTTCATTTACAATAGTGAATTTGATTTTAATGCTAATTCAATTAATGTCAATTGATAAAGGTCAGTTTGCTTATGTTTCCTAGAAACAATATTATTTCATCATTAAAAGATGTGTTCCTCTCAAGCAAACATGCAAAATTTAGGTATTTCGTTTAAACTTTCTCTCTTTTTGATTGCTTAGAATTAAAAAGGATCACAAGAGTTAAAAGATTTTATTCACATGTGAAAATTATCTCTAAGCTTCTTTTGTCATTTCTAGGGCCAAACTTTTTAACTAGTTAAAAAAATCTTATTTCATTCTCTGGTACATTAATGACTATTAACTTAGAGGAAAGACTGAAGTGAGTATCTTTCCTCTTTGCTATTAATACGTTTCACTCTTACCAAGCAAACCACTTTCAACAACCTCTTCTGTTTCATGCCACTGTGTGCGCCGACTATCAGACCTTTCTTTTTTATCTTTTCTTTTGAATGTGTCAGTTAATGGGATCATATCACGATAATCAACTAAATATTCATCAAGAGCTTCATAAACATGTTCCTGAGGCTCTAGCTCCATGTATGTTCTTTCTTCCTCTGTAGACTGTTTGTCATCCTTCACTTTCTTCTGAAATTTTCAATAAAGTTTCATTAATTTATTACAACAATATTAGTGAGATGTAAGTATAATATAAAAAGATCATATAATATATAAAACAACCACAATGCAAATTGGGACTGAAAAATACCAAAAAAATAGTTTGAAAATACACACACACAACAATAAAATTAAAATTGAAATGATGGAATCAATGAATTGTCTCTAAATTCCAATTAAAATTAATGAATCATGTATTTATTTTATTAAATAAATTTATTTGTGATTATTATATTAATGTTATAATTTTTAACTGGCATGGCATGGATTTGTGCTATCTCAATTTTCCTATACATCATGAGAATATCACAAAAGAAAAGTTGAAAATTTCATTGACTCATCTGAAAATAATTAATGTGTAAATGGAAAAGGAACTAAATTGGTAATATAAATACAGTTTTATTGGAAGATACAGAGTTAAAAGCAATGCTCCCAAAAATAGACCACTCAATACAAACTATTTTTCTTTTCCCTACTTTAATTATGTCATTACTCCTAAGATGGTTCATTGCTGTAAGTGAATGGAAAGTAAATGGAGGACTAGAATTATAAAATTATATCTAATTCTCATTTAAAATTGCCATTCAGTTTGAATTGTCTGCAGTTAATTAAATTTTAAAAAGACGATTTTTGATTTCAAAATGTGTTTCTACATCAGGGAGATTAAATGGTATTGATCACAGAAAGATATCAGCTGGCTCTTGTTTTCTAATTGATTACTCCATAATCGAGGCTTGCTAATAATGGAAATTAATTGCAAATATCACAAACTCTTTATCATTCAGCACAAGAACATGCATGGGCATCATCAGCACCAAATTATTTAGGGGGATGATTCAATAGCTAAGGTACAGATTACTGAGAAGTTACTTCCAATATACCACATATACCAAAAAGCATAGCCATTTCCATTAAAATCCACAATATTATAATTTGTGTAATTGCAATCAATAAGTTTTTTATTCTGCAAATTAATTTTTTATTGTTAATTGGGAAGTTATTTACTTACTTTGCTTGGAGGAGACCTGTAATATTCTTGATAGAGAGGAGCATCTTCAAAAGGGGTCTCCAAGGGCAGTGGCGGCAGTGCTTTCCGAGGTCGTAAAGGAGTCGCAGGCTGAGAATTTTTCCATCGCACCATGTTTTGTAGGGAAAGACTAGCGTTGCTTGGTGTCCTGCACACCCTTCTTCCATGAAGTCGACCTGTGTCACTACCAGACTCTATAGCAGAATCTGATTCATCATGTAGGTCGTCCAGCTGATCATCTGGGTTGCCCGGAGAGCTCACAGGAGAACAAGATTTTTGAACACTTTGTAATGAATTGTAATAGGCATGGGATGCATCTTCAAGATTTCCGCTATCCGATGAATACCTACTTCGCTCTGAAGAAGATCTTATAGACACCGAGTCTGGTTTTACATATATGTCAATATCATCATAATTGTCATTAGAATCACAATCAGAATCCTGTAGAGTTGTAACTTCAGACTGACCTTGGGAATTCATATCAACGTATTGCACATCTTCATAAATGTTATCTTCAACATCACTGTTCATGTTTGATTCATTTGGGGATTCACTTGTATTATGCGAATTTACTAAAACTACATTATAATCATCATCATCATCATCAACATCATCTGAATTTTTATGCTTCATTCTCTTTTGCATACTACATGTTGCACATTTACAGTCTAATTCACTTGTCTGACTATCCATTACATACACATAGTCGTAATTATTGTCTGTTGAGTCATCACTGACTACTAGTATTTTCTTTCTATCACAGCACACAAGTTCATTTGTTGCTGAGCAGTATAATTCATTGTTGAAATACAATTCTGACGATGATCCAAAATACTCAGAATCTCGTTCATTATTTTCATTTTTAAATTTTTCTGAACATTCTTTCATTGCCAAATCACTATCAGTATTCCCAGCTAAATCATACTCATTTAGAGTACATTCTGAGGATGAATCATGCCTTGAGCCTCCACATAAAGTACTTCTTGATGAGCCACTGTGGTCTGAATTTGTTGAATTTTCTTCATAGATATCTTGATTTTCACAGTTGGTCAGTTTACTGTCTGAAACTTTTTCTTTATTCCGGGAATATTCATTACTCTTTCTTTTATCCTCATTTCCTTCCAATACACTTTCATTTTCAGGTTTATTGCATAAATTTTCTTCTGACTTAGAGAATTGTTTATTAGAATTTTCTTTTACATTACTCCCTAAATGTTCATTGTCATGTAATGGGATATAACTTAGAAATTCGTTAGCGTTCATAATTATACGTTTCTCTGAGGATGCTACTTTGGAATTTAAAGATGTTTTATTAGGTTTATGAGTTAATTTTGGCACTTTATTACTATTTTATTATTTAAATTATGTCTATTTGGTAGGGTCTGTGTTCCATTATTCACATTTGAAGTCTGTGGTTTTCCACTTTCATAATCACCTTGTACATTAATAGCACTATTAAGTTTATTACTTAACACAGTTGTTTTGGAAGCACTTTTTCTTTGTAATTCAGGGGAGTTTACTCTATTTCTCAATTTTGTACTGAAAAGATCCCTGGAAGATGGTGAAGTTCTGTATTAAGCTTTTGCTTTAGTTCATTTTCTTTGTTCACACATGAGGATTTTGGAATACTGGACATTGAGTTCATGCTTGATTTCTTAAAAACTTCAGGAAAGGTAACTCGAGTACATGCATCACAACACTCATTTAGTTTTTTGTCTAGTGCACTAACAAATGATGCATCTGATGCAGATGCAAGAACTTTGTAGCAGTCTTCTAAAACCTGCAATGAAAGAAAAGTCAAATCACACAAAGGCACACATAAAATCTTGGCTAAAAAAAAACACTATAAATTCAAAGATTTACCTCCGTAATTCTTGATAAGGCTCGTTTGCAGTGGAAGTGATCGAAATGACTGTTAGTGACTTCCAACACACCTCTCATCTGTTGTAAAATTTTGCGAATAACAGTGAGGTGAAGTAGTGGTAAGTACACCCTTTCAAGATTATACAAGTTGCTATAAGCTTGGGCTTCCACTTCAGACTTTTTAATCCTGTAGGATAGGAAATACAAAAACAGATGATTATAATAATAATAATTTATCAATGTGTACTGTAAAATGTAAATGAAAATGAAAAACATATAATGTTGTAAAATTAATCCCACAACTATAATAGTTGTAATGAAATTGATGATGACGACGACGATGATGATGTTGATAATGACTATGACCATAATAATGACAATTAACATGATGGTGACAATAGTGATTGTAATAACAATGGAATTAAATTTTTTTTTCTTTCTTTTATATCATGAATATTATTGATTTTTTGTAAATAAATCACAGTTTTTGTTGTTCCCTTTATATTATTTTTTTTAAATGTTTGAACATTTGGCAATAATGAAAAATAATGTAATATTGATATATGTGGTGGTAAGAACTCCATCTTTATTGTGATGTTCACATTTTGATATTTACAACTGACATGATAATTCATTGCATCCAGGATAGCATGCATTTGTAGAAAAACTTACTTTGCTCCACTAATAACATTTGATAATTCATGGAGATGACTGGTGTATGTGATGAAAATATCAAACTTTTCTATTTGCTTTTGAAGAACTCCCAAAATACCATCAAAGGTCAGTCTTTTTTGCCAAATTTGCTCCATGTCATATAGTGCACCATCGGAACATTTCTTCACTGAAAAATACACAAATATTATTAGAATCATACAAAATTTTAATGTGGAGTTAGATCAATAGGTCAAATGCAACAATTGAATTTTGATGGTGAAAGTGGAAAGTCAATTTTCAATTCTTGTTTTCAATTTCAGATAAGTTGAGAATTAATTTCAGAATTTTTATAGCAAAATTTACTACAAAAGTTCTTAGTAAATTTAACTTAACAAAGGAAAAGTTTGGAATGAAGGTATAAAATTTAACTTAAAATGAAAAAGGTTTCCATTAAAGTAAACATTTTTAATGTAAGAAATGTATTATTTTTTTCAGGTAAACGACAAATCTGACAATTTTCACACTATGGTCACTAATAGTCCCATTTTTTACCATCATTGACATTTTGCAATAAAATGTCAATTACAAAAAGGAAATACTATTTTAAAGAAATGAAAAGTGGAAATTGCAAAGGTATTAAATGCGAAATGTACAAGTTGTTATTTAATAAGAAAATATAGTTTACATATTCTTATATTCTTTAGATCTTTGAAAATATTTAAATAACTAATATATTCATTTCTAATAGCAATTTTTTCTTTGGCACATAATACTATTGAGAGTTCTCTGTGATTTTCTTCTTAATGTGTCATACTTTATTTTGAACACCATTCCCACAAAGAGGGACTTTCGTCATGGGTATTCTTGAGAAAATGCACATTGCATTTTTAGCATTTCCAGAGCACAAACAATATTCTCCAAAAATTGGGCCAAATGTGAATGTTTTTCAGCCTATTGTTTGATCCACAGAATAGGAATGGGGAAGGAATGACCTTTGTTGGGAATGATCCTTGACCCATTGTTTAAGCTACTGCTCCAGCATCCTCCTGGATTGCTATGAGGAAATCAGGGAAGCGCCCATAAAGAGCCTCTTGTTATCTCCTCGGCCTTGGTCGATTTCGATCCAGCTCTTTGGCTAGTTGTCGATACTCGGTTCGCAATCGGGTCTCGAACCTAGGACCTACGAAGCTTCAACTGTGAGCTGGGAACAACATTCGCTATTTCAAGCTACTCCAGAAATTACAGAAGCTTATTTTCACATAACATATGCGACATTGCCTTACGCATTACAACAAAAGAAACGTTTCAAGCGTTGACTAAAGAGTTGCATAATATATCAGAGAGTCTAGGCTAGCGGCGTGACTTTTAAACCACGATACGATACAAGAGTTTAATAAATGTACATTGTGTTTGGAGTTTTAGATTTTGTGGGCCTCTGCGATGAGTATGCAATCTGGAATTTTCAATCGACTGTTCTTGAGAATGTAGGGAATATTTTCAAACAGCGTTCATTATGAGAGTAAGGCAACTTATAAAGATATAATTTCAACTTCTTTTGCGCAAATTTCTTTCCTGTCACTTCTCCAATATTTACCGTTAATTCTTTACATCGTTGGCAAGAAGTTAGTAAAGAATAGTTGTGACTGCCTCACATACGAGAATCGGTTTGTCGGAGATGGAACAATCCCCATCGTTTCTTGTTTTTACGCGGCCATTTTGCCGCTTGTAAGATGACCGTGGAGACTCCTGTAGGCGACCACTATTTACCATTGTATCTTAGGTCTAAGGTAAGACGTTAAAATACGTCACGTGACTGTTAGTGCATAACGTCGCTACCTTACGCGTGGCGCTAAAACTCCCTAATATTACGCCTGCACAAACACGCTAATGCCTCCCGAATCACGAAAATTAGCTTTCCAACTTTATATAGCAATGCGCGGATTCGGTGGTATAACGGTCAGCGTACCGGACTGTTGTACCCGGTTCAAACCCGATCGAAGCCGTGGATTTTTAAGAGCGAAAAAATCCCTCGTACGCCTTCCTTCGGAGGGTAAATAAAGCCGGCTGTCCCATGTAGTAGATTTACTGCATGTAAAATATCCTCAAGCCTAAAAGAAGCCTCTGAGCAAAATTGAGATCCGCCAGTTTTGTCGCCCAAAATAATAACTCCTTTCTCCGCTAGGTGGTGAAGGGAGCGTATCGAAATTTGCGTGGTTAGACGGAAGAGCGGGCCTGATGGCCCGAGTCTCGCCACGTAAAATAAGGCATTAACTAAACTAGCAATGAATACGTAGCTTTTTGTCCTGAGGAAACGTTTGCCAATTTCTGCACCTTTATCACCGGAATCGTTCAGGGGAAACAGATGTGCATGGATCCGGTGCGTGACGCCCCTGCTCACCGACCGCAGGCACTTGCGTCAGCCGCCAGTTGGCGGAGAGGTGGTGTGAGGTGGGAGAGAACCTTCCGCCCCCTTCTCACCCCCACGGGGCTGCCCCATCGTTAGATCCCTCCGGCTCGTATCGGTGTTTGACTGCATCCGAAGGAAACTCGCTAGTAGTGTTTCATTAACTTCCGAAAGCAATACTCTGGGAATCCAGGGGACCGTGACCTTCCCAAACCAATCGTTACTTTCTCGCATACTACATACGTAGTGAAGAGAAATTTACGTAATGCTACAGCGGAAAAAAACTGCAATTTTTTTGGCAGAAAAATTCGTATTGAAGGTCCCCGATACCGAAAAACTGGATAATTATTGTTCCTTTACGTAGTAAATTACTTCAACAAGGTGTGTAATCAGAATTCACGTTTTGTTGATTCTTGACATCGAAAAACTTGTTTATGACAAAAGTCTGATCGTCCGTCCGTTTATTTGTGAACAACGTTGTGTTTATTTGTGAAGAATCATAAGCAGAATTTTCACCAAATTTGAAATTCCCGGATTGATTTTTGGTTGATGTCGCGACACCCTTGAATTTAAAACTTGTACTTTAATATTGAGAGTACTTACATGAAACTTAAGGACATTTTCAAATTTTTCTGAAAAACGATCCCAAATATTTGGATTAATTTATTTTAGCGAATGGAAGAATGCACGTTTATAAAAGGGCAGGTTCAATCGTCGTTGAATTATCTGAATTTTCAAAAATTGCCAAAGGAAAAAAAAAGTCGACGTCTTCCTACAACTGTACAAATGATATTTATTTAAAATATTTCTTAAAACGTTTCTTGGAAACGTTTATTTTCTGTAAAAATGAGCTCAAAATTGGCTCATTTTCAGAAACTCTCAAACGATGTTTCTCAAAAACGGCTCCAAAAATTTTCAGTGAAAATTTGCATAAGATCATGTTTTACTCTTGTGTAATATTTTTGTCACATTTTAATAATTACTATTAGAGGGTTATTGGGTGAATATTGAAAAGCTGTGAAAATATGTCTTTTAGGTGCCGACAGCAATGGGAAAGCTAGCTTGGACTAAAGATATTATGAAACTAACTAGTTCGAGAAAGTTCTGTAGGTTCACCATTCTGTAGCACTACACTTTCTAATATTATACAATTTACTCAAAACAATTACTAAATATTGACAAACAAAATATAAATATGGAAAATCGATCGTGTCTTACTTTTCGGTAAACATTTAAATTACATAACAGTTAAGTTTTCGAATTCCATTTAGAGGTGGTTAGAGAATGTACTGTAAAAAGTGTGTCATATGAAAGAGGTATGCAAATAATTGAGAGAAATGAAAGAAGAAGATAAGCAGAAAAGAGACGAATTAAACGGAAGAAATATAAAGAATATGAGGAATATAGCACAAAATACTAATTAATGAAGAATAAATTAGAAATAAAGTGAGAGAAAGTATGTAAAAAAGGAAAAAGGGAAAAAGGAAAGGGAAAAAAGATAAAGGAAACAGAAGAGAAAGATGAGAGAGAGAGAGAGAGAGATGTAAAATATAAATTTAGACAATGGAGAGAAGAAAGAAAGGAAGGAGAGTCAGAAGAGAAATAGAAACTCAGGGCGAATCGGGAGAAAGAGCGAAGGGCAGAAAACAAGGCCAATATCGAAAAAAAACAGAGGTGAGAGAAAAAGGAAAGAAACGGACGCGGAGATAGGGCGAAAAAGAGTGAGGGGAATAAGAAAGAGACGGAGGAAGAAGAAAGAAGAAAGGAGGGGGGGGGGGCTCACCCTTCTCGAGCACGGAGGCGAGCGTGCGGCGCGCGTAGGCCGGCGTGGGGTGCGGCCAGCCGACGCAGCGCTTGGCCAGCGCCGCCAGGGGCGCCAGCTCCGCGTTGTACGCCGCCTCCCCCACGGCCAGCGCGAACCGCAGCGACTCCAGCACCAGCTGCGCCTCGCCCAGCCGCTCTGCAACCCACGCCACACTTTCTATACAGGCACTTCAAGATCCAAAACTACAAGTACAAAAGCCATGCAGCCTTCGAGGGCGGGACGATAGAGTAAAGAACTACCATAGAATAAAGAACCTCTTTAGTCTAGGGTCTGAAGAAGGATACGGAAGGGAGGGACGGCAAGAACGCGGGAAGAACGCACAAGATAGCGTTACTATGCAGCTCAGGGAGTAGCACTGCGCATCTCTAGTTTCCCCAATATGCGGTAGGAGCGCTACTCCCTTAAGCCTTTATCAGAAGCGCGAAGCATTACAGGACTGTAGTCTTCGTGATGAGGTTAGTATAGAAATGCAATGCAATGTACTGTAATGCCTTCGCAGCCTTCCCCGTTTAGAGAAGCACGTGCTGAAGTGTGGCTCACCTGCGGTGCGGGCTGCCACCACCTCGGGCAGCTGCGACCAGGAGAGGCGCTCGGCGTGGCCGTCGGCGCGCTGCACCACCTCTCGCAGCGACGGCCGGCGCTTCAGCGGCGACTCCGACGCCGGCCCCGCCCCCGCCCCTCCGGCACCTGCGGGTGGACGGTATAAAGGCTCATTCACAATGCAATCACAAACATAAGCATAACACATAGACATAAGCGAAGAGTTGGCGTATTCACAATGTCCAACATAAACATAGGCAAAATAAGAGTTTCTATTGGCTATGAGGCATTCTAGTTTACTATTGGTTGGATATGAGAATCGATTTCGAGATATCAAAACAAATACGACAAACACAACCACGCAGCACACGAATAGTTCGCCTATCGACTTCGATACTCGATTTTGAGTTATCGAACTGTGATTGGCTCATCCCTTATGTCTGACGTAAGCATAAGCACAGAAGCTTGAAGCTTGCAAGCTCTTAAGTTAACGTCTTACGTGTTATGCTTATGCGAACGCATTGTGAATGAGTCCACTTGTAGACGTAGTCCTAACTTTTATGTTAACGCCATGCTTATGCTTATGTTTGCATCGTGAATGGGCCTTAACGGTCAGCGGACCGGGCTTGTACCCGAGTTTGCGGGTTCAAACCCGATCGACGCCGTGGATTTTTAAGGGCGAAAAAATCCTTCCTACGCCTTCCTTCGGAGGGGAAGTACAGCCGTCTGTCCCATGTAGTAGATTTACTGCATGTAAAATATCCTCGCGCCTAAAAGAAGCCTCTGAGCAAAATTGAGATCCGCCTGTTTCGTCGCCCAAGATAATACCTCCTTTCTCCACTTGGTGGTGAAAGGAGCGTAGCGAATTTTGCGTGGTTAGACGGAAGAGCGGGCCTGATGGCCCGAGTCTCGCCATCGCCATGAGACATCTAGAGTGTTACTAGAACTTTCGTAATATAACTCGGTGTCTTTTTTAACTTTTAAACACAGCACACTTACATACAAGTCCATATTGGATTGAAATAGCACACTACACTAAAATATATTTGAAGTTATATACAATGCAAATAAATCTATTTAAAAAAGGATAGCCTCTGGTCCTACTGAACCCTTCAAATGTTCACCTATCTGGTTGTATTTATGACTCTCGCCAACGTTTTGATGCTCATTGGTGTAAGAAGCTTATTGGCTGAAGATGGAGATGCTGCGCACGTCATTGCATCATGCTATAGAGGAGTTACTTTAAGAAGGGACCACTTTCATAGGTCGGGAAGCAAACGAACGGCATGCAGGGTGATGACATTGCAAGAGATGGTGATGAAGTTATTTACAAATGAGCTAACAGTAAATAAACGCCTGGCAAAACGAGTACACGGATATAACCTGCAGTTATATTGCCAGCAGTGGCCAAGCAGTAGCTGTTAAAGGGGTCCCTTCTTAAAGTAACATCTCTATACATTTCGTGAAAATGATGTGGTATTGTTGACTAACTACATGATGAAATAATGCATGTCATCCCCGACTATTTAATAAATTTATTTATAGAGCACGGGCCACGGACTGTGGCACAGTCTCCCGCCTTTTGTCACACAGCGAGGCTGACGATGACGGCAAAGCCGCCGAAAGCCGTCTCTGTAAATAAATCTTTAAGTTGACGGAGATGATTTCGACTGCTTCATCAGTGCATTACGTCCAACTCAACATTTGAAGTCGTAGGCTTCCGCGGCCAGAATCATGAAGATTTTCTCCCCTCCAAATCCAAACCGGTACCCATCTATACAAAGCTATGCTGACATACGCATGCCCAATTTGGAGCTCAGCAGCCAATCTTATATCCATTAGCTCCAGACCTTTCAAAATCGTTTCCTAAGGATCATAACCAAAGCACCTTGGTTCATACCCAATCATCTCGAACTCACAAGCTTCAATCCCACCAGCCATGCACTTCCAATTAGAGAAACAAACCCCAAATAGAGCACGTATCCGCAGGAAACTCCCCAGACACTTTTTCGACCCACCCTAAGACCCTCACACACACCACTTCACTAAATAATCCAAACCAAAAATATAACTTCTAAATTAAACTCAATTCTGTAGTTCTGTATCGAATGTATTCTAACCCATTGTAAAAAAGGCTGTACGTCTGAAAGCAAATAAATTTAAAAAAATGAAGATTATCTTGGCTCTCCGCTAACAATGATAATGATCCGATAAAGACGATGGAACGTCGGCAATCCAGCCCTTTGAATTGAATTGAATTGAATGTGCCTTATTTTACGTGGCGAGACTCAGGCCATGAGGCCTGCTCTTCCGCCTGACCACGCAAATTCCGCTACGCTCCTTTCACCAACCATGGAGAAAGAAGGTATTACTTGGGCGACGAAATAGGCAATTTGAATTTTGCTCAGAGGCTTCATTTAGGCTTGAGGATCTTTTACATGCAGTAAATCTACTAACATGGGACAGCCGGCTTTACTTCCCCTCCGAAGGAAGGCGTACGAAGGATTTTTTCGCCCTTAAAAATCCACGGCTTCGATCGGGTTCGAACCCGCAAACTTGGGTATAACAGTCCGATACGCTAACCGTTACACCATCGCCGCCGCTAATCTTCACAGCTGAAGTCGTCGGGTACTCACCTCCGCTTCCGGCGTTGGCGCGCGGCGCCGCCACGGGCTGCCCTGCCCCTCGGGCGCCGGCGGCGGCGCCGGGCTGCTCAGCGACGCGCGCCAGCCCCTGCGCAGCGACCCCGTGGCGCTGGCGGCCAGCGACGCCACGCGCGGGCCCAGGCTGCCCCGCGGCAGGCTGCGGAAGGCGCGCGCGCGGGCCTCGGCCGACGCGCTCTCGCCGCCCTCCGGCCCCGCCCCCGCCCCCGCCGCGCCGCCCTCGTCTGCGCAGCACCACACACACACGCGCATTAGCACGCAGCCGACATCCAGGGGCGCGTCAACTGCCGAGGTCCCGTGAGAGTAGTGCATGCGGGAGGTGGCGGAGATTCTAATTGTACTTCCATTTCTAAATATTCCTAATAGTTTTGTAATTGTAAATCTAGTAGTAATCATGTCTGCCACCGAGCATTAGCTCAAAGCGAACTTAAAAATCTATTTACCTATCTATCCTATCTATCTAATCTATTCTATCCTAACTCTCTATCCTATCTCTCTTATCCTATCTATCTATCTATCTATCTATCTGTCTATCTAATATATCTATCTATCTATCTAATATATCTATCCTATCTGATATATCTATCCTGCTGGATTGTGAGATCCGGCGCTGACCTTCCATCGGCTAGCGGGGTTTGCCTCAGCCACGTATCGCCCACCAGCGGGGCACCGCCTCAGTCGGGACAAGCTCTAAACTCCCGACCGCTCCCGGCTTGTGTGATCATTTACTGCATGTTAGTGTGTGTGTGTATAGGGAGAGGATACGACAAGGAAGAGGAAGGAAAGACCGCGCGTGGTCCGTGGAGCGTTTGTTAGGGTACTGCTCCGATATTCGCGGGGTGTTGATCAGGGGAAACTACTTATCAGAGCAGCTTGCCGCTAGAATTCTCCTCCAGACAGCGACTGAATTCGACCTAGGACCTCCCGGTCAGAAGCACTGCAGTGTCATCAGTTGATGCCTGCAGTGAAAACCGTTGCGAGACTGTTGATGATGATGGACCGGGAGCGGTAGCTGAGTGCATCAACTGATGTCACTGCAGCGCCTCTGACCGGGAGGTCCTAGGTTCCCACTCCCCACGGCGGCAGGATTTTAGACACTAGCTTTTCAGGTAGGTTGAATTCAGTCGCTGCCTGGACGAGAATTCTGGCGGCCGGCTGCTCTGATCGGTAGTTTTCCGTGGTTTCTCCGATCAACACCAGGCGAATGCCGAAGCAGTATCCTACCAAACGGGCCACGGACCACGCGCGATCTATCCTTCTTCTTTCTTGTTCTATCCTCTCCCCCTAACACACACACACACTCACACACACACTCACTCACACACACACTCACTCACACACACACACACACACACACACACACTCTAACATGCACTACACTACCACATTTCCGGGAGACCGGTCGGGAGCTTAGATCTTGGCCCGGCTGGGGCGGCGCCCCGCTGGTGGGAGAGTCCTGGTTAGGGGGAAACCCCACTAACTGACGGTAGGTCGGCGCCGGATCTCGCCATCCAGCGGGGGAAGACCGCAGCCATCTCCCGAGAAAAAAACATGCACTACACTAACGGGACTAATGTCCAAAGCAGTTGCCGCGCCCGGAAACACGAAAAAACAAACAAACAAACTGTTGATGATGATCGTGCATGGATTGATGTTTTCAGACACGTCTACTGTTATGACCGGCGGAGGTGGTTCAGAGCATCAACTTATGTCGCTGCAGTGCCACTAATCGGGAAGTCCTAGGGTTCGAGTCTCGACTCTCTCGAGTCTCACTATCTTCGACACTGGCCAGATAGCTAGGTCGAATTCAGGCGCTGTATGGAAGAGATTCCTAGTATCTGACTGCTCTGATTGGTAGTTTTCCGTGGTTTCTCCGATCAATACGAGGCTCGGAGCAGTACGGGTCTTGGCTGACCAGCGGTGACCCAGCCTCTCGGCTATGGGATATGGGGTTCGTGTGGTTAGCACGAAGACATGCCTTCACTGTGCATTTACTGGTCTTCGCTACCTTAGGGTGGGGTTTCCCATCGTCACACAGCAATCGTTACTGGGATATTTGTGAGGAGAGCGCACAGGTATAATTTGCCTCGGCCTGGACTCGAACCCAGGGTTGCCCCGTTGAAAGTGTGCTTGTTAACGAACGAGCCACTAAGAGAGGCAATACGGTTACACTTGGGACAATAAATCTGGACAGTTGAAGCTCGTGTTCGAGGTATCTCGCATCTTACTCACCAGCCTACTTTTTTGTTTCTTACATTTCAAGGGGTTTACATGGTTCAGTTATTACAGCAACTTTGTCACACGTATTGATGGCTTAAAAAATAACTATAACTAATTTCTTACAGCTAATACATTGGTTGAGGAAACCTATTAAGGCACATCTTCCCGCCTGAATAAACTGCCACAACTCCTCCTACTTTTGCTTTTGAAAGTACACGCGGTCGTGTTCATCGGCAATAATTCGCAAATTGCCTTAAAGATAAAGGCGTGCAGCACCGTCGCGGATTTCATTCCGGCGCCCATTCGCAGGCCATTGTGCGCAGTCGTCGATTCGTGTCGCCGTCCCACATCCACGACGCGCCGCCATCCGTCCGGTTGGAAGCGATCTGCTGGCCCTGGGC
Source organism: Teleogryllus oceanicus (assembly GCA_964035755.1). Taxonomy (NCBI): domain Eukaryota; kingdom Metazoa; phylum Arthropoda; class Insecta; order Orthoptera; family Gryllidae; genus Teleogryllus; species Teleogryllus oceanicus. The sequence continues at coordinate 177,727,501 of CAXIVR010000003.1, forward strand.
TGCCGAAACGGCGCGGCGCCGCCCGCGCGGGGAAAGCCACCTCGCCCCGGGCGCACGCCAGGCCCAGATGCTATCGCCCCAACCGCACAAGTCATCAACAGGCCGTCATTTCAATATCCTTAATATCTGGTTTACACTGCAATGTTATTGAGGAGTTACTCTAAGAAGGAGCCACTTTGACAGGTCCAGAAACAAATGAACGTCATGTACGGCCATGTCCTTGCAAGAGATAGTGATAAAGTAATTTGCACATTCGCTATCTGTGAACGAACGTACTAAGAAAATAAGTGCATGGACGTAACTTGCAGTTACATTGCCAGCAGTGGCCAAACAGTAGTTGTCAAAGCAGTCCCTTCTTACAGTAATCTTTCTATACTCGTGGTTTTCAAAAGACAGATTCATAATAAGTTGGATTGATTGTTTATTCGGGGCGTGTCAACTGTTAAGGTCATTGGGTCCCGTACACTTACGGGATCAATAAATAGTGCAACTATTTTATCGTGGAAGGTGGCGGTGATCTTCCTCCGCTAGCTGGCGCGATCCGGGGGTTTTCCCTGTCAGGTATTTCCCACCAACGTGGCACCGCCGCAGCCGGGACCAGCTCTAAGCTCCTCACCGGTCTCCTGGTATGTGTGATAGTGCAGTGCATGTTGTGTGTAAGGAGTGAGGGTAGGACAAGGAAGCGGAAGGGAAGATCACGCGCGGTCAGGGGCCCGTTTCGTTAGGGTACTCTACGCCTGGTGTTGATCAGAGAAACCACAGAAAACTACTGATCAGAGCAGCCGGCCGCTAGAATTCTCCTCCAGACAGCGACTGAGTTGGACCTAGCTGAAAAGCTAGTGTTGAAAATCCTGCCACCGTTGAGACTCGAACTCTAGGGCCGCCCGGTCAGAGGCGCTGCAGTAGCATCGGTTGATGCCCTAAGCCAACTCTGCCGGTGATAGCGCGTTGGAGCCAGGGCGGACCACTCTGAATTGGCGTGTGAATCCCCCGCGCGGGGAAAGCCGCCCCGCCCCCAGCGCGACGCCGGCACTCGCCAATTCCATTCTGGCGGCCCCTCGGGCGCTCCACTGGCACCGATCCGGGCGCGGCCGCCGTCCGCGTCCAAGATTCCGCGCCGCGCCGCGCCCCGCCCCGCCCCGCTCTGCCCCGCCCCGCCCGCTCTGCCCCGCCCCCGCCGCCCCTCACACCGCCCGGCCCGGTCCAGCCCGTCTTGTCCCACCCTGCCCCGTCCTGCCCCACCCTGCCCCGTCCGTCCGTCCGTCCGTCCGCCCGTCCCATCCTGTCCGTCCTCCGTCCGTCCGTCCTGTCCTGTCCGTCCTGTCCGTCCTGTCCCGTCCGTCCGTCCGTCCGTCCGTCCGTCTCGTCTCGTCTCGTCCGTCCGTCTCGTCCCGTGCCGTCCGTCCGTCCGTCCGTCCGTCCGTCCCGTCCCGTCCCGTCCGTCCCCGCCGCGGGCCGTCCTGCTCTGCTCCGCGCGCTGCGGCTCCGTCCCGCCCGCACCTCCACTCCCCGCCCAACCCTCCCCCCCGCCCCATGAGCCCCTTTCTCCACACGGCAGGCGGCGCTCGCCCGGCCCTTATCTGAGCCATCTACCGCACGCAGTGCCCGAAAACCAAACTCCACCGAGCCATTAATTATTGAAGGTAATGGTTGTCTATGTGTAGGTTGGTAAAATTACAGGTTCCTCTTCTTACTGACAATTCAATTATGTTCCTTTCTCGGCCACATTCTGTATTTCATTCAAGTTTTTTGGCCAATTGATTGTTCTGTTCACGAATTTTAGGTTCTTGGGGGTTTCCTAAAATCGACTTCGACTAAAGCTTGGCATCATTGGAAGTCAACGAAAATGCCCTCAAAATTAAAGGCTAATTGAAGTCTAGGAAAAATATCTGTTCCGGCCCAAATTATCCAAAAATTGTGAAAATTGAGACTTTGTACAAACAGAAACTGGTAACATACGATGTTATAGGATAATAAGCACGAAAAGGCAAAAACCTGAGAAAAGTATGAAAAGTTAAAATTTATGGGTAAGTTTAAGGTCTGGGAAAAATGATTCCGGTTTTTATTCCAAAATTCGTGTTTGTACAAAGTAAAACGAGTAGCATACGTTCTTGTGGGCTAATATACACGAAAACTCAAAATCTTCAGAAAATTATGAAACTCTGTCCTCATTGAAACACAAATTAAAGACTAGAAAAAAGTTCCATCCCATATTTTTGAAAAATCGGGGCTTGGATATGGTTTTTGGGCACTGCTAATTTTAGATGGTAGCTTGTTTGCACACCCGCTCACACCTCACCCGGCTCACGCGCCTCGGACGGAATTCAAAGGCGCTCCCCGACCGGTCCGCTCATCCGTCACGAGCACCGCCCACGCCTGTTACCAGTCCCGGCGCTCACCCACGCGCCTGCCCCGTTCATTCTCCATCACCCGCCCGCGCTCGTCTCTCGCCACCGGAAGAGGTGGCTCAGTGCATCGGCTGATGTCTCTGCAGCGCCTCTGACCGGGAGGTCCTAGGTTCGAGTACCGACGGTGGCAAGATTTTCGATACTAGCTCGTCAGCTAGGTCGAATTCAGTCGCGGTCTGGAGGAGAATTCTCGCGGCTGGCTGCTCTGATCTGTAGTCCTCGCCGGTTTCTCCGATCTATACCAGGTTAATGTCAGAATAGTACCCTAACAAACGAGCCACGGACCGCGCGCGATCCGTCCTTTCTCTTCCTTGCTCTATTCTCTCCCCTTACGCACACTTACATTTACACTAATATGCACTACACACATGCCGGGAGACCGGTCGGGAGATTAGGGCTTGTCCCGCCTGGGGCGGTGCCCGCTGGTGGGAGATACCTGGTTAGGGAAAACCCCGTTAGTCGAAAGGTAGGTCGGCGTCGGATCTCACCATCCAGCAGAGGAAGATCACCGCCACCTTACGAGTGAGTGACGTGCCCTTCCCTTTAGGGATTAATGACCTTAGCAGTTGACGCGCCCGGAATCACTAATCAATCATTCAATCATCCCTGCCCCGCCCCTTTACCTGCTTCCTCCATCGATATCGCCCACCCGGCCTGCTTAACTGCCCCGCCCACACGAGTCAATTACTAATCTTTTGCAGAACCGTTACTTGTCCTACAGTCTTCTAATAACACATTCACCCGAACTTAGGTTTATTATTTTAAGGGTTCACGGACACCGGACTCCAGACGCCAAAACAATGTGGTTGAAATCTACTTACAAATAAGTGGTATGCGAGAAAATGAAAAGAACTGAAAAAATGACATTTGTTGTGCGGAATTAAGCAATAACTTATATTATTAAATTCTTGCATAAAGTTATTCGCTTCGAAAGAAGCCAGAACCTTCTTACAACCTGTTTTAACTGCAAAAAGCTGCCAACCGAATAGTTGATATTATACCTCAATGATAAATATGCCATTATTTAAATACCATTACTTATTTAAATAATGTTATTGTAATATAGTTTTATTACAATGCTGTACGTTGTACACTGTTTTTTCAAAAGAAAGATATTTATAATGTGTTGAAGCCAGGACGGGCATTCTGAATTCGCGGCAGCATCATTTTCTGATGTTTCAACTGCTCCACAAATCCCACTCCGTTTGCACAGCATTTGGAATTAGAGTGAAAGTCGGCGCTTCTTTATTCTGCTAGTAAACTGTTCCGCTAATATTTTTCGTTATATTCACTTCTCGCTCACTCATTTGCCTACTGACTTGCTCCGTCGCATCAATTGGCTGAAATGTCGCCCCATCTACGCCACCACGGTCGCCCTTTAAGCGGCCCCCTAATGGTTCATTGTGCGTTGGCAGCCAAGGTGGAGGCGCTGAATGTGCTCCACTGAACCCAACCCAGATCGCAGGTGTGCGTGGAGATCCTGGTCGCGTATAATGGGCGATTTCAGGCATTAGAGAGTATACCTGCGATGTATCAAATATAGGTACCTCACTTTATCATTAGGGACGCTCCAAATTGCCGCAATCTGTGAGAGAAGCTGGATTAATAGATTGTTCTAATTCCTTAAAACACTTTAAAAAAGAAAAACTCAGAAGGCGGAATTATTGCTGTCTCTATTCTTTCTGGTTTGAAACATTTCGTGAAAATATGTCAATTGAGGCATATATATATATATATATATATATATATATATATAAAATATATATATATATATGAGAATTTCAATACAATTTCAACGTGTTGAGTGATGGAATCTACAACATTATCTATACAATTATTCATGTCTTAAAAAGACTAGGAAATTTAAAAAATATAGCATTACAATACAGTCACCTCAGGAAGTATTAATTAAATACATTTTAAATATTTTTACGTCTTATCTTTTGAACTAAATAATTAAACTCCCTCCTTTCATTATCCTCTTCCTATTTCTTCCGGTGTCTGAGTTTTCATGAGAGTCGACAGTTCTACAACAAGCTCTAGTCTACAACTCATTAGAGTGACTTCGGACACTGCTTTGATTAGTGGTTTCAGTTTTCAGAAATATTTCATTCTTTCTGAATATTCCAAAATACCAGACAGTTCATAATACAGAAAACACGAAACAATACATTTAGATTGCCGACCAAACCGTAAATGTATAGGTCGTCGATCTATATATTCGAAAAAGTTCCTTTTAAAACTTCCCAACACTCGTAATGGCAAATCTATCGAGATATGACGATTTTATCTAACCATCTGTTGATAATACAGTATCACTATGTGACATCGGTATTTGCTCGTAAGATAGTCAAACTGACGGGGAGCCGCACACCTATCTTTTACTGCAATCGTTTCCAGATCTTTCTGGAAACATGTTCGTGTTTAATTTAATATGACATAAACAGTAAATGTAAATGTAATTTTTAAAGAACTTCTCACTAGCAATTGGCATTCATTTGACAACGTGATCAATGCAGATTGTGCAATGTGATCAATGCAAGAAAGACCTGTGTTGTGTGTCTTTCCTTTCAGAGAAAGAAAGACACATTCAAAACTGTCTGCTCGATGTCAGTGACAAACGCCCGCTGTAGATCTGTATCTCGCTTCGTACTGTAACGTTCCCGCTTGGAATTTGACCTAACGGAGCGACTCCAGGTGCGTCCTGCCCGACGGAAGAGATTCCAACTGGGAAGCGAGATCGTCGCCGTGAAGAGAGCGTTATATCCGACTTCGGGTCCCGTTGCTTGGCAACAATTAAGGAGGGCGGTCCCTCTTCGTCTCTGAAACATTAATATGATTCTCTTCCTGGATGGGAATGCAGTACATTGGATGGTATTGCTTCAGAAGTATTACGTAACATGAAAGGAACAACTATTATCTCATTTAATCTATTGTTCACTTGGCAGGTGAATGTAGTTGTAGCACAGTCACACAGCGAACGTACTACATTCGCTCTTGTTTAATTCGAACATTCTGTCAAGCAATTGTACTAACAAAGGAAACTATTACGGATTTTGCTATATACACACTTCAAACTGCAGAAGTGTACATGAAACCTTCGTCTTAATTTTGTCTCGCATTTTACGGTTTGCACGGTTAAGGTTCTAGCGTTTATGCAATTCAGAATAATCGTGAATTGTTAAACCATACCGTTAATATCAAATAAGGATGAAAACCTGACAAACATACAAGTTCACAAATGTACACAGTACATTCTATCTTGTTTCCTTTACATTCATTAACTTTCTAACTATCAATATATTTCTTTTCTTTCTCCTTATTTGTTTTCAGTCTGATTACTAAATACACGCTCTTATTATTTTTAGTAATTTAACAGTAACCTTTCTCTCTTTCATTTTTTCTTTTGCAGATTCATCGGAAAATTAGTGCAGCCTTCTTATTGTAATTATTTCTGTTATTTGTTAACTTCAGCTTTGTTACTGTAACTGTTCACTGGATAAGCAAAGCGGCTCATTTGAGCTCAGCTCCCTCCTCCCACCTCCAGAAGCCGAAGTTACAGTTCACAAATATAGTTTTTATAATGTTCTATGGTAACGAAAATCATTGAATATCTCAATTGAATACGTTATAAATAACTATAAATGAGCAAATATAAATAGGACGATTTTTATTTAGGCATAAATGAAAACTTCTTTACAAAAATATCAAGTCGTCTGGACACAGTGTATGATGCCACTCTCCCTAAAGAAAAATCCAGGTTGTGCCATTGACTGTATTAAAGACAGAAATATTCGACCCAGGTGATCGAGGTGTGATCCCTTACAGTCTCGGTTAGAGAGGATATGGATGCAAGCCCCACCATGGTTATGAGTCTTACTAGTTACTTAAGCTTTCATTATTATTTTTTCAATTCTCCTACGTCATTTGTACGGCTAACAACCGTAGTTGTAAAAATGGAGGCTGCTTCGCGTATCTAATACTGATAAGGACCCGCCGTGCCTGATAAGGAAAAAATACGTGTCTGGATATCGGTACCATGGACCTGACACGAGGTTTAAAGTGACCAAAACGGAGTAAAATAAATGAACTAAATGTACGAATGAATGAATAAATGTATGATTGAATGAATGGATTAATAACTCAATAACTGAATGGATGCATGAATGTATATAAATGAATGAATAACTGAATGAAGGTAAGCGAATGAATGGATAAATGAATTGAATAAGAAGCTGCCTGAATGAACAAGTGGACGGATGAACAAGTGGATGGATGAACAAGTGGACGGACGAACAACTGGATGGACGAACAAGCGGATGGATGGATGAACAATTGGATGAATGAATGAAACGCGGATGGACGAACAAGTGCGCCTGGCGACGTGCAACTCACCCATGAAGGCGAAGAGGTGCGGCGTGCGGTGGGCGCGATGGGCGAGGAAGGGCGAGAGCACGGCCAGCCAGACGGCGCGCTCGCGCACGGAGGGCGCCCGCAGATGCAGCTCCGCCCCCGCTGCGCCGGCTGCGCCCGGGGTGCTCCTCGAGCGCCGCCTCGCCCAGCGCCAGCGCCAGCCGCGCCGGCCCCGGCCCCGCCCCCGCACCGGCCCCCGGCGCCTCCCTGCGCACACACACACAAACACACACACTTCAGCTGACTTTCACCACATACGTCTTACGTATGACCTACAATGTAAAGTCGTACTTAAAAATTATAGTCATTACTATAAAATTAAAGTCACACTTTTAAGTCATACTTAAAATTAGTCATAATTAAAATTAAAGTCTTACTTGAAATTAAAGTCATCTAAAATTAAAGTCATACTTAAAATTAGTCATAATTAAAATTAAAGTCTTACTTGAAATTAAAGTCATGCTTAAAATTTAAAGTCATACTTAAAATTTAAATCGTACTTAATTTTTAGTCGCGTTTTAAATCGTACTTTGTCGTTCGTCGTTTGACCACCTTCTTTGAAGCGATGCTTAGTGAAGTATAACTTAAATGCGTGCGAGAGTTGGTTGGCAATGTTGGACCCTGGTCAAACGGGGACCATAACTAACCTTGTTTGTTTTTGTATTGTAAGTTATTTTTAGTGATTTTTCGTAATGGGGAAAACAGAGAGGATTACGAAATTTTCATTATCGAAGAGAGAAATGCTCATGGAACCTATGAGAAAGTATATTTCTATTACAGAAAATGAAGTTACGAAGCGACAAAAATAAAGGAAAGCTACAACATGAAATATAACAAATATTAAATCAAACTGTGGAGAGGATTAGGTTTATGAGAAAAAGAAATGCAATAACAATTATTGAATGTAAAACTTGGAAGTTCGAAGACGATACGGGACCATGCAAACGTAAGTTACAAAACTCTTGAAAGACAAAATTTTACTAGCAAGGCATTTATGAACCAAAACTGTAAAATGGTCATTTCATTAATAATTAACTTTGAAATTAATTTAGAAATTCCAGTCGGTCTTCAATTAGCTCCTTAACATGAAGTATTGTCATCACTGATAGGCGAAATCGGGTGTCAAAATTCAAGCTTTTCGAAATATTCGGACCGTTCACGGATCCTCCCCGGTCTACAAGAAGGCTTCTCACAGTTTTCGTCTTCACAATTGTCGCAGCTACCACTCTCAAAAACAGCACACCAAAATACGCTCGCTACTTTAACTGGTTTTGCGACGTAAAACACTAAATACTGCATCTGAGAGGTGTGCTTAAATTACTTATCGTTAAGTTCGCCTTAAAGGGTTGGGTGAATCGGGAATGTCTCCTAAGCATACCTTCAAATTCTTAAGACAAACTTAAAATTGTAAGTAATGGCGATGAAAGTGGTCATTACTTCGATGCTTAGTACACAGCAGATCAAAAGATCTCGCCAAAGCGGACAGTTTGCTAAGAAATGAAAACGCTCTGATAGCTTTCAGACCTATCGCCTCAATCGTCTCTCGAACCTATAGCCTCACTCATCTCTCTTGGTATGTTCGGGGCTTCATGCACGGTACCAAACAAATGTGCCAAAAAGCACCAAACCCTCAACCACCACCATAGGTAGTCTGGAGACTTCATCATCTGTACCTCATGTTAGAGATGTAGCTTTTATATGAATTAGGATTATTATTATTAAACTTATTTATTTATTTTACGTCAAAAAAACAGTTAAAAACTGCGTATGACGTGCTATGGGAAAAGTGAATTGTGTGCACATTTTCAAAATTCTGTGATCCCTGCAGTAAGTCATATACTACTTAAATTTTGAATTTTGAAAGGGAGAAAAAACTCCCATGTAGTAAAATCTATTTTCAAGGATAAATAAGCAATAAATTTTGAATTTTGAAAGGGAGAAAAAAAAACAACAAAAAACTCCCATGTAATAAAATCTATTTTCAAGGATAAATAAGCAATAAATTTTATTACTTCCTGCCGCTCTTATTACTTCCTGCCGCGACAACATGGAAACGATAATTTGAATAATTGTATTTCCACTGAATTCTAGAAGAGGTGCACAGAAAATGAAGTTACATTTATGTCCAGAAGCAAAACAAGGGGCCATCTCAGCATTTGCTCAATGGATCAGGAAACTGGACGAAAAATCTGATGGATATGGGGTCATTGACCCGGACATTATAATAACATTATTATTAAAACATGTTTGCAATGAGATAATTTTCTTTAGCAAACTCTGCAGTGAATTACCACGCTATCTCAGATGTAATCATAGAATTAAAAAATTCCTTAATTTTACATGAGTTTGTTGCTATAATTTGTGAGGATGAGGGGTTTATAGTCATATAAAACAAAATATAGAATGAACTACATGCTATTACAAATGCAAGCCGAACTTACGAGACGATGGGCATCATTCCTTAGTGAACCTAATAGCCAATGCTCTGTTTCGATCTCCGTAATTTGACAGAAGTGAAGATTTCTTAAATGACATTCCGATGTGAAATTGTTTATCGAGTGACAGACATTAAGCAATCTCCGTAATGTGAATTACAAACAAGATTCAAAATTCTTCAATGCGATATTTGTGCTTCAAGAATATGAATGCCATAACTACAATCCCAATGTAAATATTTTTTATTTGAATGTCCATTTTGCGTCTCGTGAACGTGTACACAGATATGTTTCGTCTCACTCCTTTTTTGAAAATTAACAATTTCCCCTCTGTGAAATCAGTAGGAGGTTATTGTTACCCCCACTGCACAAGTTGGTAGCATATGTATGTCTTGCCATTGCGTAGGAAGAAAGGAATTTCGAGGGTTAGAGGTAGAATTTCTCACGACCATTTTCCCACTTTATGCGAGCAATTAGCCGCTGCCTTTCCTTATGTGATCTGATCAAGTTCTGGCTACCCCATGACTCATTCGCTTCCGCGTTTCTCCTCTCGTAACAACCGTATTGCACTCCTTTCAGCAGGTGGAAGTTGTATCCACAGCCCAACATGTAACGTTAACAATTATCTGGATCGTCAGTACGTGGAGATCTAGAGCCGGTTTACAATTTAGTTACAGATGTAAACTGAGTAATTTATTGAAATCAAGTAGGTAGTCGTGTATGCCTTCATTTTAAATGGAATACCGCATTACTTAAAAATCATGACTCACATTTCAGATTCCCTTCAAGATCGTTTTCAGGTATCCTTATGTAACGTCAACAACTCTATGGGTGAAGATCTAGGGGCAAGTTTATCATTTAATTTTCAGAGATAAAATGTGGAATTCATTAATATAATGTAGGAAGTCGTTTTATAGCCCATTATATATTGAGTAATGGAGGAAGACGTTTTAATGTCCTTCTTATAAGATACATTAATAAAAACTTCGTCATTAAGATTGTTCTGTTAACATTTTTTCAAGATGTAGTTATAATTTTACTTAATGTACGATAGGAAAATACATTGTTATTGTAGTTTTCTAGATTTCTTAAATCCGAGAACTTTCTACCACACTCCATAGGACGAAAAATATTAGTGTTTCATTGAATAAAGGTTTATTAGGTAAGATAAAAAGTCCTGTGGCTAAGGTTTGAGTATTCTGCGAAAGATAAATAACATAATGTTGACTGCACTGATAAAGATAAACCAGAAACAAAAGCCAGTAAAATAGTATTTAAGTGTTGCTGCTGACTCATAAGATACAAGGTATGATAATAGGAACAAAGATAGTAGAATAGGAGAAGTTTGAATGGCAATTTTTACTCCAACACTGTTCTCAGTTAACAAATTTAAGTAAAATAGTATTTAAGTGTTGCTGCTGAAGCGGTTGCAATTTGGACATGAATGTGTATACTGTATGTTATACTCATATAGTTTCACATTTCATTTTCATAAGTTGGCATCACTACATGCGCCAACAGAAGCGGTTGCACCGCATGCCTATCTCAATTAATTTTTTTTTATAATGTATAGAATAGTGAACAACATAGGCAATAAGGACGTTTAGTATGTATAACTAAGAACATTACAGGTAAACAAATACAATAATTATTCTGTTCATAATCAATTGTTCAACTGCAAATATAGATCTAAGTGATGTACTGTACATATCGTTGTATATAAATTTTATCTGTTCTCTAGCCCTGATGAAGGCCAAATATACGGCCGAAACGTCGGCAATGTAAAAATGTCGTTTTCTTTCTTGGACCCAATCTCAATAACCAGCAGACAGTTAAATTAATTTATTGAGTGATCAATGACTAATTTTCTTGCATTAAACGTGAAGCAACTGCAAAAGATTATCAAAGTAAATGTTACGATAACTACTACCTATCTAACATTGACATTGGAACATTAAACATATGTTTCCTGCTTCATCTAACCTTACTGAGCAGTCAGTAAAGCCCTACCAACATATTCCAATATTTATATTTAAAAAGTATAAGCTTTTTATAAATTGTACAATAAAAATAACAGAATTCGAACAATGCTCTTTCTTAAAGTATTGTCTTACCTGATGTGTTTTAAGTAGTATTTTAAAAAAAAATTTGGTATTTGTTGAAGTTTTAAAATTGTTTATTATAAATATAATATTCCAATCGAGTGGTATGTTTTATGGCCAATAATATAAATAATGAGTCCGGTTCACAGGTATTGGACACATTGTGCATGTAAACACCACCTGAGTCACTTTTCCGAACTTTTGGAATTTAATCCCTTCTTCAGGGTAACATGTAATTGGAGACTTGTGCATTTTAAAGTTGATACGTAAGTGTGTGGTTGTTATATTTAGTCAGCCCAGACGATAGAATTATATATTTACGATATTATATAATCTCTCAATTTTTTTGTAACAAAAACCTATATTTGATGTATATTAATTAGAGACAAAGTAAAATGAGTATTAAATTTATGAATTAAATATTTTTGGAGGTATAACAAGACAAGTCCAAATTTTTAAATATTTTCAGGGCACACAATTTTATTTTTTTTTAGTGATAATGGACCCTAAATGTACATCAGTTTGTAAAGTTATTGTTAAATCGAGATTAAAAGAATTTTTGAAAATATTTTGTATGCATTTTTTCGGAAAATTATAACACGTGAGGTTATTTCCTCAATTTCTTGATTATTCACCATTCGGATTAAGCCGCCAATGTTGTCATGTGAACAATGACGTATTTTACCAGCGCGAACAAGCCAAAAATTTACCAATTCTATTAGAATAACTCTTTAGACTTCGTTTCATTGGTTCTAGTAAAGAAAAATTGCACTCAGTGTGGCTCGAGATGACGAGGCGAGAACGAATCTTTTCTCGCTTGTGTCGGTGGTCGCCGCTCACACCGTTTGTGTAAAGTTACAAGTTCTACCGATCGATATCCTGCGGAGTTCTTGCTACCCGTACAGTGAGTACGATTAAGTAGTGTTCATTGTGCGAAACGTTAACATAATTGAATGTTAAAGAGGAAGCGGCCACTTAATGTGATTGAAACTAGTCCGCGACAAGTTCTTTCTTTGTGATTAGTTTGTGCAACGAACGTTCTACACGATGAAATGATAAGACAGTATGTATAATTAAATAAAAGAGAACTTCAATAACGGCAGGCCAGATTTGAAAAACATCATCAGCAACAGCAAATAATGAAATGCATCAACATGCTGCCTAGAAGTCATATCGCAGATTGAGCTTCGTGCTATGTTTGCTAGCGGGGCGTCATTGAACAGGTAAGCTGTTTTTTTATTTTATTTATTTATTTCATGTCAAAACGTTAAAAACTATGTCTGATGTTCAGATATCCTACTCTCATTCATTCATCTGGTAATTCCATTGAATGTAATATAAGGCAGAAACGTATGAACTGTTCAGTATTTTTGTGAGAGCTGCATTTCTCTCTGACTTACGAGGTACTCATTAGCAACTGTGTTCGCAGTTATGAAAACAGTAGGTTATGGTTCACGGGGAGAATTTGTAGAAGAAATCATTAACACTGTTATATTCTTAAAATGTTAAGTTTTCCGTTTTCCATTTTGGAACATAAACGTATTGCTGAAAGAAATATTCTAGCAAAAATGACGACAGAATATTTCATATAGGACTAACAAATTATGAAACATTGTTGAATACTTCACAAATAGGAATTCATACATGAACTATTTTCCACTGTCACATGAAATATTGTCACTTTCCTATCGTCTATTCAAGTACAAATATATGTGGACCTTTTGAAGACATTCATATATTTAAATATAACTGTAATAAGTATTTAAAAGCAACTAACAAGAACGGTATACGAATCTAACGATAGGAATCTAATTCGCTTTAAAAATAATAAATACCACTCGATTTATTTTTTTACGGTATTATTAGAGGGAATAAGTTACGAATTTGAAGTCCAAAACCTCTATCATTCACTGTTCATAATTGCCAGTCCTAGATGTTAAGAGTTGTTCGGTCTTCATGATTCACAATGTCATAAATCCAAAGGAAAAATAGCACATGCCTTGTTTTATGTGTCATACAGCCAAACGGTCTGTCTTGAATAGTTAAAATACTATAAAAGTATTAATCACAAGTCGGTGATCTTCACTTTCAAATCTATCAAAAGTGTGTCAACCGAATTGCTGTTCCAAACAAAACGCACAATATCTTTTTTTATTCCTCGAAAGTTTCATTTCCGCTCGCCTAACGGTGAACTAATTCTCTTACCGCGCCGTTCAACCGTCAAGGCGAAAAGAAACTACCCCTGACCTTTCAAAATCTATAGTGAAGAAAATCTAAATATGGTAAAAACATTCTCACATCTTCTCATAAAAATATAATAAGTTAGGAAAATTCATATCAATGTCATTACGAGTAAATAAAATAAAATGACATAAGAAGAGCGTACAATTGAAATGCCAATAGCGTAAAACCTCAACAAATGCGTTTTTCTACTCCCATTATATAATTCCGTCATTTGAAGGCTGCAACCCGTTGCATAATGATACTCATTAGGATATAGATTTCATTATGATACAGGTTCTTGACAAATCATAGAGAAGTTAACAAACCAAGTATTGGCACTTCATTAATAATTGAGAATCGTTCTACTAAATATTTCGTTCGATCATTAAAATGCATTTAATATTATTTTCTATTTGTCAGTTTTAATTTTTTTATTGTTAGTATTTTTACGTGGAATATTATTTAAAAAAATAATCGTAATTTCACTTTGATTCTATTTGATTAGGGTAGTGGTAGAGGAAACATTTGACTGACGTTAAGATCAGAACGCAATCATCTTTGCTGTTCTGTGATTCCCTAAAAACCGGTCAATTCTTTTATGTAAAATGTCTAGTGAATCAGAGATAGAGTTGGCACCTCAAGAAATAAGAGAAAAAGCGAAAATGGTGACCTCGAAATTATTGCAGCAACTTTTGTACTCTCTCGCTGGCGGACTGCTAAACCAAAGCCATCTGCGGCAGGTAGGGTAACTGCCTGCTAAGTGGCCTTGGCTGAATTCTGAATGCCAACTGACACGAAACTATCCCATGTAAAAGTTTAACTTATAAAAGTTACCAGAAGTCGTAGAAAAAGTACCGTATGAAACTCGATGTAATGGGTGAAACTCGTGTAAAGTTTACGATACGAGCGAGGTACGAGCGAGATTGTAAAATCACACTCTTATATTAATACCCATCATTACGTCATTTCATAATGTACTATTGTTTTGTTGTTACCAAAAAGTGTAATAGATGTAGCGCGTATTGTAGAAGCGTACATGTATTTAAACGCACAAAAGATGTTTGTAATATTTTGACATTTAATTTACCGAATCGGTAAAATTTCACTGATAACCCAAAGTGGTGTCTCCATTACCATCAATAGAGAAAATAATCAAAAATTAAATATTCAAATTTTCCAATTTTATTCTCGAATGAAATTGAAAAGGTGGAATTAAAAGTAGTCTTCACATTTTTCAAATTGCAGAATATTTACTTTGCAGCGAATCGGCACAAAAAAAAAATGTTTACAAAGGTTGAATATGACGTGAAGATAACATTAGGTGGCGATTTAAATTGTAGCAAACAGTTGGTAATTACAATAAAATATAAATTAGAACAAGTAACTACAAAATTCGCACTTTAATTTATTATCAGGTCCGTCTTAACCCACGTAATATCCACTCACAATGAATGTTTCATCTCATAACAAGGATATAATTCTGAATCAAAATCTTATTTTTTCATTCCATCAATATGTGAAATTTTAATTTCATTTTCAAATCAATCAAGTTGTAAAATCTTGCTGACCACCGGTGCTGAAATTCTGATACAAACACAATTCCCGATACAAACTCGATCTGAAAAGATTAATGAAAAACTGGGACATGTTTCGAAACATCTAAACAAAAGAATATCGACATCCGATGCACCTGATTTGAAACGGAGAATTGTGTTAGTTCATTGACCTTGCAATTATATGTGCTATCAAATGTTCTCGCGGGCCAAACATTCTTTGTACCAAATAACTCCTGGAAAAAAAAAAAATCGACAATACAAACTTCCTGTACCGTGAGCGAGTGCACAAACATTTAGGCCAGGAGAAACTATTATCGCTCATCCTCTCCCGTTTACGTGAATAGTAGCTACAACTACAGCGAATACATACATACGACTAAAACAATTCAACTACAGGTAACTTGAAGCAATCATTTAACTTGAATCCGAAATAACGTCATACACTACTTTGCAGCTTGTTCTTAATATACAATCCTCGAACAATGGGAATCGGAAAGTCACCATTACGCAACTACTTTAGTAAAATCACTGGAAAGTATAAAATACCAAACGAGTAGAAAGTAAATGAAAAATATACACAGTATATAATCTATTCTCTTCAGCTATCCGTATGTAAAATGGTTACAACGAAATACGACGATTTCCGTCATTTCTAAGGATTAATTCCCGCCGTCACGGAGGGAGAAACATGCATCAGAGACAACTGCCAGTTTTCACTTCATTAGGAAGAAAACTGTCTGCCAAGAGAAAGGCGATGGTCTCCGTCGCTACCGGCGTGTTCCTCCGTCTGGGCTCCTAGAAAGATGCGCTGAAAGGAACGGAGATGGCAGGCCGCATGCTTTCAACCCACTGCCGCAGAACTTCGGTGCACAGACACATCAGTAATGTTCCGTTGTAAACGGTCCGGGTGTACCAGAGGTCATGCTTCGTGTCGTGACATGACTTCGTGAAATGTCTTCATTCTCAAATGGCTGACCACTGAGCGCGCTCAAACCTTTTAATTTCACAAAGTTTTTTCTGGAAGTGCAAAGCACGTCACATTTTGAGTCGATGAATTTTCCATTCGTCATCTCTAACATATTCTCCACCTCCGCACACTAACCGTTTTGGGCTTCCGGCCTTTGGAAGTGCTGAGGACAGAAATAGGTTGATTGGTCACTGTTCTACCGTTAAGCAGGTAGTATTTCTGAGGTGGTTTCCGAGGCAGAACGTGCCTTTGGTTCAACCTGGGTTGTTGAGAGCTGCGACTCACCGGTGTACTGCAGTAATTGGCTGCATACCGTTCATAGAGGAAACCCAATCAGTTAGGGCTGATTATAATACATCGCAAAAAAGCACTTACATCAATTCTTGTCTCCAACGACCGTTGACCGTCGACATCGACCTGTCCAAAATGTACGCCGAATAGCTGCCGGTGAGCCTGATTAATTAATGTCCAAGCTGTTCCAAAATATGCTCAACTTGTCGTAACACTTGTCATAACACGTTTTCCACGGTACCGTATCTGATGGTAACATCTTTCGAATATCCAATAGACCGGTGCGGTGTGTGCTGCAGTGTTAGAACGGGGTCAAGAAAAAATTGAACATAACGGCGCATATATATTGCATAAGTGTCTGAATGAGTTAATATATCTTCAAAAATTAAACTATCAATGTTGAAGAGGTGAATGACATGATACAAGAATTGTGAATGGTGGATGTGGACGAGCAGATCGAATTAATTGAAGGAAATACACTCAGAAAACGGAAAACAATTGTTTCCTTAAAGGTATAAATAATGGCAATCGACTTTAATATTAGAACATTGTTTTAACAAATAAGCCACTTCGCAGACCGTGCTAACCACTTCTTACTTGTGCAAACAACGAAGAATTTAGTTTTGAGAGGCACAGCTCCAGGGAGACTGGCAGAGGAGAGAGGAGGAGTGTTAGAAAGCAAACGGGAGAGGGTGAATGACGCCCGTTATAGTGTTACTTCGGTTTTTTATATCTCTTTTCACTCCGCCTGCTTCTACATTCCATACCACTACTTGTTCTGCAGTCAAGGTCTGATTGATCGAAAGATACTAGTGGCGGGCTGCCAATCATTTTTCCGCAGATTGAAAGGGTGACAATACGCTTGCAACATTCCCGCCAACTATTGCAGTAAAAACCTGCTACAATATATTTTGTTGTATTATTTGTAGAATGTGATAACAATTTGGCTCCACCCGAAACACATCTCTCTTCTTTTGTTTTGTACGAGTCCGATTTTGCTCCGAATTGTCCGACTTTTGCATAATGGTTCAAATAATTTAAATGAATTACAATGCGCGTTCTATTAGAAGATTCCTTTGCTCGTATAATAAGTCCGAAAAGCCTAAAAGTTCGAAGAAATATTAAATAATATACGAATTCGAACTTGTGTAGCATCCAACTGCGCGGAATAATTTTTCATATTGCGTTCACGAAGCAGGATATTCGGAGCGGGGGGCTAAGTTTGACGCCAAATTACTAAAAAATACTCATCATTTTCAAAAATTCAACATGACTTATTTGAAGATACGTTTTTAATGAACACATTTCATTAAGAAAAAAATATATCTTCACAGTTGGAGGAAGACGCTGAAAAACTTTTAATTTTCGGAAAATCAGGCATTTCAACGAACACGAAACCTACACTATTCTTTAAGCGTTCTCCACAATATATAAGGTCTAAATTTAATAGAAAAATTCGTGTCATTTTTTAAGAAAAATGGTTTACAGAAAATGAAAATTGCTTGTTTGACACAAAATACTCATGTTTTCAAAAATTTTATTTTCTGCAACATTTATTAAGAAAAATGTTTATCTTATGAAAAATCCCCTAATTTTTTTAGTTTTCGAAAAAACAGTGTTTTGAAGAAAGATGAGACCTGCGCGACCTGCGCTTTTGATTAAGCGTTTCTCACAATATCCAATGATAAAGTTTAATCAAAAACGTAACCCTTTTTGAAAATTTTGAAACTGTCCCGGGGGTTTCATGTGAAGTATCCTCCAAAATTAAATTATCGCTTTGAAATTCAGGGGGCCACGACATTAGCCAGATCGATCGAGGAATAGTAAATTTGGAGCAAATCGGCTGAACGGTTTAGATGCTAGCGTTGTTCACAGACGGACTCGTTTTACCGTCATTCGATTTTTCGGTATCAAGAACCCACAAAACATGGATTTTGTGCTACATGTGTTAGAGGATTTTTTTCTATAATTTAGTTGGAATAGTTTCTAAATTTAGCACCTGGATTAATCCAGTTTTCCGTTGCCAAGGCCCTGTGATAAAGAGTTTTTCTGCCGAAAATTCGCCGTTTTTTTCACGCAGCATTACATAACTTTCACTCTTCAGCGAAGATGGCAAGGAGGAAGTAAAATAATTCCATTTTTCGGGAGAACAGTTTTATCTTCAGCTAAGGGGTTTTGTCGAGACAAAGCAAGTTTACTCTGTACACCGGCTGTCCTGGGAAGTATCTTGCTAAAATTTTTACGCATAGAATTGACCATTTCTAAACACATTTTTCACTTATCTAAAAAAATGTCATTTTTGAGTAGTCACTTTTCTTGTTCTCCAACAATTTATAAACGTTATGAATCACTACCATTATCTGTATAATATTTTCCAGAGACTTTTTAATTTGATTTAACAATCCTTTTTCCTGAATTCAAGAATTGCTTTTGACTTCAGAGTATTACACACAATATAGGAACGAAGGAACTTCCTGATGCTACGAACATTCGTCAAAAAGTTTTCGGTGCGGGTGCAAGTGCTGCTCAAAAACACTCGACACTACTGGTGAAAACACATAATAGATTATTCAGTCGATATTGACTCACTGGGAGAGATTTAAGTTGTAGTACATTCAAGGGCCGTATACACAGAGGGAGAGGACAAAAATAACAGCATGTGTGTTCCGGTTCGTTCCGGGAGGAGCAGTTCCGCGTCTAACAGAGTTGATGGAGGAGGATGCATTAATTTGGTTACGGCTCTCTGCCCGCATCATTTGCAATGCGAACGCCGCAGGTAGGTGTCGCAATGGCGAGGCGCGATTGCGTAGAGGCACGTGCATCCTTGACACCAGAAAGCTTCTGTGTCACTGAGGATAGTGGGCGCGTGCAATCAGAACTTGCCGCTCACACGGTTCTCGTCAAATGTTATAAAAAATCATTGAAACACATCACTGAAACTTATCGTTTCATACTTCTGAGAGAGCTTGCTTCTTCCTCTTTCGCATTCCACTGTTTACGGATCGAATTCAGGAAAAACTGAACTTACATCTTCAATTTTATTCATTAGTTTTGTCAACGACAGATGTTTGCACAAATCCCAATTCTATGCATCCATCTTATACAAATCAAATAAACGGTATTTTGATACAAACTGTCAAATGGTACTTGAGAACCAGAAAAACACGAGCAAAACAGCAAAATATAAGTTGAAATAAACATCATATGAATTGAGACTGCTCATATTTAATTGAGTCATTTTCATTCTTTCTTTCTGGGCTCTTTAAAGGCCAATTCATGCGGAGAACGGATGAGCAGAAAGGATGTAACGCCGGCGATTACTCGGGAATTTTTCGGGTCATGGTGGACTCAAACGAGCTCGTTGGGCAGGACTGCATTAGAAGAAGAGAACTTTCCTAATGAATCCTGTATTGCAGCATTCCAATTGTTATGATTACTTGATGTTTCCGGGCACGTCAATTGTGATTAGACCCGTTAGCGTAGTGAATGTTTTTATCCCGGGAGGAGGCGAAGTTCTTTCCCAGGTGGTGAGTTCCGACACAGCCTTACACGTCGGTTTGCTTGGTTTCCTTCCTCCACGTCTCTCTCCCAGTGGGGCATCACCCCAGCCAGAACAAACACTAAACGCCCGAATAGTCTCTCGACGTTGATTCATTAATTGATTTTATTGTGTTACCGAGCGCGTCAACGGTTTCGATCATTAGTCCCGTAAGTGTAGTGCTTTTTTCTCGGGAGATGGCGGTGATCTTCCCCCGCTGGATGGCGAGATCCGGCGCCGACCTACCGTCGGCTAGTGGGGTTTCCCCCTAACCAGGACTCTCCCACCAGCGGGGCACCGCTCCAGTCGGGACAAGCTCTAAGCTCCCGACCGGTCTCCCGGAATATGTGGTAGTGTAGTGCATGTTAGTGTAAGTGAAGAGGATAGGACAAGGAGGAGAAAGGAAAGATAGCGCGCGGTCCACGGCCCGTTTGTGAAAGTGCTGCACCGCCATTCGGTTCGTGATGATAAGAGAAAACCACCGACCAGAGCCGCTCCGAGCGCGGTGGCCGCCTGAGAAGGCGGTGGGCGCGGGGGCTGTCCGGGAGCGGGTGTCCTCGCGGGCGACGCTGGGCGCGCGCCAGACGGCGGCGACTGGAAGGCCGGCGCATGGTAATGGCCCGCCTAACGGAACAGCCGCCCACCTGCGCTGCGCCCTGCCCTGCCCTGGCTCACGCCCGCGCCCGCGGAATGCGCCCTTCGGACGGACGCGGCCGTTGCCCGCGCGCCCACCGCGCCCACGAGTTTGCCCTTGGCTGACCCTTGGCTCGCTCTCTGGCTCTTGCCCTTCCCCTCAAGACTTTTGCCTCTCTCCTCTCTCCTCTTACTCTCTCTTCTCTTTCTCTCTCTTTCTCTCTCTTCTTTCTCTCTTTCTCTCTTTCCCTCTCTCTCTTTCTCTCTCTTTCTCTCTCTTCCTCATCTTCCTCTCTCTCCCTCTCTCTTCCTCTCTCTCCTCTCTCTCTCTTTCTCTCTCTCTTTCCCTCTTTCTCTCTTTCTCTCTTTCTCTCTCTACATCTATTCTTTCCTCTTCATTTTTTTATCATTCTCGCCTTGCCCCTTTTTTTCTTGCGGCATTTTCCTCCAGCTATCGAGCTTTCATTTTGCCGCTAGTTTCTTGAATTCTCGTCTTCTGTCATTTCGCCAGTTTCCTCTGTAAGTAATACACTGTGTGTATCAATACGGCTTCAAGAAATACTATTTCGAGAAAATGAATGTGTTATCGTCATTTCCGAATAAAGTAAACGAGACTACATTATAGTCAGCCCATATATTTTATAAGCCGAAAGCATTCTGCATTTACAGCTGTTGTACCTGCTGCCAACCAGATCGAGCACGGAAAATGGATGCAACAAGGCTGACTTGCCAATATAGTAATCAATATATTTCGTCTTATTTTCTTCAAACCTTCTTGATGTTTACTGAATAAGGAGTGGCTCTATTGAGAAAAGATTAATGTGTTACGATATTTATGCCTATCTAAATCAAACGTTTACGCACTTCAAATTAGGCACTTTAGTTATGGTGTAAATATTTCTCTCCTGATTTACTCGTAAAAAGAGTGTTGGTGATTACTAAGCAGAATTCTGCGACCATGAATTTATAATGTGTTTGCAGAGCGGAGGCAGTGATGACTTGAAAGTATCTCTCCTCGTAACAACAAGATAATAACAATGCTGGCTTTGATTTACAACGGTTAATCTGATATACGATACTAATCTAAATACCGTCAGAGGCTGCGTACGGTTCTAAGAAGTAATTTTTGAACTTATTTTCGAGAAAACGGCAAGTGCATTTGTTTATAACACCCTTCGCTTGCCCCTGATTTCTTTTGATTCTCGATTTTTCTTTTGAATATCATCTCAGCACATTAACACAACTGGAGAACCCGATTGACTGGATACTGAATACGGAAACATGATTCTTACTACGCAACCTTGCACCCGTTATTATTTAGGAACGAAACGTAAAACTTCACTCCCGCCTTGAGGTCTACTAACACAATTTTGAGCTCAGAACGTATTCGCTGGTGGTGTTGTTTGAGAGTTTTCTCGAGCGTCGAGCGAGCTCAGCGCTGCAGTAAGGATTACGAGATCTTCGAGAATCAGCCGCATGAGGAGCCCATTGTCCGCCCTGAGGATAGAAATGCGATTCGTGATGGGGACGGAAAAAATCGCGCGCCGTCCGTGGCCCATTGTTTAATGTACTGTTCCAGCATTCGCCTGGAATTGATCGGGAACGACCGATTACAGCCGCCGGCTTCTATAATTGTCATCAACGGAGTGGGCGGTTCCGATCCAACCAATATTCATTTGATGTAGGTTTGATTCTCCACCATCGGAACTCGACCCTAGGTCCTCGAAGCGTCAGCTACTTAGAGCCGAAATTAACAGTCGACACTTATGGTGCAAGGGTATTTTTAAGCAATAAATGATTGGTTAAAAAGTGCTGTCACTTTCAGCGTCCGCTTTCTGCAGGATGTTCCTCATGAATGTAGAAGGATGCTTCCTTACGTGATCAGAGACATGGCGAAACGTGACTTGCACTAGCAGTATATTAGAGTACACGTACTCAGTATTTCTCAAACAAGAAGACACCAATTTGATTTGTGAGTCTTGTTTGCAGTTGTACACTTTCAAAGGTTTATAAACATTTCTGACTTCATTTTTCGTAGTATGAACGATGTGTTTTGAATTCAAAATATTCTGCAAAATTACTGTTTTGTTTTTCCACAGAAGAAGTGAGCTCATAAACATTATCTAAAGCGATGAAGTGAAGAATGATTGAGGAGCACTTGGGGAGAAGATGACCTCGCATATACGAATGAGTGGTCACTCACGCCCATTCATTTGAGTATAAAGGCCGTTTGTGAATAAGAATCGGCCACTTAAGGAACATTCATTTTAACTGTCCACTCTG
The DNA here is from genome assembly GCA_964035755.1 of Teleogryllus oceanicus. Lineage (NCBI taxonomy): Eukaryota > Metazoa > Arthropoda > Insecta > Orthoptera > Gryllidae > Teleogryllus > Teleogryllus oceanicus. The sequence continues at coordinate 177,750,350 of CAXIVR010000003.1, forward strand.
AATTCGGCTCTTTACGTAAGTGCAATCGGTGCCTCAAAATCTACCACTAGTTCGAGCCCACTGTGCTTGCTGGAGTTATTTGTCGTGAATTTTCCTCTCAGTCCTTTCCGAAGAAATCCTTGAACGCTTCTCTGCGTCAGCTTATCTCATTACAGGCGATGTGTTTCCGAAGCACGCTGTATCGCCGTGTCAAGTGTGTCTGTGTATGGTCCAAATCCATTAGAAACAACTCCTATCCTGGCTTCGCTATGCAAAACACGGAACGCCGTATAGAGAATACGATTATAGCCTTCCAAATAGGATGGTCTTCCTGTCCCGCCAGACGGTAACAAGTGTACGCGACGCATTCGATATTGCATTCTTTCGAACGTGGCCGCTTTCGCCGAACCCTGCGAACAGGGAACGGAGAACGCATGTTCAGCAGACGGGCATTCCAAGAATGCGGCCAATGGAATCGACCCTGATTTTCTGGTCTCGACTCGTCTCGTCTCTGTCGGGCCTGTTAGAACCCGAGTTTTTGGCGGCAGGTGCCTGCGTAATTACGGCTTTCTCCGGCGCTCAGTGAAAGCGCTGCGCAGATGGCGGTGGCAAAGGCACTTAGGCAAATTACGTCGGCGGAGTGGATTTGTCGTGCTTTGATAGGCGTTTATTTTCCATTACGACTCGCGGCTTCATTGGCGCAACTTTCGCTGCCGCAATGTCGCGCGCCATCCGGCGCCACAATGGAGGCACACGCAACGAGCGGCCAAGCTGCGCTCAGACATCTGCACACGTGCACACGTCTTTTGCACACCGACGATATATGAATAAGCGCGCGCATATATGGTATGAATAAATTCAAATCCTGATAGTTTAACAGGTATTTACGCGCAATCATATGTGTATGAACGTATATACGTGTGTATATATTTATATATATACACACACACACACACACATACTTCACATACACATAAATACGCACTTATATAACCCTTTTATATTAACTACCCATAAATACGCAAATACGCACATATAACACTTTTACACTAACATACACACATACATACGCATATATAGAACACATTAACATACACGTATATATACGCCCATGTAGTACTGCATACCTTAACATACATATATAGGCACTTACAGTACACACTCACCTTAACATATACACGTATATACGCTCATACACATATGATTGCGCGTAAATAACTGTTAAACTATGAGGATTTGAATGTATTCATACCATATATGCACGCGCTTATTCAATAGGAAAATCAATATCAATATATTCCATACATTCGTAATACGTTTACGGTTTTAGAATATTGTTTTTGAAAATGGAAACGCATATTAATGATTTCGTTCCAGCCCAATATTCTTAAATATTTAAAATAATTGAAGTTTCATGAATAATAATTTCTACTTTTTAAAAATGTAAATCTGGTTTTTAGAGCACAAACTGCCGAAAATGCTAAAGAAATTTTCAAATGACCTAAAAATGGCGTTAAATTAAAAACTATAACGAAATTATGAAAATTTAAAACTTTTAATTGATTTAAAAAATAACATCTAGTGAAATAAGTACTGGTTATCCTAACAGGATTTGGATATTGGTTAACTCCAATAGTCGGCAGTAGTAAGATTGTCAACAAAATCCAGACAAAAATTACTAACCAAATACAGGCAAAATTAACCGATAGTAGGCAGACATGCGTTTATCAAAGTCAATGGTCAATTATTCGGAAATACAGAGATAAATTGTATTAGCCTCTCGCGTACGGAGTACATCTTACGCAAATTGACGCAATCGACATTATTGCCTCTAACACGATAGTTGGTCGTTCGTCATAGTCTGATGACATCACTAGTCACCTGTGCCTCCTAGCACATAATCACCACTCCCGCCCACCGCCTTCGGGGCTACCGCCACCGCCACAACCGCCACCGCCACCGTCGCCACAACCGCCACCGCCACCGCCACCGCCACCGCCACCGCCACCGCCACCGCCGCCACAACCGCCACCGGGCACGACCGCGGATCGTGACGAAAGCTGCGTTTTTAGGTGACTTCGCAATAGAAGTGTCCTCACATTCAACCACGGGCGTCGGGTGGGCGGGCGGGCGTATCCATTTCTGTTTGTCCTCTCGGCGATGTAGTGGTAGTAGACATCAACATCTTGTGACTATAGCTCTCGTGAAAAACGAATCAATAATAATCCTGGTGGTTTCCACCGATATCTTGTGGAGGGTATTCACAAAACATCGTTGAAAATGTATATTTGTCGTATAATTGAAAATGAGAAATATTCTAAACAATTAGCTATGTTAAGAAAATATTTAAGAATAATTAATGTTTTAAGATTTACTAGCGTCAACCAAAGAACCAGTGAAGTTCCCCAGTGGAAAACTTATCGTAATTGCATTGCAAGGATATCATCATATTTATTTTACAGGGTGATCGTTCATCGGTAGAAGTAAAATACAAGGTAAATAATTAGTAATCGTAAAAAGTAAAAGTCTGATGGGTGGATTTTACTTCTGTGAATATCTACTATTTTGCTACAGAATAGATGAATATGGTAAATGTAATTCGTCTTCTTTCGATTAATACATTTGTGAAATATGAATAATGTTTAACAACTTTCCCTGTTAGTCAGAGAGGAAATTATTCATGATTTTATCACTAGAGTAGCGAAAAATTCGTTTTACTTCCTGGAAGTTCACCAACGTAAACAAACGATTATAGACTGTATCAGTGCGGAGTCTAACTTGGAGTATCCATTTCTATTTGTTTAATCTCGGCTAGGTGGGGGTCATAATCTTCTAGGGATGATAATACTATACGTATAAAATACAAATTCGAGAATATTCTTTGTATCAACCAAAGAGGATTTAATGAAAATTTAATTGCTAGAGATTTACCGATTATTTTCGACAGATCTGGTGGAAATCTTGTTTTGTCTTGTGAATTTGATTCAGGTTAGGACTTTCGTAGTGGAAGTCGAACATCGAATGAAACCAACAAATTATTGGTTCATTGCTTATCCCAAAGTTGCTTATTGTTTTGGATTACATTTTCGTTATGGAATGCGAGTAGCGAGTATAGACCATTCAGTTTAGCTGAACACATTTTTTTAGGGACGCATTAGCAATTATTTTACAAAATCATTTACAAAATTATTACATTAAAACTCAGATATTGCAGTCAAAGAAGTTATCTTCAACGTCATTTCGCTTCTTCTTTTATTTTTAATTTATCCATATCACTGACCTGAATGAATCTGTTGCTTAACAGCTCTATACTAAAACTCGCTACTCGTATCTGATATAATGAAGCCAGTACAAGGAAATCTAGTACGTCAAAACAAAATACATTTCCCGCTAACACACCTCTGCTTGTAATTAAGCGTAAAATTTAAAGATCAGTTTTGAAATAACGGTTGAAATCCATTGTGGATACAACATAATGAATGACTCATTCAATGAATCTCGATATATTTACGTGTTATATTGTCATATTATTCGAAGACAAGTGGCCACTATCTTATCATTTTCCTCTTATAATTCAGGTCAGCTAAGCTCTTTACGCAGAATACAACGATGTGGCAACCTGGCAGATCCCAGATGCAGATCTGAACAAGTACCTCGCCCACACCGACCTAACCTCACTTCCTGATTCGAGATCTCAAAAGACGCCACGCAGGTTTGTAGTGACGTCGGCACTGAAAGTAGAAGTACACCTGTTATACTGACTTCACGGTTGCATCTGGAACCTGCGTCACAACTGTGAAGTAATCTCTCAATGCAAGAGATGTGGAACGAACCACATCGTCAAATCACGTAAAAGGCTCTATCACATGGATGATGTCACATGAATCTACAATATTTTAAGAGATGAAAACTAGTCCACTATTCAATCTAAAATTTCGTAACTTCTCCATATTTTCTATTTTTTTCCTCTTTTCCATTGAAGCTTTGTTTTCAGTCGGTATGGGCAGAACAACACGGGAAATATTTTGTCTGGCATTCCAATATTTGTATTCATTTATCCTTGTCGGTGTATTTATGATATTCAACATTTAATTTTCCATTTCTCAATTAGCCGACATATGCGAAAAATTGCCGTTAATAAAATTAATAAAACTGTATAGAGAGCAACGTGTCATATGTTAAATCACACATAAAATATACAAACTAAAACTATTAAACAACTGAAAACTAGAAATGTGATACGACAATTCACAAATGCGTGGTTTTAACAGTTAAAATTACTCTCATTATTGCAATGAATATCTATTATATTGAACATTTTCATTCAACTATTTGATTTACAATTCCATTCAATACATTAAAAATTTAAAGTCAAATTTGAGACTAGGTGCTAAAAAAGTTACTGTAAACAAAAGAAAGAACACATTTCAATTATATCCCAAATTCGTCAAAAATCTGTGAAGTTTAGCCTTAACTATGAGAGAGTTGTAGTTGATCACAAGCGGGAAGCACTCGTTACTGACCTTGCAGACAACAGCTTCTCAAAAACCGAGATACGCTTCTGGCTGCACACACTTGCCGCCAACAAGGTTTTCCTGTGTCCGGCGCCATAAATTGTGTCTCAATGCACCTTCTTGTGACCAAGGGAAACGGCAAGCAAGTTGCAGATTACATTACGACAGAAACGGTACCAGTCACGAACATTTTTCCCTGATTACGAAAACTCCAAGGTGCAGTTCTCAATGCAACCGGACAATGCGCAAGTCCATACAGAAGTTGGCCTACAAATGGACCAACGTTGAGAGCGGAGAGCCCATGGGAAGATGATTTACACAGAAGTAACGAGTAGCGGCCCAAGAAAGAAACCGGCTGCGTGAGACCTACACAATTAGTGTGTACGTTCACAGACCTTGGGAACGGGGTCCATTGAAGAAAACAGCGTGTAAATGGTCAACAAACGTAGTCGTTCACGTACAACAAAACGTAGTCAACAAACGTAACATCTCACAAGATCCATACGATCTCTTTTAGATCGAATATGACGAAAATATATTACAATTATCCTGTGACGAAATGAAAAAAAAAATCATTGGGTCGGGAACCTAAGACCTCCCGGTCTGCAAACCTCCAGTTAGTAGTCACAGTAATTATATTCATTAAATTTATTCAAATTTGAAAGAAATTTGAATAATAGACGTTACTTCTCCCCGGGGAGACACTGAATGTAAGCTTCCTCGTGCAACGTAACGCCTTGCGGCAAATTCCTTTCCCGGCTGCGTACGCGAGTAGTTCGCGGCGGGCGGGTGGCTTGGCGCGTGCGACTGGCTTCGATGCCAGTGGGTTGCGCGGCGTGTGACCCGCCAAGGGTCAGCGGCGCAACTGGTCACTTCCGCGGGGTCCGTTTCTGGCAGCGGCGCGGCGCGACGCCGCGTTTCAACCGGTCCCCGCAACAGGGTCACGGGCGCGCGCCGCCCCGCGCTTCCGAGCAGGGACAGACACACACTGGGCGGTGCGCGCGTCTTGGTAATTAAAAAAGGGAATCGCATGCATTATGGTTTTATTAAAAGTACTTTGACTTTACTAATGAAACAAGGGCTTGTTCGGGAGCGGTAGCTCAGTGCATACTGATGTCACTGCAGCGCCTCTGACCGGGAGGTACTAGGTTCCAGTCCTGTCGGCGGCAGGATTTTCGACACTAGCTTTTCAGCTAGGTCGAATTCAGTCGCTGTCTGGAGGAGAATTCTAGTGGCCGGCTGCTCTGATCGGTAGATCAACACCAGGCGAATGCAGGAGCAGTACCCGAACAAACGGGGTATCCGACAAAAGGTTTTTAACTTAATTTTTGCACTTAAACTCACAACTACGGCGCGACGAACTATATTGTTTTCTAAATGATCGGATAACCTCATTATAACCCACACATTGTGCGATTTATGACACACACCACATATTGAATAAGCTCGCAGTGTTCTGTGGTTAATGTCTCTTTTCTCCTTTAAAAGTAGAAACGACCATTTCCATTTTCGCCGAACAGTTGACAGAAAAACAAAGAAAACAAGAGGGTTTTCACTTGAATGATCAAAGATATAAAATTGGTCAATTATTTTCCGTGACCTCAATGCGCACCTTTTGGTCCTTGAGTGTCTCCCGTCTCCGAAGTCAATCTAGGAAATCTACAGCTTTTCCCAAAGCAGAGGTTCATCCCTATTTGAGGGATAATGCTCTACAGCTCATTCGCTTTAATCAATCCAATCGTAACGAATTTGTTTGCCTTAGGCTATTAAATGCAATTAAATGATTTCTGGAGCATTGTGATGATGAATTCCTCTATTGCTTTCTGGCACGGAGGAGGTAGCAACGTGAATGAGTTGGTTGCCTAATAGTTCTGTTCACCAAACAGGGATAAACGATATGTGTGAAGATATGCTATCAAAGGTGTTATTAAATGTAGCTTCACTATGCGCACGTTTTGTTGAGTTCTCCTTTTGCTTGTAGTGGTGCTTGTAGCGCCGAGGGTGAGTTACTCTATTGTTAGCAATGCAGAAAAATCAAATCTGCAGTTCGTTTATCGTTGCAAATAGCTTTTCTATAACACGAGAACGAAAATATCTAGTTTTTCAAATGTTGATAATCTCCCGCTTTTCTAAAATTATTGTTATTTTTTGTTGTTGTTGTTTTAAATTTGAACTAATTATCGTTAAAATGTTGGGATGGGTTTCTGGTACTCAAGAAAACGTGCACAAATATGCTTCTCCCCCATAAGTCATATGCAGATATTACTGTGTTTTTGACCAGATCAATCAAATTACATCAAATCTTCAAATCAAAGGTAGCATATAATGGAAATTCGACCATAAGAAAATTCATGAAGCTCACTTACAGATATAAGCAGGTCTGCTTTAAATTATTACGGAAGTGAAGAATAATGTACATCCAAAATTGTTTCCTGAAAACAAATATAATAGTGAAGATGAAACGCATGATGCATTTATGTGAATTTCCAGAACGTATTCGTGTTTTCTGCTTATTATGCACTTTCGAAATGAATAAAAGATACATTTTGTTGATTACGTAACGTTACAAACCAAATACATTAGACGTTACGCAACTCTTTAGTATTTTTTGTATTCTTTGGAGTCCAGTCGTACTTGCTGGTCCGAGGAAAGAGTAAAGTTGGCATTGTAAAGGATTACCAATGAGGAAATGTTGATTCTCAAAATCATAGTCGATAAAAACTACGCGATTAAAGTAACGACAAAAACGTGTAGAGCAAAATCTAAAAAAAAAACAAGCTCAAAGAGATCGTTAACCATTAAAAAAAATAATTGAAAAAGTACAAAAGTCGCACGTAGAGACCAATAAGACAAGGAAGTACATAATTCATTCAAAAGAAACTGCTTCATTATCTACCTCGTTGCTTCTATAATTATTTATTATTTACTTAGGTACTGCAAACCTTTTACGAAGTTATTTTATCGTATCTAGCCTACCCGAAAACTTTGGCTAATCCACTCCTGTCCCGAGAGAATACTGCTGGCCTGAAATTTAAGTCAGTGCGCTGGAAATGTCCAGAATTCGTAACAACCCGACCGTCGCAGTTGGCAGCCTCTGGAAAGCAAGCCGGAGCCAAGCAGATGCCTGCATTTGCAAGTTCCGAAGCCCCTCCCAAAGCATGAGCCCATGACTTGGCGACCTGTTCTCCGAAATGTCTGAAGTAGAGACGATGTGTTATACTTCGATATTTAGAGTATCAATATTTCAATTTTCGACTATAACAGCATCGGTATGCAGGCTAGTAAATCGGTAATATCGGGACATTGTTATCACGAGTACTCTAAAGTTATCGGAAAAGTAGAATTGCGTATGTCATGAATTGTAACTATAACATCTCTTACAGCTGACAAGTCTTTTCTGTAGAAACTTCTTTCAGTTTATTAATTCCACTGTCTCACTCGCCAAAATGTGTACAAAAAAGTATAAAAATAAAAACAAATGAAAGTGACAATATCCGATGACTAACTCCTCCTGAGCGGCATAATCGAATTTAATACATTTTGATACGAAAATAGATCGTTGTCTAACATTTTGGGTAGCCAACACCCATTGTATTTTATACGAGCGGGATGGGGTGGAAATTGCAGATAATTTATTCTCTTCCTGACTAGACGATGGTTGTGATAAATTCTTACTCGGGCAACGCTAGGTACTTCCGCTAGTTATTTTTTAAGTACAAATATTACAGTGAAACGTTATTTAAGCGGTCATCAATGATTCCGAAAAAGTAGCCGTGAATGGAAGTGGCCGCTTAATAATGTTTATGAGGTTATTGGAAGAGCAGCTTATAAATATATTAGGGAGTTGGTATACCCTCGAACGTTAAAGCAATATCAATCTACTGTGCATGCGCAGTTCGTTTCACATCACTTATGTCCATCTGCGCGTGCGTATAAGATCGATAATGCTGTCCGCAATGGCGTGCCCGAACTCCCTTTTGATAACTGTCTTTTTTTTTAATTTATTTCTTCGCGTTCGACTTTTGTCTTTCGGGGATTTTGACGGGTATAATATTACATACAATTTACTAGGTCATCCTCAGGCAAATGGGGGTCTCGGTGTAACCCTTCACTATTTTAAAAACTTCATTTTTGTGTCACTTGAGTAAACGAAGTTTGCATTTATTGTTTAGAAATGGAGGGGTGTGTTTTGTGGGAAATTGTGGCGAATGCTTTTTGAATTAGGGAGGACGAAAGAGGTCTTTGGGGAATTTGGATCTAATGCGTGAAGAATAACTGTCATTAGTCACATCAAATCCTGTAGTGATATGTCGGTGTTTGACTATCATTTTTTATAAATTTTGGCTATCATTCAATATTGGGAATGTGGATGTATATTCCATTGGTGTCGACCGAAGCCTCGCTGCGTGCCCCGTGCAAAGGCGTGTGTCGGCGTGTGTCGTGCGAAGGAGGACAGTCCGAGGGGCGCCGCGTAACCTTCACGTGCGGCGCAGGAATTCCAGTCGCCGCCGCCGCCGCCACACCTGGGCACGTGCGCAGCCTCTTGTTCCCTCCCCTCCCCACTCCTCCCCTCCCCACCCCCCTCCCTCCCGCCCGGCGGGGGCGCGCGCGGCACGGCGTCGCAATACACGAGAGGAATTCGAAGGCCCGAGCCCGCCGTGGCCGCTGCCGCGGGAACTTCGAAATCTAGTTACTTAACACAGCGCTTCTAATGTAAAATTCTCCTTCGCTATTTTCAACTGTTCAATATCATATTGTACGATTAAATTCATGCCAGATACATGTAATATCAAAGTGAAAACACGAGAGGAATTCCAAGGCCCGCCTTCGCCGTGGCCGCTGCCGCGGGAACTTCGAAATCTAGTTACTTAACAGCGCTTCTAATGTAAAATTCTCCTTCGCTATTTTCGTCTGTTCAATATCATATTGTACGATTAAATTCATGCCAGATACAGGTAATATCAAAGTGAAAACACGAGAGGAATTCCAAGGCCCGCCTTCGCCGTGGCGCTGTCGCGGGAACTTCGAAATCTAGTTACTTAACGAGAGTGCGATATTAACAGCGCTACTTATGTAATATTCTCCTTCGCGATTTTCATCTGTTCAATATCATATTGAACCAGCAAATTCATGTGAAATACATGTAATATCAAAATGAAAATGGAAAAATACTAAATTTATTTTTATTAAAATTTAATGAATCGAAATATGAAGAAATGAAAACAATACCTCTGTAGCATCTGCATACGTAGTACGATATCTCTATGGCGCAAAAACATTACTTAAATACAACACTGATTATGGCAGTTTTTCTTCCATATGAAGATCGCGAAGAAGTGGAGTACAAATGTTGAATTTGTTGATAATTTAGTTTTATGAGTTAAGAGTTACGCGAGTTTAGTGTTGGTAAATACGTTTTGCAGTGTGTTCAACGCTGCTCTTGGGGAATTTCAGGTCATCTGATACTTTAAGAATAGTGTGGCATAAAAACGGGAGAGGGACTTGAAGCCCTGCTTCCACTGTGACCGCTGCCGCGTGAATTTCGAAATCTAGTTACTCGCAGATAACAGCATAACATTAACAACAATAGTAAAATCTCCTTCGCTGTATTCATCTGTTCAATATTCGCATCAAATATACGCAATATCAAAATGAAAGTAGAAAAATAATAAATGTAATTTATTAAAATTTAATCAAAATATGCGAAAATGAAAACGTTCTTCCTAATGCAGGATCCTCATACATGGTACAGTACTCTTTGGGCGCAACAAACATTATTTAAATACAACGCTGTGATCATGACAATTTTTCTTCCCTACGAAGATGGCGAAAAAGTCGAATACAAATGTTGAGTTTGTTAATAATTTAGTTTTGACGAGTTTAGTATGGTTAAATGCGTTTCGCAATGTATTGAACGCTACGAGGAACTTCAGATCATCTAATCCTTAAATAATAGTTTGGAATAAAAACAAGAAAAAAATACCATTCTATATTTTTGCACGAAGCATTTCTCAGTGTAGCTTGAACATTTCTGCGAACAGAAAAGAAAGAAATCTCCAAACATCAAATTAAGTTTCCTCTATTTAGTTTCTTTTTTCTTTGTGACAAAAGTAGTTCTTCGATTCAGCTAACGGTGTGGCTCCCGTGTGTGATTCTGGTGTCTCGTAGATGGCGTTCCGGTTACATGCACCACAGGTACTAGCTGTGGTTGGGCATTGCGGTGGCAATGGAGTAGCGGAAAGTAGCAATCAGAACTTCACGACCACGGGGTAGGTGACGACCGCAGAGTAATTACGCCAACTGAGGTGATTTTGTAGCGTCACCGGCAACTACTGAAGAAGTAGCATATTAAAGGGAAATGTCAAAAAGATAACTTGTTTCGTAATGACGAACAATACCTCTGGCTATTGAGTCTTGATTTAGGTGAGCTTTTTGGTAAAGGAACAGTATTAAAATTCGTAGGGACGGCATCTTAATGAGAGAAGATGGTGATCCTGAACGATGATAATTTCGTCGGATACTGATTATGACGATCGGTGCAGTTCTTGGTTGAAATTTCCACTCTTCATAACCCAGTTACTCAGGTAGAGTAAAAATGTTAAAATAAGGTACATTCTGTGAAAAACACAACAAACAACTTGAATAAGAATATTTACCCCAAAAAACTGGCACTGAGAAAAAGCGGGTGCGAGAGCTTCCGAGCCGAAGCCGGCCACGCCCACATTGAAAATTGTGCAGGATGATTCGAAATTTTCTTCGGAGCTTTGAACGGGCAGTCTGTTTTTAATGTAATACGAACTTAAAGTATTGTAACCCCCTCTCCCCGCGCTTGAACTTCTCAAAGTAATTAGACAGGTAGCGGTAGCTCAGTGCATCAACTGATGTCACTGCAGCGCTTCTGTCCGTGAGGTCCTAGGTTCGAGTCCTGATGGCGGTTTTGGAATTTTGATGGCAGGATTTTCGACACTAGGGCCGGCTGCTCTGAGCAGTAGTTTTCCATAGTTTCTCCGATCAACACAGGCGAATGCCGGAGCAGTACCCTACCAAACGGGCCACGGAACGTGCGCGATCTGTCCTTCCTCTTCCTTGTCCCATCCTCCCCCCCTTACACACACACTTACCTAACATGCACTACACTACCACGTATTCCGGGAGACCGGTCGGGAGCTTAGAGCCTGTCCCGGCTGGGGCGGTGCCCCGGTGGTGGGAGAGTCCTTGTTAGGGGGAAACCCCACTAGCCGACGGTAGGTTGGTGCCGGATATCGCCATCCAGCGGGGGAAGATCACCGCCATCTCCCGGGAAAAACTTGCATTACACTAACGGGACTAATGACCGAAGCAATTGACGCGCCCGGAAACACGAAAAAATCAATCAACATAATTAGAAACTCTTGCGACTCACAAACATCCCACACTTACATTAAGTAAAAATAAATTACGTAGCAGTAAGACAATTTGTATTAATTTTATTTGTGTTATATTTTAAAAGATACAATAATTAATGACTTAGTTGTCGAGGTGGACTGCATCTCACAATAAGATTGGGGACATTTTTTGAGTGAAGGAAGAGCAAATAGACAACAAAATATCTGAGAAGCCGTGCACATGCCCTTGTGGATGACCGCCTGCTCACCTTATAGCAGAAACAGAAATTGGAGCTGCTTGTTTTGTCAATACGTGATTTCGAAGAACGTTGCACTAAAACACACAATGGAACTCACTTTATTCTCAGAAATGTTTTCATTTTCTAGTCAGCAGAGTAATTACTATTCGAAGGTCTACGGAGAAATGAGAACGAGTCTTTCCTCTTCGGGTACCAATTTTCTCAAGAATTTCATACGCACCGATGTCCAGGAAAAAGAGTAATGCATTTACAATTCAATTAGGGAATGGTGTTTTCTGATCTCTGTCCACAAACTCCTTGGCATAGCGTCTTTTTTTCCCTTTTGTCCCGTTTTAATTTGATTCACTCTGATTGTTCGGCGTTTTGCCGTCAAGAAACATCGTCAAGACCTTTATATCGTCATACTGAAAATCCATTTTCTTCTATTTCACAAACGCCGCCATCAGTTAACTCGTCATCGTATTGGGAAAATTATGTGTTGCCTGCATTAAAGAATCAAGTAAATTGTCTGGTGTATTTTTATAATTCATTTAATAAGCATCTTACGATGGCCCAGTCATTATCATCCGATTAGCAATTAAAAACAGAAAATCGGCTAAACATATTACTAGATATGTTATAAGTATAGTACTATTAAAAATTATAAGATATATTATAAATAATTGAGCAAAAGAAGTCTTCTGGTCGACTGCTCAAAACTTTTTCGTGCTTCCTCCAATCAACATCAGGCGAAAGCCGGGGCAGTACCCTAACAAACGGGCCACAGACGGCACAGAATGTTGCTTTCCTCTTTCTTGTCCCTTCCTCTCTACACTTGTGAACAGTACCATATACGTCAGGAGGTTAGAGCGGCGATGTCCCACAGTATGAAATACCTCGAATGGGAAATTCCCCGCTAGCCGACTTATAAATTGGCGCCGGATTTCACCATCCAGCGGGTTGGAAATCACCTCCACCGTGATACAACACATTCATTACACTAAAGAGACCAATGAACATAGCATTTCACGTGTCCGAAAACTTCATTGAGCCCAGTTGAAACCTTGAGTGCTCGTTAATGAACTTAAAGCTTTAACTAAAATGTAGAATTACCATTAATTCAAAATTGGAAAATCTTAAGACTTCAAGACAAGAAACGCATTGCTCCGCACACACATTTCCCCTGAAAGTTTGTGAACATCTTGAAAGAATTCCCGAGAATATTGAACTTCCAAAGCGGGGCGGGGAAAGGCGTGGTACTGGGACGCGGCTAGATCATAGTTATTCCTTGACACTGTCGTCGAGAGGGAGGCGTTGGCACGCTGGTCGTTGCGCAAGTGCCTCCCAGCCAATCCCTCTGAATCGCAACGCCAGTCACGTCACGTACGCGTAAGGCAAAGCAGGCGGCAGAGGGGGAGGGGAGGGGCGCGGCGGAAAGACGCCGGTGGGGCCGCGGGTGCGACTTCCAGGTGCGCCGTCGCGACGCGGGTCTCTGGGCGAACGCGGGTTGCAGCTGGGCAAACCATTGATGATGGATGCATTGACTGGGGTTTCTGGACACGTCAACGGCTAAAGCCCTTAGTCCCGTAAGTGTAGTGCGTGGTGTTTTTATCGCGGGTGGAGCGGGGTTCTTTCCCTGCTGTGTGCAAGATCCAGCGTTCACCTACGTAGTATAGGCTTGTTGGGTTTTCCCCAACATGCTATCTCCAACAAGCGGGGCCCCGCTCTGGCCGGGTCAAGCCGTAAGCTCCTCTCTGGTGTCCCAGCTTGTGTGGTAGTGTAGTGCATGTTAGTGTAAGGCGTGAAGACAAGAGAAGGAAAATGAAGGAAAGATCGCACACGGTCCGTGGGCCCGTTTGTTTGGGTACCGGTTCGGCTGGGACATAACGACAGGGTCTGAACTTTGTGTAATCCATGAAGGCCGACATGCCCCTTGAAGTGATCTTGCAAACTCGATTATAAACATATTGCCGCAGCAGATCATATTATTGTGTGAAGAATGTGACAGCAAGAAATTCACTAACCAGTGTGAGGCAGATTTACAGTGCCACACAAAAAGTCCCCGAACGGGAGGATATTAGTTGTAAAAATGATCTCTACGAGGGAAGTTTCCCAAGAACGGAAAAAGAATTGTTCATTTTAGAGGTACACAAGGATGCCATCGGGCTGGCATCTGGATACATCGAATCGCAGCACTGCAACGCGGGAGCACCTCTCTATTTAAGACCCGGTAGGGCCACCCTGCCAGCTCAGGGCTGCTGGCTGTCCGGGTAAGCATCGGAGCCTGGGTCAGATCGTCAGATATAAATAATAATTTTAAATACTAGCTTTCTTTGCTAGCACTTGCCTAGCTGGAGTGGAAGTAGGAGTCGCTTACAATACGTCGAGATGAATCCCTGCTCAATTACTCATGAGTATCCGGCACTGCCACGACGAAGCCAAGAGCCCACCTGAGCGCCGCCGGACCTTGGCCCGGGTGGTTCGAGGCCCTCAACCCGTCTCCTCACTGCCTCCGCTTTGAAACTATCGACGTGAGTATCGTCAGAATATAGGCAAACTGACAGGGAAATTCACGCTCCCGTCGAACTTTTATATAAGTTTCAGACGAATACCGCACTCAATCCTGCCCAAAGATCAATGACGAACCGCATTGATTGATTGTTAGTGATTCCGAGCGCGTCAACTACTATGGTCATTAGTCCCGTACGTGTTTTTGCTCGGGAGGTGGCAGTTGTCTTCCTCCGCAGAATGGCGAGATCCGGCGCCGACCTACCGTCGGCTAGAGAACCACCTTCACACTGCGGAGTACCTCGAGACCGAGTGGACGTTACTTCTTCCACCAAGAGCCCGTAGGCCTTGCGACTGTCTGTCCTCCTCCATTCCTATAGGGACATTCGACCAGTAAGTAAGTAGCCCCGTGTGGTCTACCACTTCCACTCTTATAGACTTCGTCTGGGGGACAAGTCCCCGGGGTGGGCACTTATGCCTCGTGAGCTTTCTCACCCCCTGCCGACGCGCTAACGCCGACAGGCTGGCGGCCGGATCCAGCCGGAACCCAGTTTGCCCTCGCGGCAACCTCCCCATACAATGCCTCCGGCTCCTAGCTATCCAGGCTAAAAAAGTTACCTCCTCCACCAAGAGCTTTGCGACCGTCTGCCCCCTCCATTCCTTTAGGGACATTCGACCAGTTAGAATCGTGTTGGCGCCCATCGTGGGGCGGCGGCATGCCAGGCATGGAGCCCCTTTCGACAGCAACGCCTGCGCCGCCGCGACGGCTTCTGCTGTTGCCTCCGCTGCCACTCCTTGTCCCTGGCGCCCACTCGCGGTGCTTTTGTCTCCTGCGCCGTCGCTCGCCACGGAATGCCCGCCAGGCCTTGATCTTATTGGCGGGGCGGAGGGAGGGGCCTGCACGCCTGGGCGCACCGGGCACAGGAGGCCTGGCATACGGCCGCACTCACATGTCCTCCCATTCTTTATTCAAACAAACTTTTGTATTGCTTCATAAATATGGGTACAGAATTGTTGACCGTTTTAATCACAATGCGCGGATATCTTCTTCTTTCTAGGGGTTTTATCTAGCCGACAGCCGGTTACCCTTTGCGTCCCGATGGGACGCATATTCGACCATACACTAGACACCAACACACTTGCGGGCTCCTCTGATCTGGGGTCAGCAGAACGCGAGGCCCTCCAATGCGCGGATATAATAAATGTAATTTAGATTTAAGAAAAATGTATAGGATTTTTAACTTCCTGCACAAAAACGTATTTTGAAAATGTAAAATATGTAAGGTTTGTAAATTCTACATTGTGGGCGGATAGGCGCCTACCCCCTCTGCTGACATATCAGAATGTCTCGCGGAGGGGTGGTAACGGGTCACAGCGTTGTGTGGCAAGGCGGGGAGGAGAGAGGGGGCGGAGCGGGGAGTGGCGTGAAGCGGGGGTTGGCCTTTGGGGGGGGGGTGGGGAGGGGGGGGGGGAAGGAATTCTCCTGAGGACGGAGGATTGGGGGGGGGCCGCACTGTGTATTGCATGTATATGCAATCATTAAAAATGCGGGTCAACACAAATTATGGGAATTTTGAATGTAACTAAACACATATTGTGTGTGTGTTTGTGTGTGTGTGTTGTGTTTGTGTGTGTGTGTTGTGTGTGTGTGTTTGTGTGTGTGTGTTTGTTTGTGTGTGTGTTGTTTTGTGTGTGTGTTTGTGTGTGTGTGTGTGTGTGTGTGTGTTTGTGTGTGTGTGTTTGTGTGTGTGTGTGTTGTGTGTGTGTGTGTTTTGTGTGTGTGTGTTTGTGTGTGTGTGTGTTTGTGTGTGTGTGTTTGTGTGTGTGTGTGTTTGTGTGTGTGTGTGTGTTGTGTGTGTGTGTGTGTTTGTGTGTGTGTTTGTGTGTTGTGTGTTTGCGTGTTTGTGTGTGTGTGTTTGTTTGTGTGTGTGTGAATTTGTGTGTGCGCGCGACCGAAACCACAAAAACTCTTACTGAGCTGATTAAAACGCCAAATTTGTTGTTTTCTACAGCTTTCATTATTATCAAACTCACGTCAGTCTGGTTCTGCGTAACCCAGAAAACAATTGCTGTCTGAGCTGAAATATTCCCTTTCCTATATTATGTGGATGACTGCGCCATCAACAACGCAAGTTATAGTTTGATTAAAATATATGTGAATGTCATTTCTGCTATTATATCACTGTGATTACTTGTTTACAAGGAAACGCCATGCTCTCTTCAAAGTTAATGGTGTTACTGTAAACCTCAGTATCGGAATAATGAACTGACGCCGAATTTTTTTTGGATAACTTTCCCTGCGACTTTCATTGATAATAAATAAGTGACTTTCTGGGCAGAAGGTTGTTTAGGTCCTTCAGTAATGCAGTAACACATTAGTCACGAAGCTCTCCTTTCAGTAGTAAAGGGATATTCGTTCACGTCATGGCATTGAATTTTGCATTGGAAATCTGAATCTGAAAGTAATTTGGGATGCCGAAACATAAGAGAGTCGCACTGAGTACGTAGTTCTCTTAAGAGAAACGAAAAAGAAAATACTTGAAATGCAGTCAAGCGTCTTCTTGCCACAACAAACTTCAACGTGTGTTTTGAGATGAGCACGTGGCATTTCTTACGTAATCTGGTAAAATACCTTGCTCATCATCCCAGGAGTAAGAAAAACACACAATCACCACGGTAAATGAATGGCATTTGTCACAGACACATTTCGTCACATAATCAGTCGAGCTTTCTCTTGAAGTTTTTCGTTGACGCCCTCTTCAAGAGGACATTCAGCATTGTAATTGGCAGCATTGAGCGCGAAATGTGCACTTACGAACCTCTCGAACGAAAGGCTGAGGAAATAGCACTGGCGGCCGTGACCCTAATTCGGGAACCGGTCCTGGGTTCGCCTAGTGCCACAGAGGGGGACCCCACGCAGCCGTCTGCGTCGAGATTTACGCGCGCGCATTCCGATCGTGCCGTAACAATGCGTGGGCGGGGAAATTTATTTGAATGCTGATGAGCAAACGCGTCGAATTTCAAAGTACCTGTTCTCGGAGCCGTGATGGTGTAACCATCGTGACGCACTTACCCACTAAAGAAATCTTCACGAAAGCTAATACAATACTTCGGTGATCTCATCTCGAAACACGCATTATGTGCAGGCGATTCTTCAAGTCTCGTATTGCTCGAAGCGAGAGGAATAAGGTTATTTTGGCGAAGTTTTGTTCCTTTGCAGGTGAAAATATTAAATGAAAATATAGCTAATGTACGGATTCTTCAAGTCTCGTATCGCCCGAGGCGAGAGGAATAAGTATATTTTGGCGAAGTTTGGTTACTTTGCAGGTGGAAATATTAAATAAAAATATAGCTAATGTACGGATTCTTCAAGTCTCGTATCGCCCGAAGCGAGAGGAATAAGTATATTTTGGCGAAGTTTGGTTACTTTGCAGGTGGAAATATTAAATAAAAATATAGCTAATGTACGGATTCTTCAAGTCTCGTATCGCCCGAAGCGAGAGGAATAAGTATATTTTGGCGAAGTGTGATTACTTTGCAGGTGAAAATATTAAATGAAAATATAGATAATGTTTGGATGCAAATAATTTCTATTGCACGTAAGCGAACATTTATGGTAATGTTCAATGTTCTTCAAATGTTTTCAACTACACTTATTGCTGTTTCATTTAGAATCTATATATGATTGAAAAACAGAGAGGTTACGAATACCGGAGCTCAGGAAAAACGAGTTGTTTAATGACCCAGGTTACTGGCAGCTTGATCTTACACTCGTATGGAAAATTTTTTGATCCATGGAATATGAACCTCATAAGAATGGAGGCTCAGCCTAGCGCTCAGCTTTCAGGATAGGAATGAGAAAATATCGCGTGTGGCCGGTAGTCCGTTGTACGAGGTTCTACTTTGGCATCCGCCTGAGGTGTGCAATTGATCAGAGCAAACCCTGTAAACGACTTCTCAGAACAACTGTCCCGCAGAATGCTTATACACGAAGTGGACAGCTTGAACCCTGCCATTTAACTGATGTCGAAAATGCGCGAGCATAGTCCTCCAACGAAGCTTCGGTTGCGGAGAGCTAAGAGGATAAACTAGTTGTAAAAACTTTTATCCTGTTCTATTCAGTTAATGATTGATTGTTGACAAAAAAATACAACAACTTATTGAATGTGTAAATTTTTATACACGAGACTTTGTTGCTGTTCTCCGGTATTCTTAAAACGACTCACAGGCATTGATCTAATGATTATCGTTGTAGCCTTGAATTTTGTGTATGTACCTTCTTCAGTACTACTACTGACCGTGTAGAAGGAAATAGTATATTTCCTCCTTGAAGTGCTCCTCTAGGGTGATAAACGGTTATAGAAGTTTTCTCAGAGTTTTCATGAACTTTTATTATGCTGCATCTCTGCGACTTGGGACAACCGCCCAATCTTCTAGAAGAAAGCATGCGAAGAATATTCCCCCTTCCCTAAAAATCTACATCTTTCTTCGAACCCAGAACGTTTGGTGTAACAATCCTGTACACTAATATTTCACTTTGTCTTACTAATTTTCAGACTGCCAAAAACGTTTCTGTTCGGTTTTGAAAAGTAAAGAGCGTGACCTTAACGTGAGTTCATTTCCGAATGAGGGTTAAGAAAAACTAACTAGTTAAAAATATAAAATAATTAATTAATCACCTTCTTTTACTGGTCGTTCTTGTCATTTTACAGTCGTTTTATTTTACAGACGTTTTATTTAACGATTGTCCTTTCAAACCACCTATTTTGAAACTTTGCACACTTAGAAATTTGATTTGTACTCCTTGACGTAAAAATCGTTAATATTTCATTGATCAATCATATTGTACGTTACGCAACAGTGTCTTCGCTTTCAGTTAAAGGGTTAGAAATGTAGAATTTAATTGACTCTCCCTGAAAAAGCTCCGCCTTCCCCAGGAAATGAAGGTGAAGTGTTGAGCGTGTTCCCCAGATCACAGAAGCCGACAAACCACAGAGGGCGATGACCTTCGCTCTCAGAAGGAGAGTTCAGTCGAGAACTTTGGGTGGATCTGAGAACCTTTTCAGAACGTGTCCATAAACGCTCTCAAGTATCCGACCTTCGTAATTCGGCATTTTAAACATCCCAGCCTTTATTCCAGTTTCACTAATTTGACTTGTGTTCTTTTCTCAGATAACATTAATCAGTTCGGCCTGTGAACATCGTAAATCTTCGTTCTAAAAAATGTGGGATACGTAATGCGTTCGATATTATGCAAGATTAAACATTACAATAATGCTAAAAGCTTACTAACACACTGACCGGGAGGTCCTAGGTTCGAGCCCTGACGGCGGCAGGATTTTCGACACTAGCTTTTCAGCTAGGTCGAATTCAGTCGCTGGCTGGAGGAGAATTCTAGCGGCCGGCTGCTCTGATCGGTAGTTTTCCGTGGTTTCTCCGATACACACCAGGCGAATGCCGGAGCAGCACCCTAACAAGAGGCTGGGACGGCCATGGACCGCGCGCGATGTGTTCCTCCTCTTCCTTGTCCTATCCTCTCCCCTTACACACACACACTAACACATGCACTACACTATCACATATTCCGGGAGACCGGTCGGGAGCTTACAGCTTGTCCCGGCTGGGCCGGTGCCCCGCTGGTGGGAGAGTCCTGGTTAGGGGGAAACCCCACTAGCCGACGGTAGGTTGGCGCCGGATCTTGTCATCCAGCGGGGGAAGATCACCGCCATCTTCCGAGAGAAAACATGCGCTACACTAACGGGCCTAATGACCAAAGCAGTTGACGCGCCCGGAAACACGAAAAAATCAATCGATCAATCAATTACTAACAAACAAAAAGATAGACACGTGCATTTAAATTGCCCAAACGATCAAAAAGGTAATTTAATTTTACACATAGTTGTCGGTCCTGCAAATTTCTCACCACCCGCACTATTGAGTAACGGAACTCAGAAGAGTTGAAGCTCAAAAATGTATAACATGGTCCCAAAAGTCTCTTGTTATATATTAAGGCCTAAAAAACACAATTCGGACACGTAACCTGCGTTAAAGGTTTATTACGCGCAATGGAAAAGTGTAACGTGTAATTTGTTGATTTATGTAAAGGTTTCGTCTTAAATAATATATATGATTGACCTCTGGAGGGAAAAATCCTCAACCAGCGGTAACACACGTATACGTTTTTCTGTGGATGAAGGGTTTTGGCAATAAATCGTACTCTCTGTCAGCCTCTCCTTGGTTGTAAAATGAGTTTTCTGTTATCAAGACTAGAGGTCCTTGAGACGCAGGGGTTAGGAGTAACGAGTAAGTACTAAGAGCTAAATGCTACGAATTCTCCGCTTAAGGCATTGGACTTTTCACTTTCTGGTTGTGGCGTGGTTTGTTTCTTATACAATCTCGCCTGAACATGTCAGTAAATCTGTCTTAAGATAGGTCACAGGCGGATTACACGTAAGTTTTAATGTAGTTGTATGATCTGGACGTAATCCTGTCTATGATCATTTATCTATTATATCATTACCCTCTCATGATGAACCTCACATTCTTCGTAGATTGAAAGGTAAGGGCGAACCAGCACCGTATTTACATCCCCAGGGAATGGTTCCCATAAGTTTCCTGCATCTCTTACGCTAAAAGATTAGTGACAACCACGTTTTTTATATCGATCGTGGACTGCATTAGTAGCATAAATTCGAATTTTGAGTTAATGTGCTCTCCAGAATTGCAGATTCGTCTACCTTCCAGCAGCATTTCTTACAGTATTCCCTGTATTCCACGAACCAATGGCAGGAGTGTGAATGCAAGAATGATGCATTTCAATACAAGGTGAAACTTCACTCATTGATCTCAAAATCTGATTTTTTGAGTTGTGCCAATATTGCAGCCCAGGACGTTACATTTATGGACCGCTTAGTTAAATAAGGTTCAGAAGAGATTGGTTTAGTTTAATAAAATATCGAACTAGTATTTGGAACTGATCAATTTCCCGTTATCACCCCATTTATGTCGTAAATAATCATTTATCAGTATTAAGTTTATTGAAAGATTCAAAATTAGTTTCAGAAATATTTTTTTTCTCTCTCTCTCAAAGCGGTATGCATTTACCACTGTAGCTACACATTCTCCATTGTAACAATGCAAGACTTAATTGTAGTTATTTAATTACATTGTTGTTACGCTACTTTGAGAATTGTGACATTATGCTTCCCATACAAACATATACTGTGTAACTCGCTGTTCCTGAAAATAGACATAATAATAGGTGTAATTAGCAGCACAGCCCGGTGCTACTACTAGTGACCCACAAAAGGCATTGTTATATTGTGACATTTTTCTAAATTAAACAAAATGACTGGTCCATTTCGTCCCAAGGAAGCTCCATCCGCAACTGCGACCGCGAGAGCTATGTGGAGTGTGTGAACGCGAACTGGATCGTAACGGCATCTTCGGCCGAAATGCGGAGCCCGCGTGCTGAGGATCTCCAGGCGAAGGAAGTTTCCCACAGACCTGAGAACGGGGAGAGCACGCGCATGACGCGAGCAGAGCACAAACTGCTGGAGCATTTCGTAGCGGTGTTTTAAAATAGATTTTTATTATCCTTGTTCGAGAATATGATGTCTTCCAAGGGGTTTTATGTTACATAGTTTATACAATCATTTTTTTAAACTACATTTCATTGATTGGTTTTATCGTGTTTCCGGGCGCGTCAACTGCTTTGGTCATTAGTCCCGTTCGTGTAATGCATGTTTTTCTCGGGAGATGGCGGTGATCTTCCCTCGCTGGATGGCGAGATCCGGCGCCGATCTACCGTCGGCTAGTGGGGTTTCCCCCTAACCAGGACTCTCCTACCAGCGAGGCACCGCCCCAGCCGGGACAAGCTCTAAGTTCCCGACCGGTCTCCCAGAATGTGGTAGTGTAGTGCATGTTAGTGTAAGTGTGTATGTAAGGGGAGAGGATAGGACAAGGAAGAGGAAGGACAGATCGCGCGCTCCGTGGCCCGTTTGGTAGGGTACTGCTCCGGCATTCGCCTGGTGTTGATCGGAGAAACAACGGAAAACTACCGATCAGAGCAGCCGGCCGCTAGAATTCTCCTTCAGATAGCGACTGAATTCGACCTAGCTAGTGTCGAAAATTCTGCCGCTGTCAGGACTCGAACCTAGGACCTCCCGGTCAGAGGCGCTGCAGTGATATCAGTTGATGCACTGAGCTACCGCTCCCGGTCTACATTTCATCATACATGCACAATGTCTGAAGACAATGATATTGAAAACTAAAAACTAAGAATACCCACGAAGGGTCCTTGGATTAAAAACATAAATATTGAATTTAGAAATGTTTGAATCAGATTTCACAGCGGCGAAGCGCGCACGGACCACGCGGCGAGTTGAGGTTACGAATGTTTTTTTGATTTTTTTAAATTGAAGGTCGCATCAACATCTAGGTCATTAGCAACCACTGTTGGTGTTAACGTAATGGTAACTGTGAAGATGAAACGATATGGTGATGCCAAGAGGTGAAAGCACGAACACAAATACAACCATGCCCGAGGTGGGACTCGAACCTGCGACCCTTCTGTCCGAGATCGCTACGACACTACTAACTTAGAGATCTGGGCCACGGGATCGGGTGTTACGAATCTTCTGCTTCTTACTTTCCCGCAACGGCGTATGCAAATGATGTGCCAGCGACCATTCGTAATGCCGATAACTAAATCAGCTGCAGCTGTAGTACCACTCATCAAACGTTCAAACGTTGCTGTCGGTTGGTCTCTTTTTTGAGGTAGTTTAAGTAATAACACTTCAAATTCTAAACACAAAACAAGTATATTGTTGATGAATTCGTACCTCAGGGATTAATCAGTAATTTTTATTTCTCAGTTGCCACTTGGGAATCCCCTTCCCCAAGGTTTCGCTACTATTAGGATTTTATCTAATCTCTCCCGAAGTCGCTACTATTTGATTTTTATCTAGTTGATATCACATAGATATTGAAGAGGTGTACACTTAGAGGTCCATTCTGTAGCAAACTCAACGCAGTTCCTCTTTCAACAAGCCCGTTCCCATGGTAACCGACGATATATGCTAATTCTTCCGTCAACCGTTCTTTTTCAGGAGTTACACACATCAACTACAAAATTTATACAGTCAGGATACAGTGAATCCTGACTGAGAGGGGAAGTTTAACACGTGTTCATGGACTGTTTGAAGCTCGTTCACACACGTGAGAGTATAAGTGACAGCCTCAAAGCAGTGTATAAAAGTGATATTGCCATATTTCTTTCAAAATGCTTGCAGAAAAAGTCCAAAAATGAAAATTTTATAGGGTATAAGGAACACTAATTCAACGTGAAAATATTACTAGAACTCACAACGAGAGTGAACGAGACTTTATTATTATTGTATAACATTTCAATTATTTAAAGATACCAATTTTAAAAATAGGTAAGTGTTTTCTAAATTTGTCTGCAGTGAAGCAGAGGGGTTAGACAGATTTCGAGATCTTTAAATTAAGATTTCTTAGAATTTTCATTTCAAGTCATTGTACAATATGAACACTGAGGAAATGGCTTATAAAGATAGTGACTGCATTTTAAGAATAAAGTCTCCTCTTTATATGTAGTTCCCCAGTTTAAAAATATTTCAAACCAGATCATGATTAGAAAATAATGACCGAACAAATGGCGTGAGTAATAATTTCAATTGATTTTAGTGAATTTACTAACATTGAACACAATTCTCTTAATGTAGAACGCAATAAAAACAAAGACAAGCGTGTTACATTTCACAGTTCCTGGCACAATGCAACCAATAAGCACTGACGGATTGTATGAAGCCATGGAATAGGGAGTTTTAAAAGCATCGGATATCATTCATTCGATTATACGATCATTTCAACATTTAAAAAAAAAAACTTTAGAGATAGTATCTTACATACGAGAACTCGTTGTATTTAATACTCAAATCATAATTTTCGAACGTGAGGTCAAACTAATTTTATTTGCAGACTTGTCATTCTCCTTAGAGATTATTAATTTCGTGTAAAGACCCCATTTCAATCTTAAATGCTTAAAGCTGACCGCATGCGTAGTTCCGTGCAAACCAGGCCGTATTTCCCAGCTTGAGTATATGCTGTCATACATTTTAATTATACACAGAATTCTAAATGCTAACAGTAGAGAAGAAATTATATTCTTTCAAATTATATTTGGATGTTGTACAAGCCTTCGACAAAGTATGGCATTCAGGATTCTTATACAAAATCAAAACTATATTTCGTCACTCACTTTTGTACTACTTTGCTCCTATTTGACTGGTATATTTTTTCAAGTAAAAGTTAAGATAGAAACAAAATCATTTTATCCTGCCGCCGCCGGAGAACCACAAGGAAGTATGCTCGGTCCGTTTGTGTGTCCAGTATACACGACGGACCTACCTGTTTCTACGGATATCACAATAGTCATGTTTGCTGGTGATAAAGAGTTCTTGACCTCCCTCGCGAATGCCTTCACTTCAGAAAAAAATATAAGAACACTGTTGCAGGATTGGTACGCAGAGAGGCTTATAAAAATAAGCGAATGCAAATCTGTGACGTTCGCACTCAGACATATTATTGACTCAGCATTGCTCTCCGTTTAAAATCTATAACAAAGAAACACGAGGTAAAAAGAGTAAACTTCCTTAGTCTACATCTTGACCGAAATATGACGTGAAAGACACACACAAGTAAAATAAATACACTCTCAATCACAATGAAACAATATTATTGGCTTCTAGACCAAATATCGTCTTTGGTTATCAAACGATTAATTTCCAAATAAATATTGAAATCTGCCTGGATATACGGAATACAACTCTGGGACAGTGCGGCCAGTTCAAACTTAGAAATAGATCAACTAAAAAAAACTTAGATTGCTTACCAATACCCCGTTATTTCTTTGAAATAAAACATTGCACAAGGACTTACACAAACCCACAATATACCAAGAAATACAATACAGTTTCCCAAAATATTATTAACGCCTAGAAATTCCCCAAACTTCGTCAAAACAAGCTAAACGTACTCGTCAAAAGCCAAGGCCTGAGAAGACAAACAGATTTCATCCCCCGGATCTCCTAAACAGATTCGACCTTTAAAAACAAATACTACATGAAACTTCCATGGTATCTGAAAATTGTAGTTATTAAGTAAATCAACTTGTATAGAATGTTATTAAAGCGTAATAATGTTCATGAAAATATACATATATTATGTATTGCTTAAAAAGTTATGGAAACCCTTGTCTTAATATTATTGTATTTAATTTATTGCTGGAGATAATATATTTATAGTGGACACGATTTAATTTTTTTTCGTATGTTATTATAAATGGTGTTAACATATTTGCCTATTGTTCTGACGGAATACGATAGCAAATAAAAATATAAATAATAAAAAAAAAACTACGATAGTCATTATATGGAGGAAAACACCGGACAGCATGTTAGAATGCCCCCTAGGCATTGGATGACAAAAGTCCGTCCGGTGTATTAGAATATTCTGTTTGTTATTAATTCCATAAATTTCACCGTGATGTCCCCCAATCTTCACATCGGGAGTGGAGGCGCCAGAGGCCCGGCTCGGATCGCCTGCAGGTGGCGCTTCCAACCCGGGAGAAGAACGTCAACGCCGCGCTATGTGAAGGTCAGATCCGCTCGTCGCCGACGTAGCGCCGATGACGTAATCCACAGTTCCTCGTCGTCTTAGCGTTGAATCCGGCGGCTCTTGAGAAAGCCACCCACCCACTGACATTGAACTTTGGGAGACGCTAGGCCCTGCCTATTGAAACTCCGTTCTCCTCAAGAAGAATATTATCGTCTGAGAATCTTTCTTTGTAGCACTGCGGTATTTGAAGAGAGCTGGAATGAAGCATACATTGGCTCTGTTGTAACAGTATTTTTTCATTACTGCTGCGGCCACGTGCTTTGCCTTGCTTACGTCGGTGTTCGTTTTAGTCATTCGTAAACTGGTGAATGATGGAAAGGTGCATATCGGCTTGCCATGAGAATATTCCAAAGGAATGTCCTTAGAATTACTCAACCACATCGTTGAAATGCAAGTCGTCGAATTTCTATAAATTATCGATGAACAGATGTATGATATCAAGTATCATAACGGAATACTATAGCTGTGAATGACTCAACTGTGCCCCGTTGAATATCAAGGAAAACATCCTGTAGATTTTTTCTGCCATATTTTGTCGTTTGCACGACGATTCAGAGGCAAGGAATTATTTTCTTCCTATATTTTGAAAATATACAACACACATGTGGACCACTCGACCAACAAAACAAAAGACTACTTTCATAATACTTTCAAAGTGACTTGAAAGACTACTTTCATAGAGCATAATACTTTCAAAGTTTTAACATATGCGTTCAAAAATAAGTAACACCCAGCATATGGATGTAAAGTATATTAATGGCCACAAAAGTAAATGTGAGTAATTTGAATCAAGGGGATGTTTACAATAAAATTTCAGGAGCATGACTTATTAAAATAATCACGCCACAATTTACATGGTCACATAAACAAGTCCTGCGAAATTCCTATCTTTCTTTGGCACTGCTGTGACTCAAGAGAGGAACGTTGCACAGAATGCGAAGTACAAGAACAGGAGAACAGAGTAAACACATACGCAACAGGAAAACACCCAGCTACTCCCGACTTTTTTCCCTACTAAATCACATCTGTTAAGAATCACAACGAAAGAACTACTTTATATTATTGCCAATAACATTGTTGTAAAAGAGACAAACTATAAATCTTTTCATACAATGACGTAGTAGGTAGTTACAAATACGATTAGAAGATAAAAGTATATTAATAAGATAGGTAAAGTATATGAATAAGATTTGTAAGATGAAATATATATGAAACGTACTTTGTATTTTGTACTTGTACTAGTATTTTGAACTTCCAATCACTATCTAAATAGTAACTCAACAAAATATTGCGAATTTAAGAATGGTTTTTGTGAGACTGAAAGATTCTGAACCTCACGTAACTCTTTGTCCGTGTGATTGTGTGTGAGCGTCCACAGCCTTTCGTTTTCTCTCAACCTCTAGTTCAGTTGGAAACTCTTGACATTGAGACGAGATTGTTTTCGTTGTCTTGTTGCTATTCGAGAGTAATTTCGTTTGGAATGCAGCCAAACATGGCTCATTTTTATTCTAGTCATTATTCACCAAAGTTTCGTTCCAACGTGCAACGTAATGCATAAATCCACTTAAAAATCATGTGATCTAGTAAGTACATCTAAGAAAAATTCGCGTTGATAATTTTTCCTGTTCGCTCGCATAGAATCAATTCATTATCTTTCTTTTTATGTATTTCAGTTTATCAGTTCCTCAAATGGCTCTGCGGCCTCCCGTTCGAGGAGTGGTGAGTTGGTAAACCTGTATTTTTTGGCGAGAAAATACACTTACGTACTACGTTGCATTCAAGAAGTAAATTTACAATTAGATTTGAGCTCTGGATTGAGTAGATGCGTTAATAGTTTTCGGAATGGCAATAAACATGGTTCGTAACACTTTTTAATCAGAGCCAATATGGCGCTTCAAGAAAATGTTCAACGTTTCGACATAAACAGAAATAAAACTGAAGTATCTATACAAAACAGTGCGAACTATCATTATTCCACATTGCCATGCATTCGTAACGAACTGTTTCTTATTCAGAATCATTATTATGCATTTACCTTTAGACTAAGAATAGTTCTAATTATCTAGGATATTAAGAGTTATTACAGTCATTATTCTTGATTATAATTTTATCAACACAATGTTCGAATTGCTGAGTATTCTTTGGATGGTTGCGCGTAATTGAGATTATTTTCAAAGTGACGTAACTTCATGAAACACATTTCGGGAAGAGAAAGTATTCCCAGCCACCCTCTTTTCACTCAAATTAATGTTCATATGGGAGAGATTTAATTCGACACTGGTCATGATCATAAGCTTTTAATTAAAAGTGAACTGTCAAACCCAAATGAAAAAAAATGATCAGAACAGTTAACAAAACTTTTATTACGTGATTGGATAATATACAAGTAATAGACTACATTAATCAACGAAAACTTCCCAAACTTATCACTCTCGGTTACATTTGTATTAACCAATCTTTAACTTATTGACATCTGAACATGACTGTGTTACGTACGATACTTTTTTTTTTTTCAATAAAAAGCATCGAGCACACAACATCAGTGTTACAAGTCCATTGGCATCATTAATGATTAAACTGATGTTAGATACAGGGATGTTTGTATTAAAGGCTTGTGGCGGCGATGGTGTAGCGACTACAACCAAGTTTGCGGGTTCGAACCCGATCGAAACCGTGGATTTTTAAGGGCGAAAAAATCCTTCGTACGCCTCCCTTCGGAGGGGAAGTAAAGCCGGCTGTCCCATATTAGTAGATTTACTGCATGTAAAAGATGCTCAAGCCTAAATGAAGAAATTCAAATTGCCTGTTTCGTCGCCCAAGTAATACCTTCTTTCTCGCCTAGAGGTGAAAGGAGCGTAACGAAATTTGCGTGGTCAGACAGAAGAGCAGGCCTCATGGCCTGAGTCTCGCCACGTAAAATAAGGCAAATTCAATTCAAAGGCTGAATGTTTTGAACCGTGGCGTGGTTGTGCGGTGCGTGCGTCGTTTGTTGCGCGTCGTCCGCGGGCCCAACGCGTCCAGTTTAGGTTGTGGCCTTTTTGTGGGGCGAACCTGTTCCCTGCTCGCGGCGAGGGGCAGGTATGTCCGAACGTACGACTGCCGCAGCGGAGAGAGTTCGGCGAATGGGAGACGTAACTGTTGCGAGGAAGTCGCGAGGGCGAGATGGGTGATCCGGCGGGTGAGTCACTCGGCCGGAGGTGGTGGCGGTGGTGGTCGCGGATTTATTGGAGCGCGTCGCGTCACTCGGCGGCGGTGGACCGGGAATGGAAGCGAGAGGCTGCTAGAGGCGTCTTGTGCAGCGGAAGGCCCTCTGCCCCTGTGCGTTCTTGTAACCAGCCCTGTAAGACGAATATTACGCGACAAGAAGATGTGCAGTGGTCACTGGTCCGTAGGGCCTGTGATACTCGAGCTCACTAGCCATTCTGTTTAATTTTTTTTAAAATTCAAAATATGGGGTATTTATTTAATTACTGATAAAAACGGTGGTACAGTACATAACGATTGCGGAGATTGGATTTTATTTTTCTTAACCTCGCGGCCCCACAAGGCTAAGGGCCATATTTATAAACCTCTGCCAGGGGCCTGCCAAGCCTAGCAGGCTACCAGTGTTTGGTTTTGTGATTTATGAACGGCCCCCAGTCAATTCCAGTCGCCCCTCCCAGCAGGCTCTCAGAATGGCAGGCCCCTAAGAGCTCTGCTGACAGAGCTTCATAAATACGACCCTAAGTCTCGTGGCTTAGGGCGTCAACTGTCGCTGCAGTGCCTCTGACCGGGAGGTCCTAGGGTTCGGGTCCAGGTATGATTTTCAACACTAGGTAGATAGCTAGGTCGAATCCAGAGAAGAAATAAAGGAAGTCATCTTCATCTTTATTTCTTCTTATAAAAACCTCAACAACACGAAATCATAATTCCCACAAATCCAGAGGACATTTCAAGCGGCCGGTTGCTCTGATCGGTAGTTTTCCGTGTTTTCTCCGATCAACACCAGGCCAATGCGAAGCAGTACCCTAGCACACGGGCCACGGGCCGCACGCGATCGTTCCTTCCTCTTCCTTGTTCTATCATCTCTTCCTTACACACACTTAACACTTTTCATGCACTACACTACCGCATATTCCGGGAGGTCGATCGAACGCTTAGAGCTTGTCCCGGCGGGAGTGCTGCCCCGATGGTGGGAGATAACTGATTGGGGAAAACCCTGCCACCTGACATAGGTCGGCGCAGGATCTCCCCGCCATCCAGCGCGTGAAGATCATCGTCATCTCCAGAGGATAACACATGTACTTCACTTAAAGGAGTAATGACCTTAGTCGTTGCCGCACCCGGCATTACTAGACAATCGAAAGACTGCAAGTGATGTTTCATGTTGCAGAAACGCCTCGGGGTCTGTTCGTGAATCCACCAGGGGTGGATACAATATTATTTTTAAATAATTACATAATTTTAACATAAAATTTAAATCACATTTGCCAAATAAAGGAAGGTAACAAACAAAAGTTAAATCTATTTTTTTGGGGGGGGCGTGGCCATGCCCCCCCCCCTAGATCCGCCACTGCGTCCGACTGTATCCCGCGGTCAGTTTGCCCTCAGCCCCGCTTCCTAGTTAACTAGACCGTTTACTAGGTTAACCGCAGTTTACTAGGTTAACCCTTTCACTTTTCGTTGCCTGAGCAAGCATTGCCCGACTGCATCCCATTTCGTTCGTTCAATATTTGGGAAGGAGAAAAAATGTTTTTTTTTAAGTTTTCTTTCTTAATGAAAGCAAATAGGAGTTCTCGTACCAGTCCAGAGAAAAACCTAGAACAGATGTAAACATGGCAGAATGTTCGAAATTGTGTATGGTAGGTCAGCGGGGTAGAGAGATGCTCGTGTTACGAGGTTTCAGGTTTTGTTTCCCAAAACGTTGAAATGTGGTTTTCAATGTTCGTAATGCACTAAAGGAACGTGCAAATATTCCTTGAAAACAGAAGTTGATCAATATAAAACTGATCAGACCGCGGTGAACGTCGAAATTCTAATGAATGAGGAATACGGAACAGGATGCGGTCGGGCTGTACCTTTTTGGGGAGGTAGGTAAACGCCTTAAGAAAAATTGACCGCTGGATGCACTTGGTACACGTCCACCTTTGGGAATTATTGAAAACCACTAGATTGTGTATTAGTCAGAAAATACAGTTTTTATATAGTACACCTCTAAGAATTGAAGGTAGCTAAGCTAGCAGGAAGTGCAGCTGCCCATCTGACCCCGGTCGGCACCTCGCGTTTGAGCTTGCCCGCTCTTTCAATGCGACGAGACACTTCACGTCGGCAATTACGAATGAACATCACACTAGCTCCTTGTAGACAACGTTATTGATGATATTTCTCGTTCATTTCAAAAGGCAGATTAATCTTCATCCAGCTACATCTTGCATGAGGCGAAGCCAACTGAACAAGCCTTCCTCCGCCTATTACCACTTACAAGCCGCAAACTTCTCCCTGATATGCAACTAACAAGCCTATTAAGTACTTAACAGTAATGTTTGATCGGCATTACATGAATATTTCATGTACAGAATCAGCTCGCCTTGCAACGAAGCTCTCTGTACTCTTCCATTGGTTGCTCGATGTGCACTCATCAGAGACGATGAATCACACGGGCATTGACGTTCACGGCAGCTTCACGATGATTCACAACCAAACTACTTCTGCAAACCAATGATCCGGTGCGACCTACCTTAAACGATGGTGGAGAATCAGCGGCAAAAAACATTCGGCAAAACACACTAATCCTAAATCTCGTAATTGTAGTATACAGAATCAAATGTAAATTAAAGAAGTTGGTAGGAAATTTGCCAAGACAAAAGCCCATTAAAATATTAACACTGTTGGTAACGAACATGCTCACAGTCCGAAGTTGTTACGCTATTATCTTTATACAGAAAACTACATATTTTTATTGATCATACAATGCTGTAAATTTCAATGTCTAAAAATATTAATACCATTTCATAAAGGTATCTAAAGAGAAACATAACCCAAACGTTTAAAAAGGAAATATCATGTCTATCCTTAAAGTTTAATCATTTAAATATTTCGAATGAACGTAGAGAGCTCTTCGAGGAGAAAATATTCAAAGATATCTACTTCCATGAAGGGTTAGTGTTTGATGGCAATCCAGAAGTGTTTAGCACTAGAGTGTTATTGTGTTTATAACTAAATACGATGACTCCTTTGTTTTTTTTGGGTACACAATAAGTGAACAATTTGTATTTATTTACAACGTAAGCACATAATGTTCAAGTGCTTTTAAAATTTCTTATTGCGAAGAATAAAATCTTAATGAAGCAAAAACAATAAACTAATCGTCCGAAAATGTCGGCGAACTCCGTGCAGGTTGATGAGATAATTAATGAACCACGCGGAAAGCCACAACATAATTTCTGACGTAAAATACAAAACCTTACATAGAAAAATTGTAAAAATTTAGGAAAAGTTAATCCTTACAAATATTTAAACAAAAATATTACGGTTTATAAACAGATCCTTTTACTCGATCTCTACCATGTGATGCATTCACATTGAAGTTCCTATAAACAATTCGGGAAATGATTCGAAGCTGATAAATCGCGAACGATGTTTCTGACGACCTGAGAACTCGCATTAATAACTCAAATTATTACACGGGCTGTTGCTGAGCCAAGGTTATTCAACCTTCGCTCTCGGTTTGCAGTATAATTAGAGCTGTCACTACTCCCACCACCACCACCACCACCACCGCCACGCGGTCGTCGCATCAGATCGAAGCGTTGGTTTGGTTTGTTTTTTTTCGTGTTTCCGGGCGCGTCAACTGCTTTAGTCATTAGTCCCATTAGTGTAGTGCATGTTTTTTTCTCGAGAGATGGCGGTGATCTTCCCCCGCTGGATGGTGAGATCCGGCGCCGACCTACCGTCGGCTAGTGGGGTTTCCCCCTAACCAGGACTCTCCCACCAGCGGGGCACTGCCCCAGCCGGGACAAGCTCTAAGCTCCCGACCGGTCTCCCGGAATATGTGGTAGTGTAGTGCATGTTAGTGTAAGTGTGTGTGTAAGGGGAGAGGGTAGGACTAATAATTACTAGATATTTATAGTAAGAATTACTTTCAATTTATTTTAATTTGTAACAATTTGAAAATAAAATAAATTAAATTTTTAATAATATTTGTAGTGCCAATTTTTCTGTTGGAAATGGTTTGAATTTTAATTCGATGCCATTTGACATAATGTTTAAAATATTAAAAAGTAAAAATACTACCATAATTGTTAATTCTATTAAAATGTGTACACGGGCAATAAATCATTTTGAAGCACATTTATTCCTCTTAAGAGCAATAATTTTTTTGTGCCTTTAGGGGGGAAGACATGTTGGTGTGTGGAAACAGCCGTTTGTCCTAGGACGCGAGCAGCGGTCCGCCCAATGATGGAGGAGGGAGCAAGCACATGGCCTTTGACAAGCTCGGCTCCGCGTGGGAAAAAACGTGTTTGTGCATATTATAGGTTACAAGTGTGTGAATGTATAAAAAAGGAACTAAAGAACTTCCGAAATTTTCAAACAAAACAACAAAATGTAAACAACTCAAACCGGCGTTAAGTTACCATTAAGTTAATAAATTTAAGATAAAAACCCTCCCCAAACCGCAAAACCCTTATCGACTGCGGAGGCAGCTGCAAGCCACTTCAAACGAGTAAACTTCCGCCTCTCTCTAGAGCTAATGGAAAAAGGAGTGACCGGGAAAGGTGGCTCAGGACATCAATTGATGTCTCTGCATTGGATCTCACCGGGAAGTCCTTGGTTGAGTCCCGACGGTGGCAGGATTTTCGACACTAGCTTGATAGCTAGATCGAGTTCTGTCGCTGTCTGGAGGAGAATTCTAGCGGCCGGGTGCTCTGATCGATAGTTTTCCGTGGTTTCTCCGATCAACACCAGGCGAATGCCGGGGCAGTACCCTCGGACCGCATGCGATCTTTCCTTCCTCTTCCTAGTCATATCCTCACCTCTTACTTACACTTGCGTGGACGACACAACCACACGTACTGTGAGACCAGTCGGTAGCTTAGAGTTAGCGGTACCCGCTGGTGGTAGAGAGGCGGTGCCAGCTGGGGTTCTGGTTGGGGGAACCCCGGTACCCGACGTTAGGTCGACGCCAGATATAACCATGCAGCGAGGGAAGATCACCGCAACCTCCCGCGCAAAAACATGCACTATACTTAGGGAACTAATGATCTTGGCAGTTGTGACGCCCAGAATCACTAATCAACAAATCAATCAGAAGGAGAGGAATCTTCAGAGAGATTGCTGCAGGAGAGGCTGGAATAGGACTTGCCCGGTTCCTGCCCGACGCGTCTTTTGCTGTGATTTATAAAATAATAATAATAATAATAATAATAATAATAATAATAATAGTAATAATAATAATAATAATAATAATAATAATAGTAATAATAATAGTAATAATAATAGTAATAATAATAGTAATAATAATAGTAATAATAATAGTAATAATAATAGTAATAATAATAGTAATAATAATAATAATAATAATAATAATAATAATAATAATAATAATAATGATGATGACTTTATTTATGTGGCGAGACTCGGGCCATCAGGCCCGCTCTTCCGCCTAACCACGAAACTATTTCCAAACTTTATAATCTCCAACAAGGTAAGATCATGAAATAAAGGCTGAAATATCGGCATTGCTTTCTTTAATACTGCTTGCGAGTGTGCTGTGCTTCCGAAGGAGCCGGTTGCGCGACGGGCGATGCAGGAGGCGCGGAAATCTCCGTCGCGCGCGAGCGCAACGCGACGAGCGCGTTTTGCAAGTTCTTTGCGAGCTGCGCCACGCCCCCTTCTTCCGCAACGCACAGGCAGGCGCTCTGCAGGACAACCACGTGGCGTCGCCGCATTCCGCGCGCGAGCCTCTGCAACTGCACTCGCCGAACGCGCAGGTCGTTCTTGAGCCAAACAGTTAAGAAATTTAACTTTTGAAATAAAATCAGGTACAAGAAAGTTGCACTACGCCGCAACGCTGAATTGGAACTGTTTTTGGGGGGTCTGTAGTAGATTTGGCGGTCTGCTATAGCCTATATAAAGAAATAGAATAACCTGCACTATTCTGTTTGTTTGTCCATTGTATAGACTGGCACTATTTGTAGTCGGATCCTTCTAGAATAGTGCGTAATACAAAATAAAACGTTTCGGTGCTGGGTTGATTGATTGATTTTTTTGT
Source organism: Teleogryllus oceanicus (assembly GCA_964035755.1). Lineage (NCBI taxonomy): Eukaryota > Metazoa > Arthropoda > Insecta > Orthoptera > Gryllidae > Teleogryllus > Teleogryllus oceanicus. Next base: position 177,785,904 of record CAXIVR010000003.1, read on the forward strand.
GTTTCCGGGCGCGTTAACTGCTTTGGTCATTATTCCCGTTATTGTAGTGCATTTTTTAGGGAAATGGCAGTGATCGTCCTCCGCTGGATGGCGAGATCCGGCACCGACCTACCGTCGGCTAGTGGGGTTTCCCCCTAACCAGGACTCTCCCACCAGCGGGGCACCGCCCCAGCCGAGACAAGCTCTAAGCTCGCGACCGGTCTCCCGGAATATCTGGTAGTATAGTGCATGTTAGTGTGTGTGTGTGTGTGTAAGGGGAGAGGATAGGACAAGGAAGAGGAAGGAGAGATCGCGCGCGGTCCGTGGTTCGTTTGGAAGGGTGCTGCTCCGGCATTCGCCTGGTGTTGATCGGAGAAACCACGGAAAGCTACCAATCAGAGCTGCCGGCCGCTAGAATCCTCCTCCGGACAGCAACTGAATTCGACTTAGCTGAAAAGCTAGTGTCGAAAATCCTGCCGCCGTCCGGACTCGAACACAGGACCTCCCGGTCAGAGGCGCTGCAGTGACATCAGTTGATGCACTGAGCTACCGCTCCCGGTGGGTCTGTAGTAGATTTGGCGGTCTGCTGTATCCTATTTAAGAAATAAAATAACCTGCGCTATTCTGTTTGTCCATTGTATCGACTGGCACTATTTGTAGTCGGATCCTTCTAGAATAGTGCGCAATACAAAATAAAATGTTTCGGTGCTGGGCATTTTGGGAATACGACCCTTCTTATAATAGTTCAGAAAGTCGGAGCTTCGATCATATGTGTTATATGGTTGATGTAGTTATAGGATTGCTACGGGAGCTTTCAGAGTTTTCAGAGAAAGATGTTTCACGTCAAAAACACTATTATGCTGCCAATATATGATCCATTTATTATGATAAGTCCATGAATTTAGGCGACTAATTTGTTTTGAAAATAATCATCACGGTAGGTAGGGGCACGAAAGTGTTTCAGAACATCAGCTGTGAAGAAACGAACTATTTCCCCATAAGCATCTACTCAGGTGTTTCGTATCTTTTTTATAACTGTTTCCGGGTTTAATGGTTCCAAGACAGAATGACATGTGGACATTTCTTCGTTTATCGTCACCCTATCTTGGACACGTAAAACATCTGAAATGGCACGCACCATTAGCTTTTGAATGACTTGTCTGGCTGTTTATAGGAATTTATCTTATATTTATCTAATAACATTCCGGTCTACGGCCAGTCATGTGGGAATGCTAATGTGTCACCCTTAACGTTTTATTTTTAGTTTTTGTGTTGAATTTACAATATATATTACAATTACAACCGCATATCACGCTGAAATAATTACAATCAGAAATATAGTGTATCTCTCAAGGTATCGCATTATTATCTCCTTTACAGGGTGTCCGGGGTGGAAACATGGAAACTTCGAAAAGATGCTCTTAAGTCAATTTTAAGCATATTTTGTCTAGTAAACTTCTTCGATATTTCGAATGGCCGAGCCACAATAAGCACTCAAACTTTGATTTGAAAAAGACTTTTTATGCAAACATTTGTATTTCTGACACATGTGGACCTTATGCTGTATTGTTGGAGGTTTAGCGTATCTAGGTATCCCCCCTTGCATGGATCAGAAACATTCAGAATCTCGAAATAAAACTACATCGGCTATTTAGCAGTCTATGCAGATTAATCGCACGGATTCCTGTTTGTAAAGCAAAAGCTTAGCAATATTATACTTTTTACTCCAACATACTACCTTCCCTTTGATATAATTCACATTTCAGATTTGGCCTTTCAAAGCTGGGGTCAATGTATGGAGCTTTTAATCAATTTAACCTTTAAAATCAATGATTTAGAAATGCAAAATGTTCGCACGGATCCTATTAGTGTCACAAATTTCATTACGAAAAATCTTTGTGTTAGTGAACATGCGGCAGTATGACAACAGCAGATCATTTTTATCACTTATTGAAAAAACTAAATTAAATTAAATTTTCATTCAATACTAGAGGTATTACTTTAAAAATGACACATACTAGTAATGAAAAACGTGGACTGTTATATAAAATACAGTTGTGTTGTGGAGAAAAATGTAACAAAATAACCCAACTCTCCGCCAGTACTTAATCCTCTCTATTTTCTGTCTGGTGGTCTCCTTCATCAAGCGGAGACAAACAAAAGGAGAATCCATCGGAATCTTAATGCGGAATTCGACCGGGAGTGACTTCAGACTATTTCCAGAACCAGATACCTGCTATCGTTGGGAGATTTACTCTACCACTGAAGGGAACCGGAATTTCTACACCGCGCAATTTCATCTCGATATTAAATTGCGTAGCATATATTAAAGCTGACAGCTGGGCCGAATTCAGCCGTTGTCTGGAAAAGAATTCAAGCGGCCGGCTGCTCTGATCAGTAGTTTTCCGTGGCTTCTCCGATCAACACCAGACGTATGCCGAAGCTGTACCGTAACAAACGGGCCACGGACCGCTCGCGATCTTTCCTTCCTCTTCCTTGCCCTATTCTCACCCCTTACACACCCATTTACACTAGCATGCACTACACTACCAAAACATGCCGGGAGACCGGTCGGGGACTTAGAGTTTGTCCCGGCTGAGGCGGTACCCCGCTGGTGGGAAATACCTGTTTGAGGGAAACACCCCGCTAGACGACGGTAGGTCGGCACCGAATCTCCACATCCAGCGGGTGATCACCGCCACCATCCGATGAAAACATGCACTACACTTACGGGTCTACTGAGTTCGTTAGTTGACGCGCCCGGAATCACTGTCAACCAAACAATGAAAGCTGATGCGGATGCATTCCATCGCTGATTGTCCCCAGTGAGCTAAAAGCAGGCAACATCCTTTGCGATGTTTTGCGTTTGATACCGTAGAAGAAGATACCAATGGCAATTATACAACCTTTTTCAAAATGGAGATTTGTTTCTTTGAATATATCGGTGGAATTGTACCGATAATTGGTTTTCATGTATTTGTGTGTAGGAATAAATTTCTACGTAAATTTAATTAATTAGAAATACAATACAATTAATTTGAAGCACAGAAAATAAACAAATATGAGTCATTGGAGTGTTTTAGTAATCCAATTACTCCTGACTCATTAGATTTCAACACTGGGACTTAAAAACCAAAGATTCCATATTCCGGGGTATAGGATGTCCGCTCGCATCCGCTGAATACTGGTGTCTAATTACTACCTCACCTTTCTCCTCTACCACTTAATGCAAAACAGCTGCATATGTGTCTTCGTGTAGTGCAGCCTTTACTTTTTGAACAGAGCGCCTGGAAGCTGTAAAACAACTGAATGTTTTGTATAAAAGGAAAATTTTTCGGCGGGAAATTGGTCGTAAAGAAAAGTCTATAAGCTGTTTATGTCAGTATGATTCAAGGACACCTTGTTACAGCTCTCGTTCATTTTAATGAGCTACGAAATGAGATAAATTTTACTTCGTCATCTTTTCTTTTTTCTTTCAAGTGGAGGGACTTAAATTAAAGATAAATTTTAATAATCACAATACTCTATTTATTTACTTGAATTTGGCATCTATTCTAATTAACGCCAAGTTTCCAGAGAATAAATCTCATCACCATATTCTTAATAAACTATGTGTAATTTACTCTGCATAATAATTGAATTTCATAGTTTTTTCTATTGTGCGTTCATCCCATCGATTGTAAATATTTCGTATTTTATCTATTATATTTCTGTTCATAAATTTTGTTCAAAGTATTGAGTCAATACTACTATTATATTTGACAGTGTAACTTTTAAAGTACACCCAGGATTGTTCGTGAATCAATGTTGTCATTAAGACTCGTCGCTTGCTCTCTTCGAATGTCATTATTTTTATTATGTTATCAGTTTAGGAGGCTCAGGCCTGATTTGACAGCAGAGCCACTGACTGGGTTTGGTTTGGTTTGGTTTGGTTTTTTTCGTGTTTCCGGGCGTGTCAACTGCTTTGGTCATTAGTCCCGTTAGTGTAGTGCATGTTTTTTCTCGGGAGATGGCGGTGATCTTCCCCGCTGGATGGCGAGATCCGGCACCGACCTACCGTCGGCTAGTGGGTTTATCCCTAACCAGGACTCTGCCACCAGCGGGGCACCGCCCCAGTCAGGACAAGCTCTAAGCTCCCGACCAGTCTCCCGGAATATATGGTAGTGTAGTGCATGTTAGTATAAGTGTGTGTGTAAGGGGGAGAGGATAGGACAAGGAAGAGGAAGGAAAGATCGCGCGCTGTCCGTTGCCCATTTGCTAGGGTACTGCTCTGGCATTCGTTTGGTGTTGATCAGAGAAACCACGGAAAACTACCGATCAGAGCAGCCGGCCGCTAGAGTTATGCTCTAGACAGCGACTGAATTCGACCTAGCTGAAAAGCTAGTGTCGAAAATCCTGCCGCCATCAGGACTCGAACATAGGACCTCCCGGTCAGAGGCGCTTCAGTGACATCAGTTGATGCACTGAGCTACCGCTCCCGGTCCTCTGACCGGGAGGCCCTAGAGTTCCTAGTAGTAGATTTTCGACACTAGCTCGAGAGTTACGTCGAATCCAGACGCTATCTGGAAGAAACGTTTAACGGTCGGCTGCTCTGAGCAGTACTGCTCTGTGGTTTCTCCGATCATCTCCAGGCGAATGCCGGAGTGTACACTTACAAATGGGCCACGGACGGCGAGCGATTTTTCCTTCCCTTTCCTTGTCCTATCCTCACCCCTTACTTACACATACAGACACACATGCCCTACACTACTACATCTCTCAGGAGACTAGAGTTTACCCCGCTGGTAGAAGATTCCTTGTTGGGGACAATCCCGCAAGCAGATGTGTATATGGCGGGAAAGATCCCCGCCACCTTCCATGATAAAACATATTACACTTACGAGACTAGTGACCATAGTAGTTGATAAGCCCGAAAACAAGAAAAGTCAATTAATAAAATTATTATTATTATTATTATTATGATTATTATTATTATTAACCCATCCGGATAACCGAGATCGCTAAGGCAGTAGCGCCGTGCGTGGCAATCTCGGACGGAAGTATCGTGGGTTAGAGTCGTGCCTGGCGCTTGATTCTTTGTGTTTGTATGTTTGTGATTGTCCATTCAGCCTTCATCATCATCATCATCATCATCATCTCATACTTCATCCTCACAGGGCTAACAACTCTGGGGTGCAAATATGGATTCGGAATAAAAATGCTGATTCCCCCCCCCCCCAAAAAAAAGTCACGTGCACTTGCCCGATAATATGATTGGGCCTCGGTGGTTACAAGTGGCGCGCTCGAGTAGTCCTATAATGGCCAATTCGCGACCAAAAATTATTATTATTATTGTTGTTGTTATTGACAGAAAAAATCTTGCCTTTATGAGAAACCTTTGTTATCCCTTCTACCACCAGACGAAAGTGTCACCATTAGCACTAGCCCCGGCCTTTGTCACCTTGGAGTCCGCAGGCCTCGCTGCTGCTCCTTATCGAAGGACGTAAAGCCCCTTCGTTATCTGCCATTAGTGGTGCGGCGATAAGCGCCGAGCTGATGAGTGATGCGTTGGGCTGTGACGGTCGCTCCCGGAATAGCCGCGCTCCGGCGCGCTTTCGCAGGGGGCCGAGGAAGCCTCCGCTTTGAGGATTCGGTGACGCGCGCCTGCAGGAAATGGCGGGCTTATTTGTGGAACTCCGAACGACCGAAGGGAGCTAATCGCTTTTAGATAGCTCCTTGTCTTTTAATGCCGAACTTCCTTTTAATGACGAAATTATAATGACGAATCTGCCATTTAAAAGCGAATGGCTAAATGAGATTACTTATTCAAGTTACTAGACAAAAGAGCGGATGTTGTTTTGTTTAAGGAAACTCACAGGAGTGAAATAAGAGTTCCGAAAGAGGGAAAACAAACATTATCACATATCCCTTGATAGTTTTGTTGACATACATGCTTTACTGTAGTTTTATTCCGCTGCATTCAGGTAGTGGTGTATTTGCTCTTCTGGTAGATACGTAATAATTGTAGTACTGAGAAACATACTTTTAGGGCCAGTCAGTTGACTGAATCTAGATGACTGGATCTCGAATTGCGTGAAAGATATTGAAAGTTGGTTGTGCCTAACTTCCATTTATACTCTGATAAAAGATTAAACTTATAATCAAGATATGCTTAATATCAAATTGAATGTTTCAAAGTAATCCTACAATATATAATAATGAAATGGCGATAACTTCAGAAAACGTGATATCAGTTTGACATCTAACTGCTGGGATAGATAATTCATGAGTGAATACATTCCATTCAACATCACGTGGCTAAGATATCACCATTATATTCCCGTAAAACTTCACATCGAGAATTCACTGTTATTTTAAGTATAGACAGGGCACATATAAAACTCGTATAATGACAGCTACAAAAAAATTGTACTCTTAACGAGTGGGTTTGAAATCGTACAGAGAACGCTCATTATAACATAAGTGGGTAAGAGAAAGCATCGAAACAAACTTTTTGGCAATTTGCACATACGGACTATGTATTTTATACACAACAGCACAATTTGTGAATGCGGATATGCGATTTGCCACAGCTATCGCATCGTTTCTCTTCACCAGCTTGGCACCATTCGTTCCATTACACTAATTAAAGCTGCAGAAACGGGCAATTTTTGTAGTTAGGAAGTGTCTAATAGAATTCCTGTTCTTAAAATGCACGCTTCCCTTAGTCTAAGAGAAACTACGTTTTAAAAGACATCATACATTTCTTTAAGAATTGTTATGGTTAATTGTACCCCAAACATTATTTTCATAAATCATAACTTTAGGTGTAATTATAATTTTCAACATTCAAAATATTTTCCACTGTTAAAATATGTGGGACTGGAATTAATCTGTTAAAATTCATATGTTCACATATTTAGAAAACAACCATGACTTCACTCCAATTGATATCATATGTTAGAGCTCTTAAGGTTGGTTGTCTGTATGGAAATGCCTTGGCACCTCACGTGACAATTACACAGCTATCATATTTTTATTTCATACTTTCTCTGTACGTTAAAAAATTATTTTTCTTAGCTATGAAGTGCATTTGAGCTTTTACTTACAGAATATTTCAACAAAAAATAAAACATGATAATTTTTCTCAGCATTGCAAATAATATAGGTAAAACAGTCATTCCGCCGTCTTCAAAATTTACAAAATAATCCCCACGGTTTAGGAACACTGAAATATTTTTGATATTTAAAGTATAGAAAATTTGTTTCCGATAGTGACATTATCTGAATTGCTATTGTGTAATATTGGTAGCGAACAACATCGACTTAGAAATATCGACCTATCGATATTCTGTCCTTTAATATAGATTTTATTTTGATAGCTGTGCCTAAGCCTTAGGGTCATATCGGGGGAGGGTGGTTATAAAGATACGATGTAAACGGTGAAGCAATGGTGGAATGAGAGGTAAAGGAAACGGGAGAATCCCAGGAAAATCTTCAACGTACCGGTTTTCCCCCTTGACCCTCCCCCTCCCCCCGCCCGAATTTGATCTCCTGTTCGAGAAGTGGTATGTGACATGTACACCACGCGCCGTACGAATATGAGCAAAATGAGTCATTTATGATGTTATCGATAACGCAGTGACGAAATATACCGCGTATACCGCCGGTATAGCCAGTAATTTGAAGTGTGGAAGAAATGTTTCATAAATTTGATAGTCCTCTAAAACGTTACTGAACTTTTGAAAGATTTAAAACACATACGAAAAAATAATTATTTTGCGACTGAGAGCCAGTCAGTTTTCCGCATCCGTAAGCGCATCTTAATGCTGTCCAGAGAATTCCCTACCGCAAGCGAATACACCGCATGCCAGCCGGGATAACCTGGAGCTCTTCATGTTTCAAGGGCGGGGAGAGGGGAGGATACGCTGCTGGACGGTCGGCAGGCACAGCAAAATATTGCGGTGAACAGTCTTTCTTTCGTTGTTGGTAAGTTACGCTTCTGTGAAATGGAGGGTGTTACTGATCCAGAATTTAGTGGTTTGTCTTATAGAACAATTATTAAAGACACAAGTTCATACTATTGAGATTTCAGAAAAGCTTACAAAAAAAGGCAATGGTAGAGGTAGCTTCCATAATGTGCGGTATACTTGAAATAATGTTCAGTATTCGTCACTGTCGATAAGACTCCTCACATCAAATAATACCACCAGGAGCGGTATGTCAGTGCATCAACTTATGTCACTGCATCACCTCTCACCGGGACGTTCCAGCTTCGAGTCCTGGAGGCACGACTTTCGATACTAGCTTTTCAGCTAGATCTAATTCTGTCTGGAGGAGAATTCTAGCGGCCGGCTGCTCTGATCGGTAGTTTTCCGTGGTTTCTCCGATAAACACCAGGCGAATGCCGGAGCAGTACCCTACCAAACGAGCCACGGCCGCGCGCGATCTGTCCTTCCCCTTCCTTGTCCTATCCTCTCCCCTTACACACTCACTTACACTAACATGCACTACACTACCACATATTCCGGGAGACCGGTCGGGAGCTTAGATCTTGTCCCGGGTGTGGCGGTGCCCCGCTGGTGGGAGAGTCCTGGTTGGGGGAAACCCCACTAGCCGACGGTAGGTCGGCACCGGATCTCTCCATCTAGCGGGTTAAGATCACCGCCAACTCCCGAGAAAAAACATGCACTACACTAATGGGATTCATGACCAAATGAGTTGACGCGCCCGGAAACACGAAAAAGTCAATCAATCAAATAATATCGTATCTTCTACACCACCACCACCACCAAACGCATTCCGAGGCGCTCGGGGCGTGCTTTACCGGTAGAAGGAGAGCACTCCATCGCTGGTGAGGGCGCACCAGAAGTCCTCGTACTGCGCGTGCGCGGAGTCGGCGTCGGTGCGGCACTTGAGCCACCCCTGGCGGAGGGTGCGCGGGGGCGGGGGCGGCGTGCCCCCCACCCCCACCGACGCGCCCGGCGGGTGCATGCTCCTCCCACGCCGCGCGCTGCCACCTGCTATCGCGCCGCTATCACCCGTCGCCGCTCGGCCTTATCTGCGGCTGGGCCGCGGCCGGCGCCCGCGCCCGCCCTGGGGCGACGGCGGCTGCATCGCGGGTCCTTTGTTCGAAGCCGGGCGGTGACGCGTGCGCGATGTCGCTCCGCGGACGTGAGTCACTCGCGCTTATACGGCGCGCGCGGGACCTGCTCGGGATGCGAAGCCCGGAGCCCCTGCGGGGAGGGGATGGTCGCCACTCTCCTGGCAACAGCGAACACGATGAAGGGTGAAGTAGTCTTCCAAAGTTTGCTCACACTGTGGATGGATTTCTTCACGGAATTGAGCACACACAACAGTGGACACGATTTCTGCTGACACTTCGCACACTGATTCTCTCGCAGGATGTCTAAACAACTCTCTTCTCTGGTCCCGAAAATGAATTATTACTATCACGGTAATCGTGTTAACTGAATATTGAATGCTGTCCGTGCTGGTGACGTGTTTATTAGCGTAATCTTTTGATGTGATTTTAATGGCCAATAATTCAAATGAAGCACTGAAGAAATGAATTGAACAAAACCACTTCTGAGAAACGAAATGTTGGGACGCAATTCCAGACACTTATTCAGTATTGTTAGATATATTGCTCTTGTATGGTTTCGAGCTGAGTAGCTTTCTAGTTGATATTAGTTTTGAACACGTAAAAGAGCAATACGTTCGCCCTTTTTAGACAAATGTAATAAAGTTAAGTTTGCCTCATTAATTCCAACACTCCCTGTCAATTTGTTTACGCTAACATTTATCGAGTCACACTGAGATAACAAACCCAATATTGATGCACTTATCAAGTTTGCTTCTTCGAGAACGATTTTCGTGCACAAAAACTGTTGGTAAACTTCACAAGATTCTTGGAAAAAGAACTAAGACGGCGTGAAAAAGTATTACGTACTTGTTCTCAAGCCACTAAAGGAAACACTTCTTGGATGACTCGCACAAAACTTTTCCACAGCAACACACTCTTTATTTTCCTCACTCACGAACTTAAAACCACCTGTTGGAAGAATATTTCACCAAAAAATATGCTTCGCGTATTCATCTTACACTTAACAAGTAATAACCATTAATCTTACGTATCCTGCACGATACTCAAGTAATGAAGATGTGTACTTAGACACATTTAAAACATAAAAGTAGGTGTCAGTATTTTGAACGTCTTGTCACTGTAGTTTGTAGTTACAATCACTGAAATCCACCTCGGAAAGCACTGAAAAACGAGACTTGTTTCATTTTTTTTCCAGAACAGAAGTCGATAGCAGTTTTTACTTTGTCACGACACTTTTCATCTGTCATAACTAAAACGCAACACGTTCATAATCCTGAATTTCATTCATCCAATCAAAGATGAAAAACGAAGAAGTATAGGTACAGTTGTAATATCTGTCACCACACGCAGTAGCTGTGGCACTAACAAGCAGCACTGAAGGTGCGTGTAGAGTGGGGGGGCGTGGTCTTGGGCTGCGCGCGCACTCTCCCTCGCGCACCAAATCCGCGCGCGGCCTGCGCCTGGGCGACGCGCGACCCGGATGCCAGCGGCGCCCGCGCCGGAACGGACGCCCCCGTCAGCGCGACGAGCACAAGGCGACGAAGTCCCGCACACTGGCTGTCACGGTCCAAACCGTAATCCTGATGACACCGTCAGTGCGGAGACGCCGACGACTCGGAAGACGTCAACGGGCCAAAGACAACGCGTGCGCAGAGACGATGGAGTGAGGCCGTTGACGGAACGAAGAGATGTCACCGTCGTTTCGGAGACACGGTCGAAAACTTGATCCTGACGGGACGATGACACCGTCAGTACGGCGATTACATCGGAAGGCTGATACCGGAACACCACCGCTCACGGAAGGAACACGTCCGAACGAATACAGTTTCCGCCGCAACAGAAACACTGTCGGGTGTAAACACTTAAGCCATCGTGGAGCGGCGCCGCGTTCGTAGCAGGATCGGCGATGACGGGAACTTCCCGCGGCTCCGGCGACGCAGCGACTGCGCGTGCGTCAGGTAGCGGAGGGCCCGCGGCGGCGTGGCGCGCAGCGGAGGAGGCGGGTGCCGCCGCGTGGGCGCGGCGGGGGCGGCTCGACGTCGAGTGTCAATGTTTGCGCTGGAATGAGTGAGCAAGTAAAGTGACCAGAGTGGGTAAAAGAGCACACCTTCGGTGTGCGGTTTGAGAAATCCTCAGGTTGTTTTTAGTTTTAGTTAATGCATTATTTTACGTGGCGAGAATCGGGCCATCAGGCCCGCTCTTCCGTCTAACCACGCAAATTTCGCTACGCTCCTTTCACCATCTAGCGGAGAAAGGAGGCGTCATCTTCGGCGACGAAACAGGCGGATCTCAATTTTGCTCAGAGGCTTCTTTTAGGCGAGGATCTTTTACATGCACTAAATCTATTACATGGGACAACTGGCTTACTTTCCCTCCGCATGAACCGTTGTACCTGACCGTTATACCACCGAATCCGCCAATACCACCGAATCCGCTTATACCACCGAATCCGTGGTGAAGGTTGAAGGTGCGAAGGCGTATCGTTGAATTCAGAAGCGAAAAACGTCATTGCTTTTAAAAATAGTTGTTCATGATGGTATGCTAAAGTTTGCTTAGCATACTCTTGCGGATCCTTGCCTAAATGTTCGGTTTTGATGAACTTGGTGTAGCCTAATTCCGCGCTCAAATATGATGTATATCACTCCCATGCTGAAAATATATAGTTTGATTCTCCGACATCCAATGATTGTTTCAAAACACAGTATTACTGGTAGAAACTCACAAAATATTTGATAAAAAACATACCCTTCCACCTTTAAATCGTCGGGTGAAAAGGGTCAGTGACAATGCGTGCAAGAAATAATTTGAGTTTCTGAATGCAATTGAGGTGCTCGTACTATTAATAAAGCAGGATATGTATTGTATAATGTAGTGTTTGTGAATTGCAAGTAGGGAGTATTAAGCAAAGAAATGAAGATTAAAGAAAAGTAGTTCGTAGGACGTTGAAAAAAAATGTAGACTTTGTCACCAGTTGTGACAGAAATATTGTGTCCAGATAAGCACAAAAATAATTAACGTGTATTTGATGTTCTACACAGCAAATATCATGAAGGTTGATGTGGGCAACTGAAACAGTAAATTAGGGCAGTCTATTCTGGAAAGAAATGTGCATGCATGCTGCCTGCTTTGCTGCTCCCCTTTGTCAGTCAACAATTCTGAGTCCAATTTCACCTGTCTTTCTATTCTTGCCTGTCCGAATGTCATTAATTCTGTATGAAAAGCATTTGGAATCATTGTTCGCCTCAGTCGCTACAGTATGGACCTATTTTTCTGTACGTGTCACAAACCCAACGACTGTCGACTGTCGTTCTCCATTGTTCCAAAATGAACATCATTATATTAAAATACCAAAAATGAAACCATTATATTGTTTGACACATACACTCGTATATTATTTGAAAGTGCATGTGACCTGACCATCCCATAAAAGAAAGATTGATCATTTAAATGACCAAAGGTGCAATAAGCAGAATGAAAGACGGTAATTTACAGGCGTATTAGAATTACCGTGTTCTACAAAACGCCTAGCAATTACGTTCGAATTAGTGTTGTTTTCATTTGCCTTCCATTGCCGTTTATTTTATTTGCCGCAGTTATTTGTACCGTATTCCTGCTCTCTCTCTCTCTCTCTCTCTCTCTCTCTCTCTCTCTCTCTCTCTCTCTCTCTCTCTCTCTCTCTTTCTCTTCGATTATGTTCAATAATACATTGCTTGAATATTAAAATGAATTATGTTTTTAATAAATGATCTCGGAGACTTCGTTATTGAGTGCACTCGAATCAGAAATAACTCAAGATGGAGTACGCCTCGCAAAAAGCCACCGATGGTCATTTGTTTATTTACTTCTCCATTCATTTAATCAGTGGAACTCTGTATATATATAACAGTCCTGTCATTGAAGAGTATAGGAAAGGGATAGTACAACATTAACATAACATTTGAATATGCCTGAAGAACGTTTCCCAAACCAATTCGGGAGGACCTATCGATCAAAAGTAAGACTATATTTTATCCCGAATCCGTCAGACATGATCAAATGTTATGTTAATATTGTGCTATCCCTTTCCTCTACTCTGATGTTATATTATAACATCACGAAATTAGCACAATATAATTGTGTAATACGTTTAACGGCAAAATTTGTAAAGAAGTAGATAGCCAAACGAGTCATGTATGTGGCTTAGAATGAGTAATTTGTAGACGGTGATATCCATTCATATTCCCGAGTACTTTGAACCTTGAGCCCGCGCGACATCCTTGTGTTGGTGAGTGCGGGCGGGGTATGAACGCTCCGTGAAATTGCAGGCGTCTGCGCCGGCGCTCCCGAGGAAGCCGCCCAAGAAGAGCGGGTTGCTTCCCGCTCGGCTTCCGCCGCTTCAGTCCCGTTGGTGATTTCCCTGCTGCGCCTGGGAAGACGAAACCGCCGCAACGCAGCGTGGGTTGGGGGTTGGGGGTGGAGGCGGCGCTACCTGCGCGGCGCCTCGGGGCTATTCCTGGCCGCGTGGAGCGGCGGGTGGAAGCCTCCCCCCCCCGGGGGCGAATTCCGACGGAGCGTAAGCGGCTCCCGCGGGTCAGCGCAGCAGCCAGCCGCAGCGGCCGCGGCGCACAACTTCGGCTGCGGAGGTGGAGGTGGAGGAGGTGGTGGAGGGCTCACTTTCTGGCTGGCACCTTCTGGGGGTGGGGATGAAGGAATGGAGAGGGTCATGGGTTGGAGAGGATAGCGGGGTGATGGGGGCAGGGGTGATGGGGAGCAGGGGTGATGGGGAGCAGGGGTGATGGGGAGCAGGGGTGATGGGGAGCAGGGGTGATGGGGAGCAGGGGTGATGGGGAGCAGGGGTGATGGGGAGCAGGGGTGATGGGGAGCAGGGGTGATGGGGAGCAGGGGTGATGGGGAGCAGGGGTGATGGGGAGCAGGGGTGATGGGGAGCAGGGGTGATGAGATGGAGGGACGATGGGTTAACAAGGATGATGGGTTGGAGGGATGATGGGGTGTAGAAGATTATCGGTGAGGAGATGATGGGGAGCAGCGGATGATAAGATAGACGGTACGATGGGGTGGGGGGATGATGGGGATGAGGGGAGGATGGGATGATGATGCAGATAAATGTATCTGGTTACGATGGTTCTAATGGTTTCGATCTTTTACATGAAATTATCAACGGAAATTGTGGGAGAGTATCCCAACAGAGAGAACTATCCTGTTTTGCACACACATTCTCGCACCGAGAAATGAAAATCATTTCTTATTCTTCAACATTTTTTTTTCTATAAATTGCCATCAAATTTTACATAAGCACAATGATATGATTTTATAATTTTCGATTTTGGGGGCAAGATCAACATAAGTTTTGGAAAAAAGTAATCGTTGATGACAGCCAATTTAGTATGTGAGAAACAACAGAATTTAACATGTACCAGGAATTTTGTAGTCGGGTCGACGTCTTACACGCAACACAGTCTGCCAGATAATTTTTCACTTCGCAGATTCAATATCTAGTTTACAAACCTTGGATATTTTCATCATAAGAAAGAACATGTAATTATGAATCTACTGATACAAACATGTAAAACACGTCTATCACTATTATCAACGACGTTACCTACCAATTCCATCAATCTATCCTTGTTTTGAGTTGAAAATTATTGCAAGAGCTACATATGAATATAATGTTTATAAATTACATGTAGTATTTTTATTGATTGGGTTCATTATACCAACAAAAACAGACAATATCTATAGGGAATATGCAATAATTATAAATGAGCTCTAGATCCATAATAGGGAACATAATACACAATATTAATTCATTAATATCTTCTAATATTTAAAAGTCTATATATAACATTAAAGATAACAAAAAATTCCAACAGTATTGTAAGTGAATGAAATAACTTACAGAATTCGGAAATTACCGAAAGATGGGACATTTACATTTTTTACTTAACACTACGTTAGCAAATATTCGCGTTGGAACAAGAACGAAGTGTTCCACATTAGTGTGTGGTGGAAACAAAAGGCAAGACTGACGCGCATAGGGTTGCCAAACATCCTTCATTTGGGAGGACAGTCCTTCATTGACGTCAGTTGTCTTCTCGCCCTCCTTTGTATTATAAATATCCTCCTTTTAGTAAATTTTAAACTTTTGTCATTTATTTTATCGCATGACTAACATCTGCATTGTTGTGTAGTTTATTGTTCAATTTAGAATAGAAAATACGAAGATCCTTTTTTTTCACGTGAATCGCAAATGGAGAGAAGGAAGAAGCAGAGATGATGTTAGTCTGAATTAAATATTTATAAAAAGAAATGTGCTGATGCTTCTTTTTTTTTGCTTGTGGAGTATCTTCCCTTTTACGTGGACATTGCTGGCAACCCTAGGTGTGGGGAAAAGCCGTCGCGGGCTGCCACGGCGCTGAGAGGCTTCAGGTTTCACGTGGAACCACGAGCCGCGTGCAAGCCGAGTGGAAATTCGACTCCTTTTCGTAGAAGGCTGATTCACTATCATCACGTTTTGTGCTCGTCACTTGCATTCCAATGGACGTTGCTGCCGCTACATGATCAATGTGTTTCGTGACGAACGAAATTCCCCGGATTCTACACGCAGTGGACACTCCCAATGAGCAATTTATCCATTAACACAATGTGAACTATCAATTACTTCGTGGCTTTGGGCAAGTATTTAATGATATAATTCTCTTCACTGCTGCGAATTTTATTTCACTGCTTTTGTAATTTACTTTCATCGTAATCTGATAATTTGCTAGGTTTGTCAGAATCTCATTAAAACAAATTAAGATGTGTTCCTCTTCAGCATACCAGCAGTCAGTATATTCAATACGTACTTATATTTTTCATAACTTTGTTACTTTCGTTAGTGTCACAGTAATAGATAAAATACATCATCCTCCAAAAAAAACTGTGTTCACTGGCATAGATTTGAGACCGGCTGGAAACAGAATTCATTTGTATGTGTATATGTTTGTGCATAGGGAATTGTGAATCTTCCTTTGCAGGGAAAGGATAATTAGTTTGGAATTACTTTTAATACGACCAGACAGTAAATGTGCAAATTTTTAAATATCCTATATAAAATGAGAAAGTTTCGTTCAAAAAATAAATGCAACTAAAAGAAATGACTTAGTAACCGACCGACGGAACGTCGCAAAGTTCAGAGAAGAGAAAAATGGGTACGAGAAAAAGTTGGAAATTCCCCACCATGCTTTTATTGTAAATAGATGCGTTAGGTAGCTCTGCCATTATTTCCAGGTTTGATTTAGAGCAATCAGAAGTGACGTTTCTTGCAATATCGTTGTAAAAGGCAACGTCAACTTTGTCTTTGAAGGTCGCCAATAGATTTATAACGCTCGGATGATTCAGATCCTCGCGTTCCCATAAATTTCGAGAATAACTATTTACAAAATGTGTGATTTCGTAGCAGGTTTTCCCAAAATTCTCTCATGTCTTCTGTCCAGCATTGCTCAATAATTATTCTTATCGGATAAACAGCGTTATAACCTACCATAAAATCATTTATTCATCTCAGAATTGCCGCAGTTTCGTATACAGGGAACGCAAACAAAGATGATGTTTGGAGAAATCTTCTTTAATCATTTGAACGTTTATGCCAGCAGCAGCTATCAAAATTCTTTCTCGCCAAGTACGTAGTTTTGAAAATATGTAGTATTGGAATTGGCTTAGTAATAGTGGTAAAATCAAGTATTTAAATTTGTATGCGAATACAATGTTAAATGTCTAATATTAAAACATAATATTATATTCTGTCCAATTACTGCTGTCCATTTATACTCATTTACAGTTACACAAGTCTAAACTAAAAAATGAGTTTTAAAGCTAAAACGCATCAATGGCACCACTGTGCCTATTCGCATGCAGCGCACACTTTCCACTTGAAAATTCATTGGACTCCATCGAGTCGATATTGACACGGTTGCTCTCGCCCCCAGCGGCAACATTTTTGCCGCGCGACTTCGGAGCGGCGAGTGTTGAGTATTGACACGCGGGCGGCTGGCAATTTGCGGTCGCGACATTTGGCGCCCCACAACGCGCGCCCGCGGTGCACTTGCGCCACGCGCCCCTCCCCCTCCACCCACCCCTTCCCCCTTCCCACTCCGCGTCCTACTCTAAGCCGGCCACCACCGCCGCACATTGGGTGCAATCAGACCACTTAGAGGGCAAAAAAGGGGGAAAGGGAAGAGAGGAAAAAGGGGAAAAAGAAAAAGAAAACAAAGAAAGACCTCAATTATTGTTGCGTATTTTTTTGAGTTAGATAGACAGATAGATATTTATTATTCTGCAGATAGGTATATACAACCTAGTGGCAGAACTCTATAATTTACATATTACTAATATTAACTTTAAATTAATTAACAACGTAACTTTAAATTATTTAAAGACATAATAATAAGAATAATAATAATAATATAATAATAATAATAATAATAATAATATAATAATAATAATAATATATAATATAATAATAATAATAATAATAATAATATAATAATAATAATAATAATAATAATAATATAATAATAATAATAATAATAATAATAATAATAATAATAATAATAATATAATAATAAAAACAACAATAATAGTTAACCTATGCTAACCTAGCAACGAATTAGAGAGTTAGTGAAATATAAGAGAAATTAATGACTTCGAATTAATAGTCCGAGTTAAACACCACTCCACGGTAGGCGGTTTGGCAAATTTTCAATGCTTTTCGGCGAAAGGTCTGTCTCCATTCGTTGACTGAGAAACGCCTAGAATGAAAAGAAATTCCCTATAATGGAAAGTTCCGGGAAAGAAAATCCCTTAAAAGTAGAATCCCTCGAAAGCAAAATCTCTTGAAAGAAAAAGCTCTAGAAGAGTATTAAATCTCTCAATTTCATCCCTTCAAATAACAATATTTGATAGGACCGAGAACTCGTGTAATTTATACGCGACCGTCATACTCTAATTTTATACTTAAATTATTAAAAGTCTTACACGGCGCTAAACTAGATAACGTAGAATATTGATATCGCGAAACAAAATTATACCAGGTCGTATGTGTCTAGTTGTGGTTGGCTAGAAGAAATACCAAGAGAATGAAATTAGTATGTTATCCCCCGAGCAATAAAACATGAAGGAACAAAGTGTACAAATTATAAAAACTGAAATATCGTATAGAATTCAAGGAAAGTTCAATTGATGTGTATCGTAAATAGTGTACATGAAGGACTTGCAGCAATACCAGAAACAGTGAGCATCCCGCTAGTTCCAAAATGTTAATATCTCGAATTTGGTTGAAGTGTATCGAATAGTAAGTTGATAAACGATAATTGTGACATTACCCCGAGAAAAAAATTAATACCCTAAGAACTTTTCACCAAAATCGAGATAATAACATTAACGAGTAGCGGGAGAATTGGTGTGTGTAGTGTAGCTTATCTTGTTCCAATCCCTTCCTATAACAAAACATTATGAATGTGAATACTTAAATATTTGAGAAGTTCTGGAGTATAGAATGTTTTATTTATATAGTAACCATATGTAGTGTAAATATTATTATAATTAATAAGTTGATTTTCTATTTCATATTAATTAACACACATTTATTTGAAACATGATTTTTTATTTCAAGGAATACAGTAAGAGGGACGTCAACTCCTTTGACGTTTCTCATGAAACCATCGGCTTTACAAATAAAAATAAAATACTGTTCCTTTTTCTAACCAGCGGTTAATCCTAAGAAAATCTTGTATATTTTCTGATGAAAAAAGTGAGTAGTTCAGTATTTACTTCGGCGTTTTTTGACAATAGTTAACTACAAAGGTAGGACAAACCCAATTCCCTGGATCACAATTTCAGTAGCCGGCTGCTCCTACCAGAAGTTTCCTTTGTTTCTTCCTATCAATTGAAGGCAGAGGACGGTGCAATATCTAAAACAAGGAGACCCGGTCTGCGCTGACTCTTCCTTCCTCAAACTCTTTCTCCATTTCATTTCCGGTCTTCCCACACTACCTTTCTCACTTCCCACACGACGGAAAGCCAATCGGAAACTTAGTTTGTCCGTTGGGATAGTGGCCCGTTGGAAGTTTGTCGGGAGGTGAAAACGGCATGTCGTTCGGCGCTGGTCTCACGTTCCAGTGGACAAAGAACCCAACGACCTCCCGCCTATAACATTCACTACACCCACAGGAATAGAATACCGGGAGCGGTAGTTCAGTGCATCAACTATTGCCACTGCAGCGCCTCTGACCGGGAGGTCCTAGGTTCGAGTCGTGACGGCGGTAGGATTTTTGACACTAGCTTTTCAGCTAGGTCGAATTCAGTCGCTGTTTGGAGGAGAATTCGAGCGGCCGGCTGCTCTTATCGGTAGTTTTCCGTGGTTTCTCCGATCAACACCAGGCGAATGCCGGAGCAGTACCCGAAAAACGGGCCACAGACCGCGCGCGATCTTTCCTTCCTCTTCCTTGTCCTATCCTCACCCCTTACACACACACTAACACTAACATGCACTACAATACCACATTTTCCGGGAGATCAGTCGGGGGCTTAGAGCTTGTCCTGGCTGAGACGGAGCCCGCTGGTGGGAGAGTCCTGGTTAGGGAAACCCCACTAGCCGACGGTAGGTCGGCACCGGATCTCGCCATCCAGTGGGGAAGATCACAGACAACTCCCGCGAAAAAGCATGCACTACACTAGCGGGACTAATGACCGAAGCAGTTGACGCGCCCGGAAACACGAAAAATGAATCAATCAAAACTCACAGGAATAATGATTAGAGACCAGCTTCATGTGTTCTAACAATCTATGAAATACACATGCATTTATGCAGTAAAAGCTTCGAAAATATGTAGTAAAATGTGCCCTGTAAAGTACCTATGATGAGTAAAATTAAGGTAATTACATTTATTCATCATGAGATTTTCCATAATTTTTATACACAGCACAATAACTTAAAATTAGAAACACTTTTCACAAATTTCCGAAATTCTTTTACAGCCACCTTCACACTACGAAAATATAAATTCCATTTTCTTTGCATCCTGTTTGGCTGCATTTGTAGGCCAACCCCGTCTGTGACTTGTTAGAGTTCAAGTTCCGTGGATTCAAGTTCATCAGTGTTACCGATTCTCAAGAGGACTCTACGGCAAATAATACTGGGGAACAATGTTGATTGTATTTTTAAATTTGCATATTCCAGGTATAGAATAGCAACGACGAACATTTGCAAGAAAATATGCCTAAAATTAACAACTTGCGGAAATATATGCTCACTAAGATAGCTGGCAAAATATGCATTATAAAATCATGTTTAAATATTTGAGATATAATTACTCATGCACATCTCAAATTACCGCACTTTCTGATCACAGAAAAGATATATCTATTTGGAAACACAAAATATTCTTTCACTCACCAAACGTCCTCTATCTCTTTCGATGTAGTATCTGCATTGGTCACTCTGCGTTCATATGGGATACTGCGATACATGTGACCCCGGAACAGAAGTAATCACACGTCTCTTCCACAGATAACATAAGAATACCATTAAATTATGAAAATATAGTTCAGGAGATCGTTCTTTGGTACTAACTGCTAGTGTGTGCGACCACGTGTGTTGCAAAACGCAAAAGCTTTTTCAAATACCTCGAAGAGTTTCCTGTGCGATACCGTCATCGGAAATCTTAATCATATTTGCAGTCTATCAAGTGCGTATGAATTGCATCGAGACAGAAACCATGTACCGAGCTCGACAACCCTTCCCTTTGTGCAAGCCAAAAAAACCAACCTGCTTACAGTCGTGGAGGAAAAGATCGAATCTGTACTGCGGAACCGGCCCTATCTTATAACTAGAGACAGGATTTCCATGCACTATCAAATACTAAAATATGCATGCAAACGTGCACCATCGAATAGCCAAATATGCAAGACTGTAAAATTGGCAACACATGCACAATAAAGTTTTATTTTATTTAAATTTTTAGTTATATTGCCTTTTGTAAAGCAAACAATTAACACATTTTCTAGACTGTTCTGTTTCAAATTCATTCTTTTGTCAGGAAAACAGTTTTTAATGCCCAAAATGACCTTTTACGACACAAGACGTAGTTGTAGTATACTTCAAATACGAAATCTAAGTCAATGTAAGGTCAAATTCTATATTTTCTGATTTTTCACCAAAAATATTTTTTTACATTTTGTAGAAATTTCAAGTCATGATTTGTATTTAACACTTAATGTAAGTTCTTTTAGGAATCTCACCCCAATCTACAAATATTCATTCCTGACACTTAAATGTTTTTAACAGTTTTTTAATCACTCCACTAGTTTGTACAAACCAATTTCAGAAAAATCTCAAAACTGCTAAAAATTATTAATAGTATCTCGAAAATAATTATTTTCACTCCAAGAAAAATTTTGTTTCTCGTTTCATATCTATTTCATTGACATCGTTTTATCATTTTCGCAATTTCAATATTTCAAATTAAATATGAATTAATATATGTAATATATAATAATCAATATAATTAAATAATATATAATTAAAATGTCTGCAGCAATATTAGACTTTGACAGCAAACACTTCGTCTAGGAAAACACCACTGGTAGATATATTTTTTTAATTGATCAAATTTTACAGTGTAGCCTACTTACTTCTTTATTACAACAATTGCAATAAATTACTTTTCCTCCGTCCTCCAGACAATCGTTGTTTTCAATCGTTTGTTTGAGAAGATGTTGTACACGAAGCCTTTGAAGAAGGCCTTTATACTTAACTTCACAATTAAGAAACTTGTGTTAATCCTCTGTTGCACGCTCCTCTCCTATGGTTATCAAAGGATATTGAGTTTTGACTTCGTGTATCTTCCGTATCCTTTGCGACGTATCATATGGCGTTGATTTTGCGATCGTTTCTCCCACACGTGTTCTCGCGTAGTAAATTTAAGTAGTGTACCGGAAGGTTAAATTATGTAGTATAACAATAGAGCACCAAAGACAACTGCGTG
Source organism: Teleogryllus oceanicus (assembly GCA_964035755.1). Classification (NCBI taxonomy): domain Eukaryota; kingdom Metazoa; phylum Arthropoda; class Insecta; order Orthoptera; family Gryllidae; genus Teleogryllus; species Teleogryllus oceanicus. Next base: position 177,807,990 of record CAXIVR010000003.1, read on the forward strand.
CTCTCAGGATCTAAGATCAATATATTGTTTATACAAAATATGCGTTAGTTTTAATATTTAGCAAATTATGCAGAGAAATAATAAGAAAGTACTTAATATGCTAGATAGAAGTCTAAATACGCAGTATTAATAAAAAAGTCGAAACATGCATTATGCATGCATTTCTACAAAAACTACCAAAATATGCAAACGTGCACGGAAAAAGGATGCATTTTTTAAATGAGTTTTCATGAAACGTATATACAAAGTTCGAAATCTCTACGAAGCTTAAATAAAAACATGCGTTTGCGTGAAAATCCTGTCTCGACTTATAATACAACCACCATCGCTATGGCAAAGTACAAACGACACCTGTCTATCCTCCAATTATATCTTTCGCGATATAGTTGGTAACACCAACATTTATTGCACGTGTGTATGGTTCACAAATACTCTTTTACAGCGCTCTATTGCGACTTTTCACTAATGCAAATAGTGCCACGAAGTTGAATTTTGCCAAATGTATCATTATAGTTCGATAAGTAGCAAATTCATTGTATAGTTAGTGTGAAGTTGATCTCATAATTGAGAACTTCGTGCTGATGCGTTCACATGCGATGACAATAACCAACTTTTACAGAAATCTGCATTTCGTTTGTTCCACAAATCGATGGCGATATATATTACAAGAAATTTTAGAAGGTCTTCATTCATTCTTCGTGCAAAATGTAATGTTATGAAGATTATTCACGAAGTTAACGTAAAATTATTACAGATATTTAATTTGTATAAAAAGTAAAAATGAGAATATTGTCTTCGAGACTTGCATATCTATTGTAGTAGGTTGTTTCGTTACATTTGTTTATACATATAACAATTCATGGGATACGATTTTACATTTAATTGGCGTCCTAACAAAGTGGCGGGTCAAGGGAGGGGGTCCATGCCCCCCTCCCCGACCTAGAGTTTTCGTTTGTTACCATATTTTATTTGGCAAAATTGGTTTAAATATTTACGTTAGAATTATTTAAAAAATATTGTATAGCATCATATATACACTACAAAAATAGTATACAATATAACAAATGTTTATTATTTAATAAAATATATGATGATCCCCTCCAAAATGATTGGCGGGATCCGTCCCCACCTAATATATATTATTATTATTTGTCTCATTTGCCATTATATTCTGATTTATACTATTATGAACGTGAGTTTTGGTTGACATGATGTCATTGTCTTGATATGTTGATGTCTTGAATACATAAACAGATAAGACAAATGTCAGTCATGACGTAATACGTCGTAAACGAAAGACGGTGACGCAAAAGTATTGTCATCAAATGCCAATTTGTAAACAATTTATAATATTAAGAACTGTTTATTTTGTGAGTAAACAGAAAATATTAATGATGGCTCTGAAGATGGGATAAATTAGTCCCGGAACACGTTGGTTGTTTATTCTTTATTTTAAATTTATATTTTAATATACTTTATGGTTGATATCTCCTTGATTCTTAATTAATTGTCATTATGGGTTACCACAATATCGCTATTGCCACTACGGAATTTATTTAAAAATATTAAAAATAATTATAAATGCAGTTATCAGGTCTGCACCAAAAAAGGGAATCAAAGAAGTGTAACATAATTACAGTTTTATGTGGAAGACGTGTCTTGGTTCATGGAGTTCATAATTCCCAAAGTTGTAGTTTTCATATGAATCTACATCTCAATTAACTGAGAAAAAGAAAGAGGAAAAGAGTGAAACCTAAAATTCAAATTATTGCCACAATAAAACCTCAACATCTGAGATGTAGGGAGATAACGAATACGAGTATTTTGAAAGATTTTCTAATTTTCGTAACTTTTGAACCAATCTATTGTGGTGATACAAGATACAGACGATAAATTTTCAGCGTGAACGTCGATATACTCCATTGAAAATAAAAATTAACCAAGTAGATCATTAGAACGTAGCAAGCAGAGGTAGCTCGTGACATTTGTAGCAAGCTTTAGTTACATTTCCCCCCTTATCCCCTGCCTTTCCTTAATTAATCCATTATTCAAATTACATCAACACCTATTCATCAAATCATTTTTCAATTCAAGAATTGTTAAAAGGTTTGATCACATTAAATAAATAGTTATTAATGTCATTAGACCTTTAAGCACCAAATAACGGACGCGATTGAAGTTTGTAAACCGAGGCGATATTCGAGGTTTATGACCAACCAAGTGTTATTTGTATTATCGGTCCGGTCTCGTTCTGTAATTTTCGTAATACCACCTTCTTGTAGGAAACATAATATAAACAAGAAATACCTTCGCTTTTAATACGAAGGAGTGCAATGCCAACTTCCATTCCAAGTCGTTTCGATTCTTCGATGATTCAGACGCGAGAGTGTTTCATTTCGATTCAATTGTACAATGAGAAAGTATAAGTTCCTTTAATTAAAACTGTAAGTTACTAAAATAATACTTGAATTGAACTGCTGATTATTTACTTTACTATTACTGTTGTATGTATTATAGTCTTGTATGTGCATGTTACTTATGTTGTTTGTCATTTATTTTTGAAATTTAATACATAGTTTGAAGATCCTATGGCTCCTTTTCGGCCGGCGGCTTTTATTTCCTTAACGGCCGGCGGCCATTAAGATTACTTTTTCATTCCCCTGTTGGGTTACGTTATGGAGATATATTAGCAAGAGCATTACGAAAACTAATTTGCTTGGTAGAAAATCGCAGCAAGTGTGTCACGCCCCGTTTTGGAGTAGAGCGCGCCCACTGTGCCAGGCAGCTGTCCGCGCCGCGCCGCCCCTTGTGCAACCCGAGTGGTGGAGCCTGACGGCGGCTGGCGGCGCAGGGGGCTTTGTTTAATCGTTCTACCTGCGGATTAAAGACCTGCAGGAAACGTCATTGCACGTCACTAGAAAGGGACTTTCCAGGACCACTGGTCTCCAGGAATAGAATTTCAATATAATATTTAAATGCACACTAATGATAGAAGGAGACTGTGAGGGAAACTATTGTCCCATAGGAAACGCAGATTTCTTTCTTCGTAAGGTGTCCTTTAGAAATCATATTTACTCAACTCGCCATGATTTTTCTTTTTGCGAACAGCAATTTTAGTTGTTGATGGTATTCTGAGACGATATAATAGGTTAGCTTGAGATGAATGCTACAAACCTTATTTTGACTTATGTGGCCTCATTTGCATATTTTTATTAGGAAAGGAAAGGGATTAAGAAAATACATGTACTCCCTTAAAAATGCATAGGCAGAGCAATGCATTCGCAGATGGGAGTTTAAAATGTCATTGCGTTCGGCAAGTTTCTAGACACCTTTGTTACTTTATAAATAATATATTTTTATGTACATAACTTATCCAAATAAAAGACAACTTATACGTTTGAAGTTTGCGTTTTAAGGTAATGATTGAAATTGTTCTGAGGCGAAAACATTGAATAAAATTTTTAATGGAAATGACAGATATTAATGGTTACTTACTTTGAATAATAAATTTCAATTCATTAATAACGACCAATAAAAATAACAAGAATATGCAATTATGAAACAATTGTCAATATTAATGTGAGGTGGCTTGAACAACAGTTAAAATCTTTTAATTTTTTACTCGTAAATTTCGACTGTGTTTTTGGTTATAAGTAGATAAAAAAATGAAATCTAAACAAACCGATAACTTGAATAACATAGACAGACCCGACAAAGATAAAAGATTTAATAGGATTAAAAAGGCAGCGTTCTTTGTTAGGAATTTAATAATCAACATTATTTGTTAAACTTTACTTCTATTCTTTAATCACACGCTAGAAAGACTTCGACTCTAGCAAATAGACAAGATGATTTTAAAATGAAAGACAAGATAAGAATAAACTACTTTATTTCACAAAAAAACAGCAATATTAAAATCTATTCCAGTGCTTCTGGAAAAATGTAATGTACTGTAATATAATGTGATGTACTAAATCCTAGAAAACCAAATAGAATGACGGCAGATGCTTTGGAAAACAAACAAAACAGAAGAACAGGGTTATCACTTGACTTGTCAATAAAAGAAGCTAAGGAAATTATTGTCTACCCGATTCAAAATTCCATTTTCAGTATTTGCCTGTGTTGTTTCTCGGTAGTTGGGACTCTGGTCTATTTTGCCTTGGCAGAAGTCCGCTGATGTGTATTGGTGACAAATACAAATTCTTTTGAGGACTGCACGCGACTCGCCCACGGTCCTGCGGCCACGTGCCACACGTGCATAAGGTTTCCTTCCTTAAAATCCTTTTAGCGAACGAACTATTTGTGTTAATCGGAGCTTACAATAACATCGCATGGAAGAGATGTTTTTCACACGTGCAGAAGAGCATGTTCACCTCTTGACGTCCTAAAAGAAGTTGTCTGGTTATGCTGTCTAAAGCCTGTTTTACACTGTCATTTTTCCCGGGGCAGACAAGTTGCTGAGCAGATAGGATGCAATTTGTACGAAAAAATGATGCATGCTTCATTTTTCCGTACATTTTTCATCCAGTTTGACTACGGCGCCCCTAGTGTCACTTTTTTGGAACTTTCTTCCATTGCGTGGGTTCTCCGGCAGGGAGTATATATATCTGGTGCGTAGCGTGGGCACGTGTTGTTTAATTTTGAATGTTGTTTGTGATATTGAGTCTTTGCGAAGCGATTTGTGGTTCAGTGAACCCTCTCGCAAATAAAACCACAATATCTCACGCGTCCTTCTACTCCTTACTCTGCGAATTCGTAACTCCCTGATCATTCTTACCGTTAATTTAATTTGTTTCTGTAAATGCGATGTTCAACTGTTAAACTTCCAGCGCTATTTGCGGTGTTTGGAGGAAGTATTTTCATCACGATTACGTACAGATCAGAAATGACCGTGTAAAACCCTGGAATCACGTTCACCCAGTTTCGGTACGCATAGAAAACGTCCTTTTTCCATCCACTTTCTGTACAGAAAAATGATGGAAAAAGGATGAAAAAATGACCGTGTAAAACAGGCTTAACAATTTGCGAAGAATGTTTCAGAATAGTGGTCCCAAATCTGTGTTCAAAACGAACTCCCATTTCTAGGAAAAACTGAATTGTCACGATCTCTAAGGACGTTTTTGATATCCTGGAATTCTGTGAAATTGCAAGTGAGTGAAGTAACTATACTGGAGTGAAATTTTCAATTAATTCTATCGTACTGGCGGCGTTTTAATTATAAATGGGTTATTGTCAAAGGCACAAAACCCAGATAAGTAGTCTCAAATCACAAGGAAACTGCAAATCACTTCACAGTAAAGTGTATCCGTTAATATGTTCCCCTTATTATTTACTTTTACATGTAAATTAATTATGCGTTCGTAAACATAAATTTGGTTTTTGTAGAGGATATTATTCTTATCATTAAGTCTTGGATAAAGACATTTCCTTACCATTGTCTACGAAGTGGTCATTTACATTACGATTTTAACGCGGCAGAAAGAGGATTTTTTTCTTTAATTTCGGTAATGGAATAATATTGTAGGAGGAACGTAAAAGCCTACAACGCTGAGCAATGTTCACGAAGCCGGTCCAGTGGCCGAGATCGCTAAGGTAGAAGTGTCGTAGTGATCTCGGACCGAAGGGTCGCGGGTTGGAGTTCCACCTCGGGCATGGTTGTATTTGTGTTCGTCCTTTCACTCCTTGTCATCACCCTATCGTTTCATCCTCATAGTTACCATACCATTAACTACAATAGTGATCGCTAATGACCTGGATGTTGATGCGACTTTAAATAACAAAAAAAAAAGTTCCCGAAGTCACGGACCGCACCCAGTTCTTCATCCTCACCCAGTTTCCATTTTCATTCCTAGGACAAGATGCAGAGCTGACACATCGTTCACACACAGCCCATCCCATTTGATCTCTAAAAACTAGTAGTATTGCGAGTATGCGTATGTAAGACCAAGTCTTGTACTTTTTGAAAAATATTAAATAAATTACATTACAATTTTTTGAGGGAGTTGAAAATAATACTACATAATTTAGAGGCAAGATGTCAGCATTTGATGGACAGGTAAGAGTTACCGATAATTTAATAAAAGTGCTATCGCTAATTTTAATTATGTAATTGAAAAATAATTATGAAAATCGAAATAAAAATTAACAAGTATTAATTTAAGGAGGACGAAAAATATATTTTGGTAAACTTAATTAGATTCGTGGATGAGGAAAATAGTTTTGACCCAATGTTAGTTTTTAAACATGGGTGAAGATGATCATTTGTTACAGAATTTATTTGAGAAATTAAGTATAAATGATTTGAAAGAATAAATTTTAAGTTCTCTGTGAGTTTATTTATTTGAGGTTTTGTACTGAACAATTGAGGCGTTGAAAGATAAAAAAATGTTTTATTGGTATTTTTAATGAGCCTGAATGAATGAGTATTTTATGCTGCTTCGTGACACTAGTACAATGCGAAGTATGCAGAAGTAGTATTGTCAAAAACAAACCACATTGTAGTTAAAATTAATATTTGTAAAATGTCACTACTTTTTGTGTCTATATTTCAAAATACAAGACGTATTTATTGAAAACAATACAATTTTTCAAAATTTGCATGCATGTATCTCATATCTAAATACGATTTTGTACAATAAATTGCTAAATGTACAAATTCAGTGAATGACATTTTCTGTGCCCGTGAATGTGTATGTGTACGTGTGAAACTGTATGCGCTTTTGCAAGTGGTTATGCGTGTGGCTCCTTGCACGAAGGCAAGCCTTCCCCGCTCATTTTCAAATCTAAAAAATCTCTGCTAACGCGAAACGTTTGCTGTGTAACCTCATTCTTTTCGTGCGCATACACTAAATCACTTCCTCCCCCCCCCCACATAATCAGACACAGCAGCGTGGGGCACAGTATAATGAGTCATTTTCCCACTCCATTAGGCTCGCGTATGTAGTTAGGCGTCGGGAGTCAACCGTGTGCTTCAGTATGCAAATGGATATCTCATGTTTGCTCTCCGGCTCTTTTTCCCCCGGACCAGCGCCCAGCGACATAGCAGTTCGCGCTGGGATCATAGATGTTTTACACGCTGGCGCGGCGTGTCCCACGCAGCGCGAGGGAAAGTACCAATCCGGAGCGGATGCACCGGCAGGCACGCGGGCGCACGGGGCCGCGCAGGTGCGTGCACTTGCGTCACTGGGCACCGCCCCCTCCCCGCCTCGTGCCCCTCACCCCGCATACGCCCCATCCTAGCCCTCGCCCCGCCCCGCCCCGCTTCACCCCGTCTCGCCCCGCCCCGCCTCGTCCCGTTTCACTGATCTCCGTTCCGCCCCGCCCCGCCCCGCCTCATCCCGCCCCGCTCCGCTCCGTTCTGATCATTTCCCGCTTTGCCGTCGTCTCGTTCTTGCTCTGCTCCCGCTCCCCCGCGTTCCACCGCGCTCATCTCTCCTCCCCCGCTTCACCCCCCCCCTCCACACACCACCCCATCCCCACTATGCCCCCGCTCCTCCCCGCTTTGAACTCGCTCCTCCCACTCGGAACGCCCTCGAACCCCTCGAACCCCTCGAACCCCTCGAACCCCTCGAACGCCCTCGAACGCCCTCGGAACGCCCTCGGAACCCCTCGGAACCCCTCGAACCCCTCGGAACCCCTCGGAACCCCTCGAACCCTCTCGGAACCTTCTCGGAACCTTCTCGGAACCCTCTCGGAACCTTCTCGAACCTTCTCGGAACCCGCTCGGAACCCGCTCGGAACCCGCTCGGAACCGCTCGGAACCCGCTCGGAACCCGCTCGGAACCCGCTCGGAACCCGCTCGGAACCCGCTCGGAACCCGCTCGGAACCCGCTCGGAACCCGCTCGGAACCCGCTCGGAACCCGCTCGGAACCCGCTCGGAACCCGCTCGGAACCCGCTCGGAACCCGCTCGGAACCCGCTTCGAACCCGCTTCGAACCCGCTTCGAACCCGCTGCGAACCCGCTGCGAACCCGCTGCGAACCCGCTGCGAACCCGCTGCGAACCCGCTGCGAACCCGCTGCGAACCCGCTGCGAACCCGCTGCGAACCCGCTTCGTCTCTCACTACCCCGTACACACTCCGCTCCCGCTGCGCCTCGTTTAGCTCCACACCGCTCTACGCCGCCTCATGCACGCCTTGCTACAGCTTCGCCCCCAATCCAGCCCCCGTCCCTCCCCGCACGCGGGCCCCGCGACCCACTGAGGCGGGCGCCTGATAAGCCGCGACGCGAGCGCTGGGAAGCGCGCGCCCGACCGCCCGCCAAGGCGCTCGTCGGAGGAGCGGCTTCACAGCGACGTCAGTCGTTTGCTGTACATTTTTATACAAAGCTATCTAATGGCTCTCTTCCCGAATTCTTTACAAAAAGTTACAGGTGACGCCAGAATGCTTCGTCTTAGAAATAAGCATAATGCATCACAGACCCCCAATTGGACCACCTTGAAGCCATTTTAAATTTCGATTATAAATACACGCAAGTAAGCCGCTATTTTAAAATTTTATTTTATTTAAATTTACAAATTTCATTTTCTCTAAAAATTTGCAAATTTCATTTTCCTTAAATTTTCTTTAAATATCATTAGGGAAGAAAAATAATTTAAATAATTAGTATATGACGAAAATATACTGCATTGCAGAAATTATCTAAAAGCAACCCTCGGTCCAAATTCGGCCTGCACTATTTTTGTTGGTCTGCTATAAAATAGTGCCTGGAAATCAATAAAAGAGGATTAACTATTTAAAAGAATACGTTTTTTTAAAAGATGCCTTCTATTCACTTAGGGTGATCTAGATAATTCCTAGCAGGTTGTTCCAATTAGTTCGAAAAATTAATTTATTATTGTGTTATTGTAAAATTTGACTTCGAACATTTTCCATAAAGAAACATAAAAGTAATATAATAAAAGTATTAGTGGCCCTTCGAAACACGTCACAAGTGTATTGCAATATGGAATTTCTCCTAAAAGCCGAATCTCATTTTCTCGAGACACTGAGTACACAAGGGAGCGAAGAGCATTTTTCTCTTCACTGAACATTGATTGACTCTATCTATTCTCGTAATAAGAATTTGTTAACGCACCAGACGGCGATTTAGCATTGCAAACGAAGATGCAGTCCTGGCCTGCGCTAGCGGTATATTGTGCTCCAGAAAGCAGTGAATCGAACAGGTGCCTTCGTTCTGAGCTCGAGAAGAAAGTGAGCAACTGTTGATGTTCACCGGTACTTTAAAACAAAAAAACACGAGTTCAGAAAATCGGCTGATCTGAGTCAATGATGCAGGTAGATCACAAAAAGTCATCAAGTAAATCTCTTTTATCAGATAAGTGCTTTTTGAGAAACTAAAATGTTATGTAAGTCCCACAATCCTTTAAAAGTGTTTAGTCATTGTAACTTTAGAGGCATCAAAGATAACAAGTATAATGAACTAGTAATGAGACTTGATAATACATTGGAGCTCTGTTTGTAATTAATTGCAAAATGGACAACGTGTTTGTACAAACATCGGCCTGATGTGTCATTTTTCGAATTCCTTTTCATAAGCATATAGTTATAATATATTGTAGGTATATTGAAGAGAAATTAAACAGACATTCACATCAGATTCGAATAGGAAACAATATGTGGAAGAATTTAGTTAATAATTCACAATATTATTTTGAAAATGTACATCACATTTCTGGAAGGACCAGACTCAGACTGGGCGTACAAACCCAGAGGTCTCGTTGCATTTAAGAAACGTACATTTATTTTTTATTGTTTTTTACTTTCTCTCTACCGCTTACACAGCAGATAGTGTTAAGTATTACTGTGCGAAAAAACGGCGAACTTTCGACAGAAAAACTCTTATTACAGGACCCTGGTAACAAAACATGGATAAATCCAGTTTTTAAATTTAGAAAAATAATCTTCTACCACGTGGTGTAGCCAGAATCCTTGTTTTGTGGGTCCTTGATACCGAAAAATAGAACGACGGAAAAACTGTTCGTCCATCCGTAAAGAACGCTAGCAGCAAAATCGTTCACCCGATTTTCTCCAAAACTAATATTCCCCAATCAAAACACTGGTGTCGTGGCGTCTTGAATTTGAATTGAATTGAATTTGCCTTATTTTACGTGGCGAGACTCAGGCCATGAAGCCTGCTCTTCCGTCTGACCACGCAAATTTCGTTACACTCCTTTCACCAATCATGGGAGAAAGAAGGTATTACTTGGGCGACGAAACAGGCGATTTGAATTTAGCTCAGAGGCGTCATTTAGGCGTGAGGATCTTTTTCATGCAGTAAATGTACTAACATGGGACAGCCGGCTTTACTTCCTCCGAAGGAAGGCGTACGAAGGATTTTTCGCCCTTAAAATCCACGACTTCGATCAGGTTTGAACCCGCAAACTTGGGTAAGCATAGCGATACGCTAACCGCTACACCATCGCTGCCGCAAATTTGAAATCGATAATTTAATTTTGGGAAACTTTATGTGAAGCCCCTGGAACATTTCCAAGATTTTCAAAAAAATAGCTCCATCTTTTTCATTGAATTTCGTTATTGGATACTTTGAAGGATGTTTAAGAGAATGATGCAGGTCACATTTTCGTTAAAAACACTGATTTTCCGAAAATTGTAAAAATTCTCAATTTTTTATGTCTTCCGAAAATTACAATTACGAAAATGGTTGTTTCCCTTAATGAAATCTATTCCTTAAAGAAAAACGTGTACAATTTCTTCGAAAATTTGAGTATTTTTCTCGTAATTTTTTTTTTATGTACTTTCTTTGTGGAAAATCACATACAAATGAACAAAATAAATTACTTTAAATTTTTTATTATGGATAATCTTGCGACGTGGCGAACTTTATTCTCTGAAAAGAAACGGACGACTTCGATGTAGTCCAGACTACACAAAAAAGTATTACAGAAGTCAGGTACAAAGCAAAAAGGAGAAGACTTGTTACGTGACAAAAAAAAAAGGTAAGGCCGTTTATTGTCTACTTCGTTCAAAAAATATTTTGTGGCATGTGTCCTCGCTGCGTATCATTTCGCCCCACGGGGAACTTGTTATGCGATTTTGGATCCCTAGATGATTTTTCTATTTCTCAACGAGGCCGAAGAACGTTAACATCCACGTCGAGCCAGTGATGCATATGTCTTCGGCCGCTAGTGCGAATCACACTTCGCGGAATCGGCCTCCCGATATTAATAGATGAAGGTTGCCACGAGCGCGGGCTATTTATTCGAAGCGAGCGCTTCGTTAACATACGCGCTCTATGAGTTACAGAGAATTTTCTCTCTGTTTCTTGTGCTTTTATAAACAGAATCCTCTACGCCAGTGATCTAATATTTACTTGAGTAAGGGCAATCCATGCCATCACAACCACTGAGACTGCCACGCCAAAAACCGGTAGCGGTAGCTCAGTGCATCAACTGATGTCACCGCAGCGCCTCTGACCGGGAGGTCCTAGGTTCCCACTCCCCACGGCGGCAGGATTTTCGACACTAGCTTTGCAACTACGTCGAATTCAGTCGCTGTCTGGAGGAGAATTTTGGCGGCCGGCTGCTCTGATCGGTAGTTTTCCGTGGTTTCTCCGATCAACACCAGGCGAATGTCGGAGCAGTACCGTACCAAACGGGCCACGGACCGCGCGCGATCTGTCCTTCCTCTTCCTTGTCCTATCCTCTCCCCTTACACACACACACTTACACACACATGCACTACACTACTTCATATTACAGGAGACCGGTCGGGAGCTTAGACCTAGTCCCGGATGGGGCGGTGCCCGCTGGTGGGAGAGTCCTGGTTAGGGGGAGTCCCCACTAGCCGATGTAGGTCGGCGCGGATCTCGCCATCCAGCGGGGGAAGATCACCCCCATCGCCGGAGAAAAACATGCACTACACTAACGGGACTAACGACCAAAGCAGTTGACGCGCCCGGAAACACGAAAAAATCAATCAATCATGCCACGTCACAACACATTCATTCCCTGCGTAACATTGTCCAAGGAGTCTCAAACACATTGTTCCATAAATGCAGTTTTGAAACAGAATTATCTTGACATATCTTTCATTGTCAGAGCAGAACTCGTTCAAAGTGACTTATGAAAATTTTCTAACGAAGCATGTCTGTGACGGATAATGTACGATGCATAATTCAAGACCGACGAGCACTTTTACAGTCGAGCACATAAGTGTTCGAAGTTCAAAATACTAGTAATAGTCACAAAGCAAAAAGATGCATTGGTGTAACTCATTAGAAGAAAAACTTAAATGTAAACGTTAGATAAATTTGTAATTATGAAAACAAAGGATTTGTGGCCCGCAAATCAAACCATGTGCCGAGGGAAAATATATTAATCATTACAACGAAAATTACGGCGTTGTTTACATTCTCACTAATGGATATCCACAGTCTGTTACGTTGTAATTAATCAGGTGGGTTTAATGATTTACCTGATGAAACACCGCAACGGGGATTGGAAATGAACAGAAAACGTTGAACTTCGAGATGAACCCGGAGATAAGAATAGATCATTGCACAACGTCTGATTAAAAGAAGCCCAATGGCGGAAAAAATATCACTCAAAGGTAATCGTTGATATCTGCCCGAAGACGCGAATCTGATAAGCAGTTACTTACAGATCGCCCCACTTTCATTCGTCGCACTGCGCAAAATAGCACTGCGCCCAATGCAAAGCGCAAAGTACAGAAGTATCCCTACGTCATGAGGTTAAGGAAAAACGTTTGAGAGTGGTAACACACCGGCACACAGATAGACGTCAAGAGTATTCATTTGAAATCGGTGTAACATTCTGGTCACAGAATGCAGCACCTGTCAGACACGGGCGTCGTCGTAAGTTGGCTTCGAAACACACGAACGAGACGAAGCGCAGAGCCCGGCGTCGGACGAAAAGGCCCCGGAAAGAGCGGGCGGAAGTAGGACCAGGGAGGGTCGTGAAGAAGCGGGCGGGGGGAGCGGGGAAGAAGAGTGGCGACGGGGGGGGGAGTGGGGACGGAGCGTGTCCGGTAGAGCGAGGCAAACGGGCGGGGAGGAGCCGGGACGGGTTGGGGGACGAAGTGAGAGTAGAGGAGCGTTGAAGGAAGCGGGTGACGTGCGAGGATGTTGAGAGCATAAAGGTAATTAAGCATATTAGTATTTCTTGTTTAGTGTCGGGAGGGGAAAGGAGCAGAGTGGCGACAAGGGGAACTGGCCACGACACGGATCGGCTGAGAGACGCAAGCACTGGCAATGATCGGGAGGAGCGGGGAAAGGCACGGTGACAGGGATGGGGACCTGGGAACGGGGGGGGGGGGCGCAGAGTGGGAGGCGGAGCGGACAAAGCGAACTGAACGGAAGCCTTGCATGAGCGGGCAGCGAGTACTTTTTTGACAAGGAGCTAAAACATATTCTTAAATGGAACGTCTATGAAATAAGCGAATTTAATGAAGAAATCATGCGAGTCATAGTTACGCGAGGGCACTGGGTGAACGCACGGTGTATTTGTAGTTTGTTGTAATACGCAATTCAAACTTTCTCTTGTTTGAAATCGTAGTATGTTAATCGCGAAAGACGAAGGCCGGTGCCCCGCCGTGGACTTCGAAACGCGCGAGCGAACCAGTTAAATTGATCGTATCAATTTGGCAATTTTTTGCCAACCTAACTTAATGCAATCACCTTACTTGTACGTACTTTGAATCAACACCTATTTTTTATCACATTCCACACATGCGCTAATTTATTGAGCTGTTTGTCAAAACCACTCGCGAGCGCGGATAGCGAAGGTGAGGAGCGGGGAGTGGCGGCGGGAGGGTTCGGAGCGGGCAGGGCCAGACCCGAGCGCCGTCTGACGGATTACCTGGGCGTTCCTTATCAGGCGATGCGCTGCGCTGCGGGGCGAGGCGGGGCGGCCGATAGCGCCTGCGGCAGCAGCCGATCGCGGCTGCGGCGGCGGCGGCTGAGCGTGCGGCTGAGCGTGCGGCCCCTCGCCCCCTCCCGCCGCGCCGCGCTCGGGGCTCAGCTGTGTTTTGGCACGGCGGCCACCGCAGCCCACTTCGCACAGTGGGCCCTCAGCACTCCCTTAAGAACAGGAATAATAATAATAATAATAATAATAATAATAACAATAATAATAACAGTAAATAATAATAATAATGCTAGACTTCCGTCTTACCATGTTAAATATTTACACTTACATATATATAAAGGATGGCAAAACATGTTTTCTTATAGGCATGCAAACTAATGACCATTCCGGCGATTCCTTAAGTTATCGATTAAACCCACAAACCTCACTCAGGATATTGGCAGAAACGCCAGGACTTTGAAAATACAGAAAAACTCAATCGTTATTGTGTTCCTTAGTACTTAAGCCTTTTCGGCCAAATCCGAAATAAATGTTTTTTTTTTGATTTATTACTTCTCGTTCGACAATTATGTCTTTCGAGGGTTTTGAGAATACAAAATATTACATGGCTTCTTAGGATATGACCATCCTTAAGTCGCGGTTGGTTTCTGAACTTTATTGAAGTTTTAATTTTTAGATTTTTGTTCTGTGATTAAAGATGGTATGCTGGTGGAAAGGTACGAGGGGAAAGCCAAGTTAAGGAGGTCTAAGTTTATCTTTCGGAATCTTGATATGATTCGCGAACTGCTATAGTTTCTTCCTAGGTTGAATCTTACAATGCAGGAGCATTTGGTAGGTGGTTGAAGAAATTGCTGGCAAGATTTTTATTGTCTCCACAAATTCTGGTATGTTTAGTTCCGTCGGATTTGTCGGTTGGGGATGAACCAAAGATAAATGTTTAAATGTTTAATGTTTAAAGGGTCGCTGATGAAATGATTTGAATAATGATCTAGCGATAACAGGGAAAGTAAACGAGAAAACTAGAAGAAAATTTGCTGTGAAACAGCTTCGTGCTCAAGAAATTGCTCATGGTTCACCCGGACTTCAGCACCGTGTGGTTTGGTTTGGTTTGATTTGGTTTTATCGTGTTTCCGGGCGCGTCAACTGCTTTGGTCATTAGTCCCGTTAGTGTAGTGCATGTTTTTCTCCGGAAGATGGCGGTGATCTTCCCCCGCTGGATGGCGAGATCCGGCGCCGACCGTCGGCTAGTGGGGTTTCCCCCTAACCAGGACTCTCCCACCAGCGGGCACCGCCCCAGCCGGGACAAGCTCTAAGCTCCCGAACTGTCTTCCGGAATATGTGGTAGTGTAGTGCATGTTAGTGTAAGTGTGTGTGTAAGGGGACAGGATAGGACAAGGAAGAGGAAGGATGGATCGCGCGCGGTCCGTGGCCCGTTTCTCCGGCATTCGCCTGGCGTTGATCGGAGAAACCACGGAAAATTACTGATCAGAGCAGCCGGCTGCTAGAATTCTCCTCAGACAGCGACTGAATTCGACCTAGCAGAAAGCTAGTGTCGAAAATCCTGCCGCCATCAGGACTTGAACCTAGGACCTCCGAGTCAGATCAGGCGAGAGTTTCCCTGTCTTGAGGGAAATGCAATTGCATTTGAAGGATTATTCCTTCGATTGATTTTCACAATGATCGCTAAAAGATGTACAGAATGATTTTGCAAGGAGACACGAGAGCTGGTAAAAGACATACAAAGTATAAAGGTAATAATCATTAAAAGATCTTGCTATATATAGAAACAAAAACTAGTATTACGTGATTATACATTTGTTTATTTTTTTATTTATTTATTTTTACGTTAAAAAACTGTTTAAACTGCTTATGACGTGCTATGGGGAAAAGTGAATTGTGTGCACATTTTCAAAATTCTGTGATCCCTACACTAAGTCATATACTACTTGAATTTTGAAGAAAAAAAAGCTCCCATGTAATAAAATCTATTTTCAAGGATAAATAAGCAATACATTTTGGGTTCTTATCCATGTTTCTTTCGTTCTTTACTGAACTATGACACTTCACTTCCCTACCTCATTTCTTTTCTCTTACCCAACTGCAACACCGTGCTTAAGAACACTACACTACACTACAGTACCCTACTCTTCTCTATGTTTCAATTTATTAACAGCATTTATTGTCCATCAAAATCGTATGGGTATGCAGATACCCAAATTTATTCGAAGTCAAAGTGTTTAACCTTGAGGTTATACCAGCACCAAATATAGAAATAATTCAGAATATTTCAATGTTAAGTTTTTCGTAGCGTTACTAATGCAAGATAATAAGAAACAATATGGCGCTTGACGTGAATATACCCTTGAATAGAGAAGATTTTTGCTATTCTGCAAGAAAATTAAAGAGACCGAACAATTTCCTGACACGAAGATTGTGCAGGCTGGTGACAACCACGAAAGTGTGTTTTTTTACCTTCTTGCATAATTAACAACATAGGCATTAGTGTGATAATAACTGGTCAACGGTTTGAAGCTGCTCTTGATTGTGCCATTACGTGCAGCCTCCTAATTTTGGTACTTAAGTATTAATAGTAATTTTTCAAAAATACTTGTTAAATGAATGAGCAACTCAATATTGTTTTGTTGAGGTCATTTCGGTTAATAAATCCTTCTGAACAATTTGTTTGCGTATTTACTTACCACACAAGTATTTTTAAAAAATTTTTTTTAATAATTATGTAATAGATATTTGATTAGAATTATCTCACGAGTGTCAAATACGACTACAAACAACTTGAAAGAGTAATTTATTTTTTGAAAATGATATTAAATGAAAGAGAAGGCAGAAAATGTAAATAGAATTAATGATTCATTATTATGCAATTTCGTGTTCACCACAATCTGCATTACCTCCGGTGCTTGATGTTTAAATAACCTTGAGCCTCGACGGTGTGGTATGCGTGTGTTTGCAAAAAGGCCGCAATGTATAACTTCATTTCGCAATGGAAGTTGTTACCTTTGAAAACTCGTACGTCTGACACTCGAGGCAGTCGGTTCGAGGCACTTGGTGTGTTTGCTCGGCCGTTTAAACTGCAGGTGGCGAAACCGCGTGGCAGTTACGGCCGCTCTGGGCCGCGTCTCGGTTGCGGCGTTCGGCGCAGTGCGCGCGCCGCCCGCGCCTCGGGCGCAGTTGACCGTGAGTCCTCGGGTTTACGTTCGCCGCCGCTGCGCCCCGCTCCCGCCCTCTCGTCCACTAAACCCTATCCCACTCCCTTTGCACTTTAACCCCTCTCCTCTCAGGTCCTCCATCGCCATACCCGTGGTCTCTTCCTTCGCCACCTCGGTCGCCACCTCGGTCGCCACCTCGGTCGCCACCTGGGTCGCCACTTGGGTCGCCACTTGGGTCGCCACTTGGGTCGCACTTGGGTCGACACTTGGGTCGACACTTGGGTCGACACCTCGGTCGACACCTCGGTCGACACCTCGGTCGACACCTCGGTCGACACCTCGGACGTCCTCCATCCGTCGCCGCCTCTGCCTCTCTCTTCTCAGCGCTGCGCAGTTACAATCATGAACATCCCGATCTAGGCTTTGGCATGTTCACTTCGAGCGCAGGCGGAGACATAGGGATGGATACTACTTTCAAATATGAGTGTTTTTTCAATAGAGACTTTTAATGTAGTGGAGAACTGCCGCTTCTCCCACGCCGTGTCTTTCTCGGCTGCGCTTCGCGCTGCTCACTTACGATGAATGCTGGTTGCCCTCACACGATACGTCTTGTCGGCGTAAAATACGAGTATTTCATGCGCGGTGCTGAAAGACGCACGTAAAACTTCACGCACAAGCGCAAAGCTGATCGCACAATGTGTTCTTGCCGATCACTAGATCTCAACCATGCACAGGATTTGCACTGCCTAAACGTACAATCAGACAAAAGAACATAATCAGAAAATAATTTTTTTAAAGAAAAATATTAAGAAATTGCGCCCGAGAGAAGAATATTTTTCTTTCCATTATGCATCTATATTTTCATATGTGATAAAGCAAGGATTGATCGATTGTTAGTGGTTTCGGGTGCGTCAACTACTGAGGTCATTAGATCCGTAAGTATAGTGTATGCTCGTGTGACAGTGTAGTGCAGGTTAGTGCAAGTATGTGTATAAGGTGTGAGGATTGGACAAGGAAGAGGAAGGAAAGATCGCGCGCGGTCCACGGCCTGTTTGTTAGGGTACATCTCCGGCATTCACCTGAAGGTGATCGGAGAAATCACGGAAAACTACCATTCAGAGCCGCCGGCCGCTGGAATTCTTCTCCAGACAGGGACTGAAATCGACCTAGCCGAAAAACTAGTGTTGAAAATTCTGCTGCCGTCGGGACTTCAACCTAGGACCTACCGTTGAGAGGCACTTTAGTGACATCATTTGATGCACTGAGCCACCGCAAAAGAAAGGACGTAATCCAGGTTTTATTTCATCTTCTCAATACATTATTTCATTCTCTATTATCTTCAAATTGAAAGAAAATACTCATTCAATGACAATTCAATGTAAACGTAACCCAAAAGCTTGTTACCATTACATGAAATTGAACCATTCTGGTCGGTGAATGTTAACGTCATCGTGAATATACAAGACGTAAGTGTGAACGTTCGCAATTCGCAAGCTTTATGTTCACGTTAAAATGACATGAGAGCGACACTGTTTACTGCAGATTCTATACATCATCATAATATCTTCATTGCGTAAACAATCTCCCATAAAATAATCGTAACGCTCATGGTATACGAAATATCTGAAGGGGTGCTCTTAAAACTAGCTTCATCTGCCTAAAGAACGTTCTTCAGAAATTCCTGGCTTTCCTTGCATTTGCCTACGAAATGTTTCAAGAATTCAGAACGACGTTGTATGTCTGTACTGCGCAAATGCTGCACCCGCTGGAAATGCAAAAGTCGTAATTTCTTCGCACGAATTGTTCGCCAGGTGACGGACTGTGGTGCGTGGACCTCACGCGGCATTTGTCTTGTGCTCGCTTCCAGGGCGTATCGCACTTAGACTCAGACCACCTAACACCACAGACTCTACACCTTCCTAGCGCTACCCTAACTTCCAACATGACACCTCAGACAAAACCTGAAAGCCTGAACACCCTTCAAAAATAGATCATGTTCACGAGTAGGAATGAATACTCCTTGCTATGGATGGCCATATCCAAAATGTTATAGGTATATGTACTATTATCATACTCCTCGAGAGACAGAAATGTCGAACGAGAAGAAATAAATTTCTTAAAAAAAAGGGGGGGGCACATCGCATAGTAAGACTGAGTTTTCCAGAGAAGTGACGATCCCTAATGCGAGGTGAACACATCTGATTGACGTTTCCCTGGGTTTACTCAATCGCTTACGGCGTATGCCGGGATGGTCCCTAGTTTTGCATCCCAGTTATAAATGTAAAATATGCCCTCCCTTTTCTTTAATTGTTTGTTCACAATTGAGGCATTCGGGTATACAAGAATTTCTGACATTTTACGAAAATAAAATTACGCACTTACCACGGCTCTCTTGTAAGTAAGAAACATTGGTTCTCTTTATATCATATTAGCTTCAGAGTCCATAAAATTGACAATGAAAATAAATTCACAATTTATGGTTCATTAGTTATGTGTAGCGCACTTCCACTAATACGATCGTTGCAATTTCGTAAGTAATGTGAAATGTCAGTTATCAGATGATGAGAAGAAAAAAAATAATAAAAAATTGAAAAAGAAATTATGACTCGAGAAAATCGTTAAAGTAATTTTATAAGCCGAGGTACATGGTCCGAGGTACGAGGTCTGACATGTTATGAAACTTTCAATACATTTTTCCATAAATAATTAATTATGTTATTATTTATAAGGTGGACTCGATGAAAAGAATGAAATGTCGTACACATTAAAATAGGTTCTACTGAAATTAATATTATTATTTCGTGTGTTTAACAAGTGATTTTATTAAATAATAACGAAACAAAATTCTTTTTAGCGTTTTGAGATCACTGCGGAAATTGTATTATTTGCTCACTAAATATTTTTACTTAAAACTATTATTTAAAATATATTTCCAAAACCTTTTTTTCTGTCTTAAACGTAAAATTTTTCTTGTTGAAATAAAATAACTCAGTTTCTTGGTACAACTTTCACAGTTTTAATTTTTTCGGGAGTGGGGTGTGTGCTGCGTGTTAGCCTCACTAAATATTTTTACTTAAAACTATTATTTAAAATATATTTTCTCAGCACGATGCACCGAGTCAATGCACGAATGCACCTAGAGTCAAAGGATCCTACACGGAAGTTGTTGTAATCTCCGTTGATGATTTCACCCTGCTCCGAAAAATCTATCAACTAAAGGCCTATCCTACCATACCTACCGAGACCCAACCAGCTACCATCTCAGTAGTACTCAGAAACGTTCCAACTTCTTATTCAGAAGAAGAAATACTTCAGGAATTAGTAGAAAAAAACTTACCTGTAATAACAGTTATAAGATTAACAAACCGAGAACGCAAACCATGGCCATTATGTGCAGTAACTCTCGCTAAAACAAAAGAAGGAAATGCAATCTACAATTTAAAGGAACTTTTTAATGCTGTCATCACAATAGAAGAGCGTCGCCATAGACCTGGTCCAGTTCAGTGTCGGCAATGTCAAAACTACGGACATTCTAAGAAAAACTGTGCTTTCTACCGCGCTGTGGAAAATGTGCGGTCAACACGCTACTATCGAGTGCGCTAATGAAGAAACAAAATGTTAAACTGTGAAAAGCCACATCGGGCCTCCAGCCGTGAATGTCAGGTTTACAAAATATTCTATCCAGAAAAGTTCTTCCCTCCCAGTCGCCAACCAACCTCAAACATGCCTCCAACAGTTCTGCCACACAATCTTTCACTCCCCAAACCCTTTCACCGCCCCTTCTCCCTCATCACCACCTCAACACCTCAGAGAAGACCCGGAACATTTCTCCTCTCGGCGCACTATACCCAGACCGACCGAACCGAGACCACCGTCCTCGTTTCAATCGCCCTTGTACTCAGATTTCCTCAAACCTTCAACTTTCCCAACTCACTTTCACTCTCAAATAATTTCACAAATTGTTTCCCAACAAGTTGAAATATTCCTTTCGAATCTGTTAAAACAAATAATCCCGTTCTTACCAATTCAATTCTCCAATCTCTGAAATTTTACTATCCTCAGATTTATGTCTAGAAATAACTCCCGTCATCCAATCCGCCTAATTTCGTGGAATGCAAATGGCCTACGAACCAATATTCATATACTTGCACATTTTCTCCATAGCAATAATATCGATATAGCTTGCATCCAAGAAACCCACCTGAGACCCTCTATCAAAATTTTCATTCCTGGATATACGATGTATCGATATGATCGTCCACGAAATCATAGCAGTGGTGGTGTAGCCATTTTTACGAAACATAATATATCCATCATCATCTCCCTGAATACGCAAACCCCACGTTTGAAAATATAAGCGTTGCAGTACAGCAAACCGGACCATCCCACCTTATTGTGACCTCAGTGTATAAGCCTCCCAATATTCCTTATAAAACAGGCGACATCGATCCACTATTTTTATCAAATCAACCAACAATTGTTGTTGGAGACTGGAACGCCAAGAATACAGTATGGGGTAGCAGACTCAATTCTCCTGCCGGCATTCTTCTTCTTGCAGATATTGAAAGATTAAATCTAACAGTGCATGCCCCTGATTCTCCCAGCTATTATCCCTACCAATCTTCAATACCAGCAGACATCCTCGACTTCGGTATCTCAAGCAACATTAGCTACAATATTATTGTGGAGCCACACATCGCTCTCCCTTCAGACCATCGACCTCTTCTTTTCTCCTTGAATACTTCAGTAAAGAAAATCGCCCAGCTCAGCCCTACTGCCTACAAAAAGTCAACTGGCCTCACTTCCAGATCCTGATTTCTCGCATTCTGCCACCACTTCCGTCACTGAAAAGCTCTCAAGAAATTGATAGAGCCATTGACTCGCTCACCCACACCATCCTCGATAGTTTAGATCTAACAGCTCCCCCAATACGCCAACGCAACCCACTACCTCCTATTTCACCAATCTTACAGAGACTATTATATCACAAAAGATACATACGTAATCACTGGCAAAAACATCGTTCCCCCTTCTTAAAATCGTACCTTAACCTACTCACTAAAATAGTAAGACATCTTTTGGCAATATCTAACGCCCAATATCTCCACTTCCAAACTCAAACCGCCAACCCAACCGATCACACGCTGTGGAATATCACTCGCCGCCTCTTGCGCAAGCCAACTAATATACCCTCCCTAACAACCGCGGCATCCGTAGCAACTACTCCTGCAGATAAAAGCAAAGTACTAGGTGAATACTTTGCCACAACCTTCACTCCCCATCCTTCAGAAAATCCCCTTCATGATCAGTTACTCCTCGAAGAAATCCGACGAACTAGAACAACAGTCCCAAGATGTCCAAAATTCATATCTCCCACCGAAATTGCGAACCTTTTATCTGTCGCTACTCCAAAAGTTTCCAGTGGTCACGACTTAATTCCAACGTACGTACTTAAACGCCTTCCATTCACAGCCATTTTACATATAACATCAATATTTAATGCATCTCTTCGTCTGTCATACTTCCCTCGCAAATGGAAACACGCCCACATCATTCCCATTCTGAAACCAGACAAACCAAAAAACGACCCGTCAAGTTATCGCCCAATTAGTCTTCTGCCCTCCTTAGGAAAACTGTTTGAAAAATGTATCCTCCATGACTAATCTCCCATCTCAGTTCAGTCAAGTCATACCTCCGCACCAATTCGGTTTCAACCACTACTCTCCACAAATCACCAAATACTAAGACTAAGCGAGGATATAATCGAAGGCTTCCATGAAAAGAAACACACAGTCGCAATCTTCCTCGACATAGCTAAAGCTTTTGACACCATCTGGCATCCAGGACTGTTATATAAACTTATTCACATGGAACTCCCGACTATCTTATTCACATCATCAAAAGCTTCCTTGCCGATCGCACTTTTTCTGTCCGCCTTCCTGGAGCCCTTTCACAATCTTTTCCCATAAAAGCAGGAGTACCCCAAGGATCTGTTCTCTCTCCCACACTATTTAATCTTTATACAGCTGATATACCATCCACCCCTCATACCTCCATTGCTCTGTTTGCTGATGACACCGCAATATATTCCTCAAACCGTGATATAGACACCGCACAAGAAGACCTGCAACACCACCTCTTTAAGCTCTCCGACTGGGCCAAGAAATGGCATATCCGGATAAACCCTACAAAAAGCCAAGCCAAAATCTTCACGCTCCGTAGACCAAATAATCCTCCCCCTCTCAACTATCAAGGAGAAAATATAACTTGGCTCCCAAACAACAAGCCAGTTAAATATCTGGGAGTACTTTTTGATAGGCGGCTCACATGGAAATCAAATATCCTCCACAGAATAACCCTGGCAACCCGTAGAACCCACCAATTATATCCCATACTCAAAAAGTCATCACCCTTACAACTCCATGTCGCTATTCACCTATACCAGTCAATGATCCGCCCAATTTTATCCTACGCTTCTCCTATCTGGGCTTCAGCCAGCAAATCGAACATCCAAAAAATGCAGATTTTCCAAAATAAATTCCTCGAACCATCACCAAAGCTCCATGGTTTATACCTAACTCCCAGCTACATAACGAACTCAGCATTACTCCTATCTCCGTCCATTTCTCTCTCCTATCCTCTCGCTTCTACCCTAAAATTCCCCAGATTCCCTCAGCCGTACATTTCAAAATCGGAAAACAAAATCCTCACCACAATAGACTAAAGCGAAAACTACCGCGACAGTTCTTCGACCCTCCTTGATTATCATGTACCCGATGTGGCTTCTCACATTTAATTCGCATGCACTCAATGTATTCATGTCTATAAGTTTTCCCAATCAATGTTAATGTAATTAAATGTAACATTACTGTATCGTACGCGGATGCTGAGGGCCTTCGGGCCAAGCAGAAATAAATGAAAAAAAAAAAAAAACGATGCACCGAGCACGAGGTCAGAGGTTGAGGTGCCTTCCGCTCCGCGGCGCCACTGCGCCCGCGCCATATCTGCTCTCGTCGCAGAGCCCTCGCCCGCTTTGTGCCAGAAAGGCAGGCTGAGCTTTGTTTCGCTCGAAAATGAAAAGTAAATATTTCCAGAAAAATTGTATTCTCTGGACTGGCTGCTGTTCTATGTCGCTTATTAAGGTCTTTCCACATGAGATCGCCTTTTTTTTGTTTCGGAAATGACTGAGTTGGCTTACAAAGGATTTTGGTAGATGCTTTCTTGCAGAAATAGTCTGTGACGCTTGCAAGGAAGGAAATGAAAGTGAACCCTTTTTTTCTGTTTTCGCGTAGAATAAAGGGAAAATAACACGGTGGTGTTCCTCAATCCATGAATATCGTCATTAACGGCTGGCATTTTAAGTAAAATTATTGGTGGTCAACAATTCGTTTTTAGCATTTCCTTTCTGTTTGAATATTTAAGTACCTGTGAAATGAACTTTCAACACATATGCTTTACATATTTTCTAACAATTCGATATATTCTTTCTCCGACCCTCTCCTTTCCTCCCTAGAATACCCTATACCCCCTCCGTACATAATAAACTAGTCCAAAAGAAGGGTTTTGTACGTTATAAAAGACACATTCAACACTCAACACTTAAGGGTTCTACTGCGGGATGGAGTTGAGTTCCAAACGGTGAGTCAAACAGATTTGAGACAAAAATATTTAGATTAGATTTATTATTAATTATACAATTAAGTATTGGAAGTTGGAGAGAGAATGCCTTAATTTCACATTCGGTCTACTATATCCTACAAAATAAGTATCTACTTTATAAATATTGTATCATGAGTCATCGCACTGCACTGCACTTCATTGCATTGTAATGACTTTCTTAAACTCAAGTTTCATTCCCCTTCCCAACCTAGCACTGCAAATAATAATAATAATAATAATAATAATAATAATAATAATAATAATAATAATAATAATAATAATAATAATAATAATAATAATAATCGCCAGTCGGGATAACCGAGATCGCTAAGGCAGCAGTGCCGTGGCGATCTCGGACGGAAAGCTCGCTATTTCGAATCCCACCTCGGGCATGGGTATGTTTGTGTATGTCTGTTTGTGTGTGCCGTCCATTCATCCTTCATTCACCCCCCACCCCAGGGGTGGAAGATGGAATGATGATACGATACCCCTAACAACCCAAATCGGATTCAGCCTAATGCTTATCCCCCTGATTAAGTTACATCCATGACTTGCAACGTGATAATGATACTCAGCCCGCCGAAAGTGCATGTTCTGCGTGCTCCATGCGAACTGCTCGCGGGTAAAAAATAAACAACAACAACAACAAAAAGCACAAAAAATATAATAATAATAATAATGATAATAATAATAATAATTAATAATAATAATGATAATAATTAATAATAATAATTAATAATAATGATGATAATTAATAATAATGATGATAATTAATAATAATGATGATAATAATAATAAACCCTATGTGGTGTCGGGGGTTTTAATAGAATAGCACCACGGGATCGTCCCCTGTCTGATGTATCCCCTGACGTAAGAGATGACAAACGGGAACAGCTGACTGCTTTCCTTTACCTAGTAATCCATTGCCATCGCACCTGAATCTGTACCCTCTCCCCCGGATCTCGACAGGTGGATTGAATAGCTTGTCGTCCTCCGTTTCATCATTCCGTAACAACCCAATTTTCCTACATTCACTTCTTCCTACCTAGTTTCCCCTGTAGCTGGTAGAGAGCTATAAAATGCATTACCCGTTTGATATGAAGCAGTTAGTACAGAATGAAGCCTTGAATGTGCTAGGGAGAAGGGCCAAACGGACCACGGATCGCGCGCGATCTTTCCTCACTCTTCCAGTCCTATTTTCTCCCCTTACACACACACACACACACACACACACACACACACACACACACACTGACATCCACTACACTACCACATATTCCGGGAGACCGGTCCTGACCTTAGAGCCTGTCCCGACTGGGGCGGTGCCCCGCTGGTGGGGGAGTCCTGGTTTGGGGGAACACTAGCCGACGGTAGGTCGGCGCCGGATCTCACCATCAAGCGGGGAAGATCACCGCCATCTCCCGAGAAAAAACATGCAGTATACTTACGTGAGTAATAACCAAAGCAGTTGACGTGCCCGGAAACACGAAAAAAAATCAATCAATCTGTCCTCACACGAAGTTCAGCTTCTGGCCTGAGGAATACAGCAGGTGAACTTGGAACTTGGAAACCGATTTCTAAGACGTTTTCGGTAACTTGGTTACATTTTAAAGGGTACCCCGACACAAAAGTGATACATTAGAAACATTAGAAATTGTCCCTGCCCTGGTTCGGAATAACTCATGAGTAACTACTGACGAAGTGACAAACCATATGCACGTTAATCAGCATATGAGAACGCAGAGATGAATTGCCGAAAGTCCATCTTTTGTTGTTGCTTTCGAACCCAAGTTCTTAAACTAAAATTCAGTTTAAAATCAAGTAAAATTTTATTTTATTTAATTTTAGGTAAGATTTTTGTATTATGTTACGTTGTGTTTGGCAGTATTAAACTAGTGGTGATAAAACAGCGCGGACTTTCTTGCTCGTATTTTCAGGCAAAATTACGCGAAAAGTACTCATATTTTCGGAAAATTGTACATGACTTTATTTGAAAATCTATCTTTAAGGAACAGATTTCATTAGGAGAAACATCTCTTTGCAATTTTCAAAAAAGCAGGGTTTTCATCAAACGTGAGACTTGTACCATTATCTTAAACGTCCTTTATAACAAAATTTAACAACAAAATTTAATCACAAACGATGGAGCCTTTTTTTCAAATTTGAACAATGTCCCAGGGGTTTCATGTAAAGTACTCCCCAAAATTAAAATATCGGTTTCAAAATATCGGCCGGCGGCGCTAACTGAATGCGTTTACTACGCTCCGTGAAGTCACGAAGGTTAAGCGCATTCGAGACTCGCGGGTTCGTGATTGGGTGACCGGCCAGGAACCCCGCGATCTAACGGCGTCGAGCCCTGGCCGAAGGGATAAAAGGCACTGACTGCGACGTGGAGACTTGACAATTAAAAGTAAAAGCACATTAATGGAGGATTACTCCCCAGTGCAAAGCGCTCAACGCCCCTTAAGGGGCTTGGAGACGCGTTGCGTCAAGATGTAGACGCAACAAATTAAAAAAAAAAATAAAAAAAATTCAAGGGTTGCGACATTAACCAGAACAATTGGAGAATATCAATTTTGGAGAAAATTGGCTGAACGATTTACCCAATAGCGTTGTTTACAGACCGACAGACAGACGTTTTGCCGTCATTCGATTTTTCGCTATCAAAGACTCACAAAAGATGGATTCTGACTACACTGCGTGCTAGTGATTTTTTCTTCTAAATTTAGCAACTGGATTTATCCATTTTTTCGTTATCAGGACTCGGCAATAATAGTTTTTCTACAAAAATTAGCCGGTTTTCCCCGCATTACATAACTTTTTCTCTACTCCGTAGAGAGAAAGTAAAAAGAGCAAAGCATTGATCCTACTAGCCGATATTTAAGATACAGCGTCGAAACGTGCTCGGTTCGATAGATTGCGGGTTCGAATTCCGTCTCCGGCACAATGAGGCTCTCGCAATCACCATGTTTCGTTTTTCAACCCACTTTCTTTCATTATCTTTGTAGTTACCCCTTAAATAGATAGAATAGCGTGGTCGGGGATTGCTGAAAGATTCCTAATAGGATAAAAGCAACCTAATAAATATACTACAATAAATCACTACGAAGCGCGTGCAACCCTAGAAATACACCATATTGAATAATTCTATTTCAAAGTAATCTATAGAATCTGTTGGCATATGAAGGATTCGAATGGTGAAAGAAACTGCGATTATTCGAGTATCGAAATAATTTTTCAATGTTCCATTCCTTCTATAAATAGAATCTATAAAAGTTTTGTGCTGTTTGTGAACCTTTATTAAGTCATATCTCGTGGTTACATACTGGCTTCCAATATTTATCTCCGATTTCCCGGGAGAACTTTGCTTTTCAACAGGCTTCCGGTAAATTCAACTGATTGGGCACATGTGTAAAATTTATATTATTTGGGGAATAAACCCTACGTCCCTGGTCGATAAAACCTGTGCCAAACGTGATCGAGACAACATTGATTTGACGAACAGGATGTTTTTAGTATTTTTAATCGTTTTAATTTTATTTTTTTAATAATTGAATCTATCAATCAGGTGAGACATCTGAGAAAAATGAATTTCCTGAATTGTTTTTGGTCCTTAATTTATGACTCGATAAATATATTTGAATGAACAATTTTGTAATTTCCTATATAATTTTTTTGTTGATTTGAGTAGTGAGGAGTTTGTCATCTTAATCATTCATAATGAATTATGTTGGTGTAATGGAATTAGCAGATTTCAGCGGGATAATGTTGCCGAGTGCTGCAACAGCTTTTACAATCTCGGACTCAAATGAAATAGAAACCCGTGAGAGATAATTGTTTCTTTATTTGTGAGGAAGGAATCGTTTACATCTAAAGGAGAGCGTAGGCGTCATCGCACCATTTTCGTCGGCGTACCAAAAATTATTTACAAAACACACATTTCTATGATTACTGTTATGTTCACGTTTCGAATTAAGCAATACCGTTGTTAAAATTTTCTACATTTTACACATGGCATTTTAGTAATAAACATTTATTTCCTTGTGAATTTTATACTGCATATTTATTGCGTATTTCAAAAATTTACAGTGCATATTACGAATATGGTATATTTTAGGCATTTTTACTGCATTGAAATCCGACCTCTAGTGATAACAAACAAACATCTTGAGAAACGTAAGTCAGGGGTTATCTTACAAATTTTACATGCCTAAGTTGTTCATGAATATAATACTATCATCATCATTATATTACGATATTATTATTATTATTATTATTATTATTATTATTATTATTATGTAGTTTTTTTGTATTGTATTACAAGATGCTTTTATCGAATACTGTTCTCTACTCTTTCCAAATATTCTGGGAATTCTGATTCGGTGTTGTTGACGCTCTTATGCGAATAAATAAAAGAGGTAATCTTCGTAATACCTCTTAGTATAGTGTACTGCACCTCTTAGTATGCAAATGATGTAAATGAATTTGAGGCATTGTTTCGTCGTATGTATGTGCAAATGTCGTAAACGCCGCACCATTTCCTACCTCTTCGTATACTATACCTCTGTTATTTATTCTTTCCAAAAAGGTATTTAGTGTTATATTATTATATACACCACGTACCGAATGAACATCTTGAACCCGTTCACCGTCTCATCTTGCGCCTGCGCTGCGGGGCCTGTTACGCTCCTCCGCCTGCGTCTTCCGCAAAAACGGAAGTTCCGCTCCGAGCCCCGCCCCGCTGCAGCCGCCTAACGGGCAGCGGCGGCGACAGAAGAAGTGGCGGAGACACGTGCACTATGGCTGTTGGCACGTCGACTTGGAGGAGAAGGGAATACGATTGCTACGTTAACAGTGCTGCTGAAGAAAAAGGCCCCATGTGCACGCTTTCGGGCAATGTTGAATTGGAGGTACCAAAGTTTAATCGTTTCCTCTCTGAACAAGCAAAGAGCTAATCCACTACAATTTGGTATCGATTCTCGAACTCGCAAACTTCATAGAGAGGTGGCTGAGTGCTCCTTCGAAAGTTTGACGAACGGTTCCATTTCTTCACAGAAATCCTTGGCGAGCTTTTTCTCCTACTACTTGTCACCAGAGACCGGAAAAATATGTAGAACGAAACGTCAAAATATGTACATAACTATGTAATGAAAAAAGTAAGAATATGTAATAAAATGTAAAATCGAATATAATACGTAATAATAAAATACTCTAATTATAAAAGACATTTACAAAATACTAAATTATTAATAACAAATTTTGTAAACAAATTTTAAAAACAACACAAACGTTTGGGGAGCACATGTTGATACACACTTTGCATCATACAACTTCCCATCAGAAGTCAAAGCTTCATCTATTGTAATCCAGGACCGTAGTTTAGCAGCCAGACCAAGGTGCATTTATGTATAAAATAAGGTTATATGCTCCTTGAGCCAGCTTGACGCAAAGGAAGCCATCCTACAAACTGGCGATATCTACGACCAGCAAACAATCACTACAGAGGGCATAATTCCCATCGCAGTGTTAAAAGTCAGCAATCGCCAAAGTTTCTCGGAAATTACGATTTAAGGTCACGGAACGCAACGTCAATGATGCTTTCACGCTTACATTTCACCTATAATGTAAGAAAAAATACTGATTTTTTAAAATACTTCTTTTCATAAAAATATGTAAATTTGAAGAAAATCGGTTGAATAAAAAAATATTCTGTGAAAATTGAAATATGTAAAATATGTACTATTGTACTAAATATGTAAAAATATGTAACGAAAAAATTGGATATTATCTTAGAGCGACGATTCGACAAGATTACAATTTTGAGAACCGAAGGTAGAATGACAAAAAATATGTAATTACATAAAAATCCGGTCTCTACTTATCACTACCTATTACTTACGTTAGAAATTCACGAGATGTCCTTGCAACTTTACGATATTAATGAGGGTAGTAAAGTGCAAGTTGTACAAATAAAAGTGAGACGAAGTTCATCAATAAATTCTTCGAAAAGGTGAGATAACTAAGCACAAAAAGAGATGGAATTATTACCAGCATAATTATGTAAATGGGATGAAGACTGTCTAATTAAGATGATTGAGAATTAGTGAGGCATGAAAAAGTTCTGAGGAATGCTTGAGAAATAGACGTAATCTTCCTTAATTTTAATTTTTTTAGAATACAATTCAATGTATAGGAAAAAGGCGAGAAGCAATGGACGTTGAACAGGACCATTACTTTCCTTCAATATTTTTTCAATTATTTTTGAGTTATTATTATGGACATACGAGAAAGGATATAGACACAGAAACTAAGTGCAAAACGACAGTTTAGTTGGGATTATACATTGTTTTCTAATTACGTGTACCTTATGGGCTCAAGTTAAGTTTAATTACAAACAGAAATAAACATGAGTTTGAATTCAAAGATGATGCTATTCATTAAAGTATCAAAATAACAATATATTTTTCTAAAGTCCTAAATACAGTTACTGATATTTAACTCCACTACAGAAAAAATATGCTATAAGAAAATTGACCCTCGAATATTGATTTAATATTGGATACAGTAAGCCGCAGATTTAATTGTATATTCGTATTTGTAAAATATTCTAGTAATTTTTGTAATTTTACCAGTATGTTGTACAGTACCTTTAATAGCTTGTAATAATCAAGATGTTGATATGACTATAAATAAATTACAAAAAAAATATTGAGTTGAAAGAAATGGAGCTGTCATTTTTTACAGGTATTTTCAGGGGTCGTGAGAGAGGCAGTAATAAAACACACCATGCTCTATGAATTATTGAAAAATATTCTTGAAATGGAAAAGGTTAATTAACGTTGTCGTTTAGAGAGACTCCGAGAAATAGCTAGAATGCCGGTATTGAGTGAAAATTGTGACGAACACAACGGAATTCCGAGCTTTTTGCTTCAATTTTTCCTGTGTCGTATTCTCTCATAGCGGCATCATCTTCACTCGTTCATCATGAAACCAGTTCACGTCGAGGAGACAAGAGTGCGCAAGAAAATGAATTCGCGGAAATACGTGTAGGAGATGACGGAAAAGCTAGCGAGTCGGTGGGTCTGAGATGCAGGCAGGCGTTACGGCGGTGGGGTGGAGTTGCTGCGAGTGGGAGGCACCGTTCTGGAAGATCCCGTACGCGGCACGGAGCCCCGCCCTCACTGCATCCCGGAGGAGGCGTTGAACTCCGGAACCGCGGTGGCTCAGTGGTAGGGAGATGGATTCCTAACCTGAAGGGCCCGGGTTCGAATCCCCGACGTAGGTTGGGATTCTCAACAACTCGTAGGGTAGGTAGGCCCCGACATAGGTTGAGGTTCTTATCTGGTGATTTTCATTTAGGGCGGTTTTAACGTCGACTCAGCCTCGTTTCCAAGTGAGTGTCAGAAATTTCCCTGGAGATAAATACAACCGGAGCTTTGTGCTCGCCTCACAATCTCCTACACGTGCCGACGCCGACGAATAGGTGGAGCCTTACCATCACTTCCCCCCTGGACCACATCGGCCTATGTGCAATTGCACAGGGGTTCCTTTTAAATGTTCAAAATTCTAGTAATTGAACTGACAAAATTTAGAGGAGTGAATTATTTTTAAATAATTTAACATTGACGAACATAACTTAGGCTTAAATGGAACATAACTGGAAATTTAAGGCAGTGTAATGAAATGGCACTCAGAATTTTGATTGAATGTAGTAATCAGATTATGTTCAAATATTTTTTTTCGGTAATTTGGGTTTGGAAATGATGGATAAAATCTAACTAGATCGCTAAATTATATCCTACATTTTCACGCATGATTATTCCGCATGATTAATATTTGAATAATTCTATTATTTTCGTGAATATGAGGTTTTTATGAAATCATATTATTGTTTGAGGTAATTCTACTTTCAAAGCATCTCACCACAACCTTGCTCGCAGTTCTTTTTAAGTTGTATCAAAATAAAATGCCATCAATAACGTTGCAGAGGTGCCATCTGAGATTCGCGAAGAAATCTCAATAAAGAGCTTAGAGTCTGAAGGTGGTAGAGATTATGGGGCCTCAAGACCTTCAACAGAGGAGGTTGGGGGCTTATTTGAAAGCATGGAGAGCTAATCAATCTTACAATTGTATCTCCTCCCTCACCGATCTGACTGGTGGTGAAAATTTTTCATTTAATTAAAGCGTGAATAAAAGCATCCATTTTTAATGTTGAATGCTATGTTTTGTATTATTTCTTCACGGAATGTTTCCTTTAGCGGGACTTTTTACATAATTGATCATAAATAGAAACGTAAAGGAAGGTGAGGTTATGAAAAAGTGTTAGGAAAATGTGCAGTTCTACCAGCTTTAGTAATCACGAGCGTTAAGACACAACAATCACGATTGACTGTGACTGAAAGAAGATTTAAATCTCTGCTGTTGTTCTGGGAGCAGTTCTTGAGAATTCTGAAAAGCTGATTATCCTGCCCGCGACCATGACATGCCTTATAGGACCGCTATCATTCGCCAATTTTTCTGTGGTTTCCTTGACGAATCCTTTGCACGGACCAAGAACTACGCTCATTCCTTCCTCCTCCAATCTGTCTCGACTCCCATCCTAAGAGCGATGAGCCGATCTCCAATCTTCATACGACTTGACGTCCTTTGGTAAGAAAAATCTCCTTCAGTAGTCGGAGATGCAGGATGTTGTGACGGAGTGGACACTGCCTCATGTCACATAAAAATGAAGGTAATATGTACTAGTTAAAGAAGTCTGTTCATTCATTTTTGAAAGCACTGTGCGAAGGGGATTTATTCAAATAACCTTTTCTCGCCTGCACATATCCACTCAAGGACTTAACGCTTATTGGTGGGTATTGCTCTGGGACGAGAGTAATACAGAGTCCCGTCTGTTGCGTTCATAGTTACACAAATATTATCTTACTGTGAAGAGTTCATACAAATGTGTGAGAGAATGCAGTAAATGGAAATATGGAGTTGTGTGGCCTAATAGGATATTGTGGACAATTTGATCTGCAGTATGCTACACTGCTTAGAAAGAAAGAAATAATGTTGTCACGCTTTTTGTCTTTTCTTTAAGATTTTATAAAATAAAGAAGATAAAGTTTTGGAGCTAACGCCTCGGACATCACCGCATATTTTAGAAAGGAAATCTGGATTTTATCAAATATTAACTGAGTTATCTTTCTTTATCGACAATAAATTTTTCCTGTAAAATAATGTTTGTTGTTCTGAGTTAAATTAGATAATAGTATATTTGGAAGCCGCGGAGTTGTCTTACTAACTTGCGAACATTTCTAGATCAGTTATTAAGTTTCAGCACCACATTATGCCATATGCGTGATATTTTACTTTAAAGAGAATTGTTCTCTCAGTCCGGTGGAAAACTGCACAATAATTTATTCAATTTTTTTGTGATCTAACCACCTCATTGTAAAAAACACTACTACTCATAAATTGTAATGAAGTACCAGTGACACTGTCTAACGTATTTCGTTGCAGATATTTGTTATTCGTACACATTTTATTATTGATATTAAGTACCAAATAGATACAAAATAATACTTCTGCTGGAAAAAATTATATTCTGTCTTGGTGGGTTTTGGAATCCACCTCTTCAATTGGGCATTGATATTGCAATGTCTTTGACATGCGCCAACACTCCACTAAATAAAGTAACTCAAAGATATATTTCGTACAAAGGTAATATCGGTATCGGAAAAACCATATGCCCTAGCCAACCCTACGTTGTACTCGAGTAAAAATATTGTCCTCAAACAAGACCTGGAAGAAACACGTCATTCGGCGCGACGTCACGTGGCTGTTGTGGCCACCGGATGCGGTCGCGTGCCGACACGGGCCGTGCGTTCCTCTGGCCACGCGCTGGGCCTGCTGCTTCTCTCTTTGCGTTTCCTCTTCCTTTGCTCTCGTGTGTCTCCTTGTGTCACCGCCGCCCCACGCCGCGTCGTTTCGCGTCGAGTCGGTTCCTCTTGCCTTTGAAACGAATCCTCGCTGCAGCGTCGACACATCCTCAGCTTTACAAATAATTCCTGTTAAATATTTTGCGTCCGTGAATTACATCATACACAAAGAACCCTTGAATATTTGCATATTTGAAGTCGACTTTGTATATTATTTTATTAATATTACTATTATTATTACTATTATTATTACTATTATTATTACTATTTTACTATTTTTATTATTATTATTGAAATATGCCACAGGTGACTTTGCTACTAATTTTTTTATAAATCACTGCTTGAAGTAAATTAATTTTTCCTGCAATGGAAGAAAACAACGAACAAACAACCACAACTCCATTTCGAATATCAGATCAGTGATATTTTCCTTGAAACTTTTTGCGAAGATAGTGCACAGTGCATTTGAATTCAATTAGCAATATTGCCTTTTTCATTAAAAAATTTACATTTTCGAACATTAAAGATGTGCCATTTTTTGTATCTTCCGCGCTATGTTTATTGAAGATTGTCAAGAATGGAAAATAGAGGGAGCAATGTTATAATATTCCTTTATAATATACTGAAAAATTACTGGAAAAATTAATGAAAAATTGTATACAATATCAGTTTAATAAAATTGAGAAGAACTGTAGTCAGCCTTTTTCAATATACGGTTTACATGCTACTACACTTCACTGACAATATTTTATTTTCTTGACTACTGCATACATACGTAATAAGGAGAAAGTATTCTAACGCTGAAAAGGAAAGAGTTTGTCAGTAAAGTTCATATGGGGGGGACCGGACATCAAAAAATGAATAAATCTTGTATATAAATATAAATAATTTCCTCTAACACGTTGTGAAGTAATAAACCACCTTTTTTGGTTTCTGGATGCAGAAAAATTGGTTTACGTAAAACGTTCGTCTGCCCAATTGTGGTCAATGCTCGAAATCGTTGATATGAAAATCGTTGATACCATTTTCTCACAAATTGATATTTTCCCACCGTTATGGTTGAACGCAAGACCGTACAAATTTGAAACGGAGTTTTAATTTTGGGGCGTATTTTACATGAAGCCTTAACAACTTTTTAAATATATTTTCAAAAATTACATAGAATTATTGGATTAATTTTCGAATAGGATTAATTTTTGGATTAATTTGATCGGATAGAGTAAAGAACGCTTAAAAATAAGGCGCAGGTTTCACTTTCATTGAGCTCTCTTAATTTTTTAAAATAGCAAAAGTTCAATTTTTTCGGTGAATTCCTACAACAAGAACATTTAAAATAAGTTCTCTCAATAAGGACTCAAAATTGTTTCCTAATTTTCCCCCGCTGATACGTGGAAAAAAACGCTTAAAAACGACAGTTTTTAACGACTGAGGTTTCATATACGTTGAATTCTGTGAATCTTCGACAATTGCAAAAGTTAAAATAAATGCGAGAAAGTACGTGCTGTGGCAGAACCATTAGTTTTGTTTAATATACTGTGATGCCCTAATAAAACACACATTCTAATGATTCATAATTAAAACGCATTTTTAATAGATTCCTAATATAATTTTAGCCGGGTATAAGAGAACATTTTACAATATATCTGAAATTTTCTATAATAATTCTTCTTCTTCTTCTTCTTCTTCTTCTTCTTCTTCTTCTTCTTCTTCTTATTATTATTATTATTATTATTATTATTATTAACGTCTTTTATATTTTTCGATTTGTTCAATTTTGAACCGAACTATGATATTTTGTAAACGTTAACTATTATATGTTCACAATGTTTCATGCTTTCGCCAAATCAATAAAACAAACGAAAACCATTATTTTTTAAATGAACACATTCAGTAATGAACACATTCAGTGTCTAGCTGTTGGTAAATGTACTATAAAACTATGAAATAAAACTAAACTGGGGCTGTCGGAGATAAACTATTGAAAGATATGTATGATATAACATTTTAAAAATAAGTTTTCTCGTTTTAGCAATGCGGTTTTAAAGCTACATTCGTTGCATTGCGACCTCAATATCAACCTTGTTTCTTTAATAACTACTTTTTGGAACGGTGTAAACATTTCGCACTTT
This sequence comes from Teleogryllus oceanicus, assembly GCA_964035755.1. Classification (NCBI taxonomy): domain Eukaryota; kingdom Metazoa; phylum Arthropoda; class Insecta; order Orthoptera; family Gryllidae; genus Teleogryllus; species Teleogryllus oceanicus. The sequence continues at coordinate 177,844,714 of CAXIVR010000003.1, forward strand.
ATAAATAATTGTTTTAAAAGTTAATACAGCTTTAATATAATACATAATATATTGAATATATCGTAGTTTATCATAAGCAATAGTTTTAAATGTTAAAAGTTAATGTAATGCACATCCTCGATTTTAATTCTTTGAATACTGATATTCATACCGTTCGATGGATTGGTCAAAATAGCTTAATTCACCACTATACTACCAGAGTTCTTTTTGTCCTCGTCGGAATGTCATATCGTCGGTTCACGATCCGTTGAATCTGTAATTCTTAAAATCGTAATAATTTAGACAACATTGAATAAGAAGCAAGCGGGCTTAGACGGAATAACTGCGTCGAGGGTGGAAAAAAATTCCGATAAATTTCACTACAACTGAATCAGATACGTTCTGTATGTTGTTAAATTTAAAATTAAATTAGGAAAAGTTGTTATATTTACTAATCACCACCTTGTCAGAAGTAAATACGATGATTATACGTCATTCTATATGTTTATTAAAAAAATATTTTAATAATATGAACAGCTGATAGCTTCTTTATAATAATAGGAAAAATAAAGTTACATTGAAATACATTTTTTAAGGATTATAATTTAGCATAGAGGTTCGAGTAGAGAAAGAAAACAGCAAAATTCCCTTACTGATCTGTAATCGTGTTATTTTTCTGATGGATACGAGAATCTGAGTGCCTTGACCCTAAGAAGCTCTTAAGGTTCTGTAGCACTCGTGTTAACGTAGCTTCGGCTCGCGCCACCGGAGAGCCAACTGACGCTGTACGCAATCGTCTGTCAGAGCTACTTTGGAACTCGGAATGCGTCGGAGGTTGGAATGCGAGACGCCCCCTTCTTTCTCTCATCTCTTCACGCACCGCCGCCCTCCCCACCTCCGCCCCCGGCCAAGGCTCTTCCTCGACCCCTCCGACGTCTCCTCCTCCAGTGCTACGCTCACTTCGTCTCATTCTCCTCTTCTTCCTTCTTCTCCTCCTTTCTCGTCCTCATCCCCTTGTCCTCATCCTTCTCCTCCTCACCCTTCCTCTTCTTTTCCTCCTCCCCATTTTATCCTCCTCCTCATTGCCTCATCCTCCTTCCTCTTTTCTTCATTTTCCTCCTCTACTTATTCTCTTTCCCCTTTTCTTCCTTTCCTCCTCCCCTTCTCCTCCTTCCCCTTTTCCTTTCCCTTCTTACTCTCCTCGGTGTCCTACACCTTGTCCCCTTTTCTCCTCCCTTCCTTCTCTTTTTTACCTCTCCTCCTCTGCGTGTACCTCCATTCCAATTCTTGGAACCTCTTCACTGACACCTCGACACCGCCTCCTCTACGTGCATGGCCTCTACCTCTGCGACCGTCCGCCATTTTCGGCGACCCTCTAGGCCACTTTTCGTGCCAGCTAGCCTCCATTGCAGATCATTACAACTTGGCTTCTAATACACACTAACATGAAACTTCATTTTAGGAGAGAACTTCACATTGGTAAAGTAGTTACTGTGGTAGCTATTTAAATGGTAAAGGGTATAAATAACAAAATATTGAAATGCAGATAAATTCTCTTACTCAAATTTCCAGGTTTTTAGTGTAGTTTCTTGACAATTATCCTTCGAAGAGAACACTGAAGGAAATATTTACAATTAAAACTAATTCAAAAACTTTCCAAGGAATTAACATATATTTGAAAAAATTATTTTCCTCTTGTAGGTCAATATCCTGAGCTGCTTCCGTTGCCCTGTCAAACACGTAGTGCTAACCACGACCGCTGATTCAGCGCCACGCCGCGCATCTCCACGCACGCGCCAGGTCTCGCCTCTCCTCGCCTCTCGTCTCGTCTCGTCTCGTCTCATGTTTATTTATTTTATTTTAGTAACAGAAAACAGTTAAAAACTGCGTATGACGTGCTATGGGGAAAAGTGAATTGTGTGCACATTTTCAAAATTCTGTGATCCCTACACTACTAGTCATATACTACTTAAATTTTGAATTTTTGAAAGTGAGAAAAAACTCCCATGTAATAAAATCTATTTTCAAGGATAAACAAGCAATAAATTTTGAATTTTGAAAGGGGAGAAAAAAACTCCCATGTAATAAAATCTATTTTCAAAGATAAATAAGCAATAAATTTTGGCTCTTATTACTTCCTGCCGCGACATGGAAACGATAATTTGAATAATTGTATGTCCACTGAATTGTAGAAGACGTGCTCAGAAAATGAAATTACATTTATGTCCAGAAGCAAAACAAGGGGCCATCTCAGCATTTGCTCAATGGATCAGAAACTGGACGAAAAACCTGATCGAGATGGGGTCGTTGACCCGGAAGCTGTAGTACAATAGTTGTTAGAGGTTGTTTATACTCATTTATACAGTCCAAATTGTAAATAATGCATTATGTATCATTGTTAAAATTAATGTCGTCTCGTCTCGTGTGTGTCTCGTGTGTGTCTCGTGTGTGTCTCGTGTGTGTCTCGTGTGTGTCTCGTGTGTGTCTCGTGTGTGTCTCGTGTGTGTCTCGTGTGTGTCTCGTGTGTGTCTCGTGTGTGTCTCGTGTGTGTCTCGTGTGTGTCTCGTGTGTGTCTCGTGTGTGTCTCGTGTGTGTCTCGTGTTGTGTCTCGTGTGTGTCTCGTGTGTGTGTCTCGTGTGTGTCTCGTGTGTGTCTCGTGTGTGTCTCGTGTGTAAATATTGCAGACACCGCCGACCACGCTATTTTCCAGTGCACAAACTGGGTAGGAGAACACGATCGGCCGGAGGAAAAGACAGGTAACCTCACCCTAGAGAATACTGTGGAAGTCATGATGAAAAATGAGATGTCCTGAAGCGCAATCTCCCTCTTTATAAAAAACGAAGGCTGAAGAAAGAAGAACGAAGGCTGTCTAGACAACAGTAACTTATAAGACGGAACAAATTCAAAGACATTCATTAAGAAAGTTCCCAACCCGAAGTAATGCGAAAGCGGTTTCAGGCTGGGGTGAAAAAAAAAAGATGGTTATTTTTAACACGATCGCCTAGCATGAGGTAATCCCACACTGTTGAGCAACCGGTTTTGTCTTCGCCTATTGAATGTTTTTTTACACCTGCGCAAACATTATAATAATAGTAATAATAATAGTAATAGTAATAATAATAGTAATATAATAGTAATAATAGTAATAGTAATAAGAGTAATAATAAGAGTAATAATAAGAGTAATAATAATAGTAATAATAAGAGTAATAATAATGATAGTAATAGTAATAATGTATGATTAGCATATATTACACATGATATTTCGAAAACATCGCCGTCCATGACGCGTCCCCAGTAGCAGTTCGTGGGAACGGCAGAGCGTCGCTTACTCGATGCCAGCCATTACTCCGAAAATACAATATTACGAGTGGTCTAATGAATTATTCATTGAGTAAAATTGAAAATGTGTGAACAAATAATAATTCAGTGACATACATAATATATTTTTATATAACGTTTGAAACATTGTAATTTTCAACTATGACCTTACATTCCATGAAACTCACAAACCGCATTAACGCAAAACGCTTATGCACAGTGTGCAATTGGAGTTTCCTCCCTTTCTTTCACACAATGTCACGAAAAAATTAAATTAAACATCAGAAAGCAAAAGATACGTAATGTACCTGATACGCGGCACATTAACTTGTTCATTATTGGCTACAAGAGAATAATTTTTTTTAATACCTGATTAGTTGGTTGATTGACGGTCAGGATACTGACGTCCGCATAATTAATGTTCCACGGTACCATGAAAGACTCGCTCTTCAAAGCGCATTGCCCAAAGTCGGTCTCTGGCCTGACATTTGTGAAGTGGCAATATTACCGGTATAGAGATGGAAGATAAAGCCATCAAACAACCTTGAGGATGGGGCGACCACATTGAGCAAAAGATATCGCTTGAGGCCGCTTTTTCACCACAGTGCTGTGATCGGCATGGAACTTATCGGAAAAACACACGGACGCGACAGCAGTTGGTCACTGAGGTTCCATTCAGCCGTTAGCCGAGCTCAACCCAGCTTCATAGAGTTCAAACAGAGAATACGGCGACACGAGGCTGTAATGATCCCGTCATGCAAAAAGAAACATTGTAAACATTTTTTTAGTAATGGTGCCATGGGAGGAGAGCGCCGTCAATTGTTTTTGAAGCATGACGAGCGGCGAGAAATCGCATTTAGAAGTTGAAAGAATATTCGTGTTAGAATCAACAGAATACAACAATATATGGACATTTTGGAAATGATAGGAATTCTAAAACATTTAGTTGTGTATAATTAGTAGAGGGGAATTGGAAATTGAAAGGATAAACAGCGTAAGGAGAACCGTCGATTTTTTTTTTTTTTTTTTTATTTATTTATTTATTTATTTATTTATTTATTTATTTATTTATTTATTTATTTATTTATTTATTTATTTATTTATTTATTTATTTATTTATTTATTTATTTATTTATTTATTTATTTATTTATTTATTTATTTATTTATTTATTTATTTATTTATTTATTTATTTATTTATTTATTTATTTATTTATTTATTTATTTATTTATTTATTTATTTATTTATTTATTTATTTTTAAGGAAGCGCTTCGACAAGGTCGAGGTCGTCAGACTTCTCTTCCCGCCCTTTCCTCATATTTCACACTTGGAGAGGACGTCAACACATGTGCCGTGGGCGTACCGCCCACCATTTCCTTTCTTCAGCGAATTGAACTTCCGAACTTCGTCTTACTCTTTGAGATGACCCTGGGGGGATCAGAGTTAGTTTTCTCAATTGCGCGCTCAGAAAAATAACGACATATCCCAACCCCAGTTCGTTTCGGGTAAAACGACTTTTTCAGTTTTCTTTCACGTTCACGTTTCACTCCGGATACATTTTTGAAGGTGGAATTTGAGAGTTTTGCGACATCCCATTTCATTTGATTTTTCAGCATAGTATAAGAGATATATTGCACCGTTATACTTCGAACTGAAAATGCAAGGTTGATTGGGTTCTGCCATTATTAGTCTGAGCACCTTAATTGCTCTTTTTTAGTTATGACTTAATTATAAATTAATAAACATTGACCCTGTCGAATTCAATTCTGTTGCGACCAAATTATAGAGCTAGAGGATACTAAACCAGCTGTAAACTTTAAAAAATCGAATTTTGGTCGATATATTATTAACACCAAAGGTTTAAATTTTTATCGTTGATGATAGGTAACATCAAAGTTTTGATACCGCTGTTGCATCACTAATTGCTAGAGGAGTCTCAGGACACGAAGAGATGTCACTGCTGTGCTTCTGACTGGGAAATCCTACGCTCAAGTCCCGACGGTGCGATGGCAACATATTCGACCGTAGCTTTTCAGCGAGCGGTCGCTGTCTGGTGGAGAATTCTAGGAGCCAGCTACTCTGATTTCCGTAGTTTTCTGTAGTTTCTTCTATCTACATCTGGCGAATGCCGGAGCAGTATCTTAACAAACAAGCGATCTTTCCTTCTCGTTCTTTGTCCCATCCTCTGCCCTTACATACGCACACTTACATTTCGATTCAAACAGCTGCACTGGAAGATCACGAGCTGGAAGAAGAGGGGGGACATTGTTATTCAATAGAGAGCTCCAATACTAAGAATGGAAGTTCTAACGAAGCTCCCGATTGGATGACAGGAATTCGCTTCTTCCTCCAACTCGCGACCTTGAACTGCAGTTATGTTTAAATCGGAGTATACTTAATGACCTTAGTCGTTGACGCGCCTGGAATTACTAATCAAACAATCAATCAGTAAAAAACTGTGGACATCTGTTGACCACGTGCGTGGCGCGGGTGGACCTGAAAGGCGCCGCACCGGGAGAGGTAGCTCAGCGCATCAACTGATGTCACTGCAGCGCCTGTGACCGGGAGGTCCTAGGTTCGAGTCGGCAGGATTTTCGACACTAGCTTTTCAGCTAGGTCGAATTCAGTCGCTGTCTGGAGGAGAATTCTAGCGGTCGGCTGCTCTGATCGGCAGTTTTCCGTGGTTTCTCCGATCAACACCAGGCGAATGCCGGAGCAGTACCCTACCAAACGGGCCACGAACGCGCGCGATCTTCCTTCCGGGAGGTCCTAGGTTCGAGTCGGCAGGATTTTCGACACTAGCTTTTCAGCTAGGTCGCATTCAGTCGCTTTCCTTCCATTCCTTGTTCTATCCTCTCCTCTTACACACACACATGCACTACATTTACATTACACTACATTACACTAACATGCACTACACTACCACATATCCTGGGAGACCGATCGGGTGCTTAGAGCTTATCCCGGCTGGGGCGGTGCCCTGCTAGTGGGAGAGTCCTGGTTAGGGGGAACCCCCACTAGCCGACGGTAGGTCGGCGCCGGATCTCGCCATCCAGCGGGTGAAGATCACCGCCATCTCCCGAGAAAAAAAAGGGCACTACACTAACGGGACTAATGACCAAAGCAGTCGACGGAATCACGAAAAAAATCAATTAATGAATGACCTTAGTCGTTGACCCGCCCGGAATCACGAATCAAACATTCAGTCAATGAAAAGCAACAACTGGGAGCGTGTGTTGGCCCCGTGCGTCGACCTGAAAGGCGCTGCCACCGCCGCCCCGCGCCCCCCGGCGCCCCGTGCGCGCTGCGTGCGTGCCGGTGCTGAGGCGCCCCCTCCCCCCCGCGCCATCGCGTGCGCGCAAGTGGGGCGAGGGATCGCGTGCGGCCCATTGCGCTGCTCGGGGCGCCACAGCATTTTTTGTCACCTCGCACAGTGGGATAGAATGGCACCTGCGAGTGTAGATGGGTTTTGGGTTTTTTAAATAATATAGTTGTGGCGCTTGAACGGAGAAATAAGTGTCTAGACCAGAATGTGATTTGGTTATTCTGCATAAGAGTTTTTTGCTGGTGGTGACTGAGAAATAATTTTTTTGGCGTTCAACTAAGACATCTAATTTTATTAAATTTTGTTTTAATTATAAAACATTTCATTCTGAATGCAGTTCTCACTTAAAAAGTAAATTATTTTATTAATTAATTCTGTTCATTTATTAAATTACAAACATGACGGTCTAGGGCAAACAACAGAGAGAGAGAGAGTGTGTGTGTGTGTGTGTGTGTGTGTGTGTGTGTGTGTGTGTGTGTGTGAAGGTAAGTTGGTTAGTTACTAATCCAAGGTAGTGAGTTTTTTAAAATACTTTTTTAAACGCAAAAATTAGTGAAACCCAATGTTCCGCAATCGCTTGAAACGGTGCCCATTTACAAGAAACCAAATAATTCAAGTAATTAGCAGGATTCATTGATATCAGTCCCTGCAACATACTTGCCCAGATTGGTAAAAATTAAATTTTGCAATATTATTTTCAGAAACATATTTAAATCACTGTGAATAGTTATTGCATTGTTCCACAATTTGTAAAGTTCCGGCCTCTCATTGGAGAAAAAGTGGAGCTGAATGACGTGAAACAATGTTTTTAAGGAGTTTCTGTTTCCCTATAGTGTATGTTACTTGTTGAAGCTTTTCTACCGTTCTTTCTTTTGTGAGATGAACTCGCGAGGGTTCAACTCATTTAAGTTAATTCTTTATTTAGGCCAAAATTACCGAAACTAATACATAAATACTACGATAAAAAGATGCAAAATACGGAATACAATTAAATAGGATTAATACAACACAATGTATGAGACAATAGTATTATCGTTGAACGATAATTTTTTTTGTATTAAATAGGTTTTCCTACTAGAGGCAGTGCGTCGGGGAATTTGCAGCTAGTCAGCTGACCCCGAAGTAGGACACTTGTCAGAGACTTCTTCTCTATCAGTGGAACTTGCGAAGATTGGAAGATCTTGAGCCAAACTCTTAGTCTTCAGAATGGGAATGAGGACTGGAAAGGGAATGAAAAATAACGCGCGGTCGTGGGTTCAGAATTTAGGGTACTTCTTTTCCATCACTCTAGAATTGATAATCATAAACCATGGAAACGGCAAAAATCGCAGATAAATAGTGTCACAGATAAGTCATTGCCGAGACTCTAATAAAGGATCTCGTAGAATTCAAACTCGCAGATATATATAATCGCAGCGGACTCAATTCAGAAGCAAAATCCACCAAATAAACTTGATCTTAGTCGATGCACTGAAATTTGATTAGCGCATATTGAAAGAAACGTTTATACACTGTACTGTAACAAATGTGCTACAATGAGTTATTTCAAACTTTTCATAAGCAAAAGAAAAACATTGCTTAAATTAAGCAACATAAATGATATCACAAGTGTGATTAAAACGGATCGTAATAATTTGAAGTAAATTTACATAGCGAATAATTCACTCCGAAAATAGATTCTTAGATTCTTTGATTATCAATATCGTTGATTGATTCCTAATGGTGGGAAGAAAAGGACATTATCCTCCTCCTCCAGTACATCTAAAATTCAGCGTTTTGTTAATGTTATCTGAAGCAATGTCATCGTGACAGCTTCTAATGGTCAAAGCCAAATATTTTACCTAATTTTCTCATTTGAAAAACCCAACGACACGTCAAAAATGTGTCACGCGTAAACAAGCGTGAATGTAGCTTCGCAATACGCTCGTTTTGTTGAGGTGGTGGCAGTAGAGTAGACAGTGAGTTACTATATTGTTAGCAATGCAGAAAAATCTAATCTGCAGTTCGTTTATCGTTGCAAATAGTTTTTCCATAACTTGGGAACGAAAATGTGTAGTTTTCAAGTGTTGATAATCTTCCGCTTTCCTAAATTTTATATTATTATTGTTATTGTTATTGTTGTTGTTGCTTTAACTTTCAACTATTATCATTAAAATGGTGGGATGGGATTCTGGTATTGAAGAAAACGTGCGCAAATATTCTTCTCCCCCATACGTCATATACAGTTTTTGACCAAATAAATTAAATCAAATTATTCCAGTGGAAACGTAATAATTTAAATATGTTCGTAAAAAGCTTTTATAATTACTGACCCCACTTCAAGCAATTTTCCATTCCACCGAGGACTTAAAAATTCGTTCCCTCTTATCTCTCGAACATTTTACATTTTTGATGCACAAGAATCATAAAAATATGTAAAAATCTCCTCTTGCTGGTGAACAAGTTTATCCTAATCCGACATAAAGACTATGAGTTTTATTAGTATTTACCGAATTATTTGTGAACTATGTAAATGAACTCTTTCCAGAAAAAATACTATTTTCTAACTATAAAAATATTTTATTAGTTATACTATTTTCTTACCATTGAAAAACTTTTCTTCATTTAACTAAAAAAATACGACTTTGGAGATAATAACTTTTCTTGTGCAGGGACGATATGTACCCAGTACAAAACATTGATACAGTAACAAATTTATTCTTTGGGACATGTGCTGAGCTTTTGTTTTGCGGGTCTCTGAGCGGTGGTTGTAGCGCCTTGGTTTGAGAGGAAAGAAAATATTCTTGGAACTCCTCTTCCTCCAGCGCTGGTGAGTGGCCTGTAACTCATCTGAATGCGAAGTGACGAGAGAAAACGAACCTGCAGCAGGCGTAATTATCTCTGCACAACAATGAGAGGCAAAGGTTGAAACAGGTGAATGGAGAAACCGACTCGAGTAGGAATGTAGGCAAATGAGATCCCTCAACGTGAGGGAACGATGGGATACAATGCAATTGGAGAAAGAGAGGAGTATTATTAACTAGCTGGACAGGCTCAAACATAGCACAGTTTGTAAATTATTATTTTCGACGGAAATTAAAATAGCTTCTGGAAGTCGGAAATGGCGAAACATCTGAACTATTCGTTTCACCGTATAATCAATGTAAATAAGAATGAATCACCGAAACATTTGTACGCGCGTAACTTCCAAACGACTGCTCCACATTCGATAATTATTTTTTTATGTTCGTTATTGAGAGAGAGAAAGAGAG